>JAEIFS010000546.1:0-323987 GCA_018904165.1 Zaprionus camerounensis | reverse complement strand
TCATGGTCTCAAATTGTTCGTTTTGGTGTAAAACTTAAATTTGTAAAGTTTTAGCCCGATCGGATAATGTTTAGAGGTGCCTTTCTTAACCAAAAGTTTGATAAAATGCCTAATTTTTGCTAAAATGTTGTATTTTTTGGTTAAAATTCTGTTTTTTTTTGTAAGCATTTACGATTTTAGGTCGCAAATTGCTCTAATCAACTTTATTTTAAGTAGTTCGTTTGGTTTTCTTTTCAAAATGTTTTCAACTATTCAAATTGGTTAAGAATTGGCGGTTTTACCGCATTTCATTGAGTATTTTCCAAGTATCGAATATCGATAACTCCAATCATTGTGTGAACACAAAATCTGTGCAACTCTTTTACAATTTTAACCGGGACTTAACGTGTAAAGCGTGTTCGAATCAAAATGTCCAAATCGCGTTCAAGTGATGTAATATTTTTACTTGGCCATGACTCTCCTCATATTCTGGGATCGCAGTTACCAAGTATAAGGCAAGTTATGCGTGTTTTCTTTTACAACCATAAGAAATTGAAGTTATCTGCGCGCAAAAGCGCGGGACTCGCCGTGAAAGAAGCAGCCACGTTTTGGTCGAAAGCCCGAATCCCTATCCGCCAAGAATACCATTGTATTAATAAGTTGGAAAAACTTTTTGACGAGTGGAAAAATCTCAGCAAGAATAAAAACAAAACAAGAGCCAAACAAGCGGCTTTCGTTGACAATTTGGACAACCTTTTTGATATTGCACATGCAAATGCAATGGATATAATGTCAATTGAAGAGGATAAGAAATTCCTTGAAATGCAACGACAGAATGGACGTCAGGGTCATTTAGGTGGCTTAGATGCATCACTGGCAGGCAGGCCGCAAGAGAGGCGGAAAGAAGCACGTGAAGAAAAGGAACGTGCTCGCAAGTGCAGAGAAACCATTCGTGTTGCTAATAGTGCAGACAAAGGTAGTCATGTTGATTTATTTTTCGGGATCTTTAAATAATAACAAAGATTGTATTATAGATTGTATTAGATCTTCTGAAAGTGACAACAACAGTGATGCTTTGTTTACTGTTCAAGAAGATATGGACATTTCAAGTTCAGATTTAGAAATATCCCCTATAAAAAGAGGCAGGAAAAACTTTTTAACATCCCGAGTTCTTTCATCGTTGGACAAATAGCAGATTTCCAATAATGCAGCTATGCATTTGATTTCTGCGGTTGTTGAAGCTTTGGGTCATGATGTCGACGAATACGCATTCAATACCAGAACTCTGCAGCGGCTGCGAGAAGATAATAGGAAAAAATATCTGAGTCAACGAAGAAAAGCTGTAAAGACTTGGTAATTACCTTGCAACTCTTTGAATGTTCACATCATTTTGAAAAAAATTGATTTTGGCGTTTTAACTGTTAATTTTAGACGACTGCAGTGGTACATTGGGATGGAAAAATGCTCCCAGAATTGACTGGTCGAGAAAAAGTCGAAAGAATACCAATTATAATATCATATTCTGATAGTGAACAACTTTTGGGAGTACCAAAAGTAGTTGCATCCACTGGCGTTGAAATATCTCGTGCAACCTTCAACATGCTAACAGAGTGGGGAATTTCGAATAAAATCGTTGCTGCATGTTTTGATACAACTGCATCCAATTCCGGAAGATTTAACGGTTCGGCAGTTTTGTTAGAACAGTTATTGAAACGCAGTTTGCTTTATCTTCCATGTAGGCATCATATATGTGAATTATATTTACGAGCTGCTTTTGAATCAAGTGCTGGATCTTCAAGCGTTAATGTCCATCTGTTTGAACGATTTCAAATAGCATGGGCCAAAATTGACCAAAAACTCTTTAAATTTGGTATACTAAATGATTATGTCGCCACACGTATAAACAAAGAAAAGAACCAGATCATTGATTTCTGTCGATGTCAATTGAAAAAAGATCATGCGAACTATTAGAGTTAACAATTCTCTTTTTGGGAATAGTTCCGGAGGGCCATAATTTCCGACCGCCTGGCCCTATGCATCATGCTCGCTGGATGTCTAAGGCAATTTATACACTGAAGCTTACATTTTTCGAGAAGTCTTCCGTTTAACTAAACACGAAGAAAAGTATTTCCGTGATGTGTCTGTTTTTATAGTGAAATTTTATGTACAATTGTGGTTTGGATCCCCGTTGGCCGTTGAAGCTCCTAATAGAGACTACCAATTTATTCGGGCTATGTACAACTACAGAGAAGTGGACGAGAGGATTTCAATGGCAGTGCTCAAAAAGACATGTAATCATTTATGGTACTTGGCAGACGAAAATATCACATTAGCCCTATTCGATGATAACGTTACTGTCGCAGAAAAACGAGAAATGGCACAGCGCTTATTAGCCTTTGCGGATGATACAGACAAGGATGAACATTCCGTTAAGCGCATTAATTTAAAAGAACGAGATTTGTCAACTTTTGTTTCAAAAAAATTATCTGATTTCATTACAACAAATAGTATTAAGTTTTTCGACCGGTTGAATATATCGAAATCTTTTTTAGTCATAGATCCATCGAAGTGGCATGATCACGAAGACTTTAAAAATGCTGTTGAGATTGTACGAAAATTAAAAGTTGTTAATGATATTGCAGAGCGAGGCGTAAAACTAATGCAAGATTATAACAAGAAATTAACAACTAAAGAGCTCGAATATCAAAAATTATTACAAGTAGTCAAAGAGTATACAAAGAAGTACCCATTTAGCAGTAAGAAATTGCTCAAAAATTAATTAAAAATAAATTCTAATATATTTAAAATATATTTTATCATATAAAACTAAAATAAAGTTGATTAGAGCAATTTGCGACCTATAATCGTAAATGCTTACAAAAAAATACAACATTTTAGCAAAAATGCCTGTATCAAACTTTTGGTTAAGAGAGGCACCTCTAAACATTATCCGATCGGGCTAAAACTTTACAAATTTAAGTTTTACACCAAAACGAACAATTTGAGACCATGAGACCTTTAATTTTCGAATTTTTTTTCCTCCATACAAATAAGCCGAACCCTATAGCACATGCATATGTTTGCACATGGCCATAAAATCGCTATCCAAAGTTTCATCTGTTAGTGATTTTACTCTATATATAAAACTAAATTAAATGTAAATTCCACTTCTGCATAATATCTGCAGTCTTGCGGATGAACGGGGATGAAGTTACGGGAGACGGAGTTTCTCGCACGGGAAATGACGGAACTTGAACATCAACTGGATTTGTTTGAGTGTTCAAAGATGACATTAATCGAGATACAGTTTGTTCAAATATATTCTGAATAACTGTATTATCGAACTTGTTGTTGCGGTGGCCAGGTGGGGGCCGAAAATACCTTCCTCGTTGTCTACCACGAGTGGATCTAACTGGAGCTAGTTGAGTAGGACTGCTACTGACATCCAAAACTGATGAAGCAGCAGCGCTGTGATGTAAAGAGCGAGGCTCTTGCTCATGCGAGGTGCTTGGGCCTTGAGGTTGCTCTAAAGCTTTGGTCAAATTACGAGTCATAACTCTCGAGGTGTTTTGTGCAGTCGGTGCAATCGGCTGTGCTCTACGAGGAGAACAATTGCCGATGACCAGCTTAGGATCGTTAGGTTGAATGGCGACATTACAAGAATAGCAACAAGAATGACTTACCATCCAATTTTCTAGGCTGTGAAAGACATGCAAAGATGCTAAGGAATGACATATATTGGCAAATGAATAGATAAAATTAAAATACAAAAGATGCAGTTTGTAAAAAGCAGGTTTTTATTATAAAGGGCAATTTAACTTAACGAAAGGTTTTAAATTCTTGATTTGCGCCGTCTATCTAGTGAAGCTATTCGGCAAGTATATGCAAAAGCAGCATGATCACGAGTTCCATTACAATAACTAAACTAAACTTCTAACGAAAACAAAATAACAAAATAATCCAATCAAATGTTATGGTACTAGGGTCAACACTTATTTAATCAGGAGCGCAAGAAAAATATGTCAAACTAGCAATCAGTATTGGTAGGCAATAATGCTCTGACATCAATATTCTGGAATTGGGTATGACAGTATTTCACAACGATAGCTAATCAAGCAATAGTATTTCCTAGACCTAACGAAGAAAGAAAGCGAGCAATAATGTGAGCGAAGAAAATCATATATATAAATAAATATATATATATATATAGCTGATGTTCATTGCTATTTTTTTCCAAATCGGAAAAGAAAAGTCAATGGTTTCTCGGAAGGTAATCCTAATACAGAATTATCCAACAATCGTAGTCCGTAAAACAAATCTAATCGAATGTATCTGTAACAACGGAAGCTAGACAAGACTATCATAGCAACGTCAGCAGCCAAGACACGCATGAAAACATTTCAACTATACACAAAAGGTGTGTGTGGGGAAAATTTGGAAAGTAGGTGTTATTTATTCCTTTTAAATGCTAGAGAGTGCCCACGTTGGGCGCTGATCATCGACTCCAGTACATCAAATTTATTTAGAATTCCTCTGAAACTACTCAAATGGAGCTAAACTCCAAAAATTATATCAAACCAAGACCAAAAGTACCAAAAAAATAGGAAGGCTTTTACAAAGAGACATCTAGTGAAGAGCGGAGTCTGACGTGATGTTTGACGTTCGCAGTCTGTAGCCTACCCAACCATGATACTCAGTGCGAGGTAGTAAGAGAGTATTCCAAAAACAGAATTGTCTATCTATTCATCATACCATGTCTTCAGGAATTATTAAGGCCTTAGGAATTCATTATATAACTTATACTTTATTTCTTAATTCATAACACATTTCTTCGGCATATGGCATTCTTTACTATAAGCAAACAATTGTATTTCAAGATCTATGAGAAATTATAAATACGAAACTGTACTGAAACTACTAGCAGAAGGCTAGGCTTTTTATGTTTTATCAAAGGGTACTTATTTTATTGTCCAGTGCAGTAGCAACAGAAGGTTGATAATATTAATTAATAACAAAATATATTTTATCTTGTATACCAGTGTACAATTACTAATCGCAGGAATATTTAATCTACTTTTCTTAAGTTTGCGTAGGCTAGTGTAGTTAAGCCGAACATTGAACCAGCGCGACAGCTGATCATGCTTGCGTGAGCTTTCCTTTACGACACATATGTATGTATGTATGTATGTATGCAGGTGCAGTGATATATCTATGCTTGTTTGTTCACAAAACATTGATTATAGTAATAGAAATAATTAGAAATAATTATAAATAAATGTTTTGGTAATATATGGTAGGCAATGTATTATTCACATATACAAACATATATCTTACTATATACATATATATATAAATAATTATATACATATATATTGAGAGATTGATATATCTATGTATATATAAAAATAGAAAAAAAAACTCGGTCGCGAAGCACGCGACAGTGGGTTACCCTTCGACCTATGTTTCGGTGTAGTTTAATTTGTTAAATTCATACACATATACAAATGCGCATGCTTTTAAATTATTGCCGACAGATGGCGATCGCGCTTTGCGCTCGCCCGCCTCCCTCGTTAGCTGATACAAGCACTTGCGTTTATGCACATACTTTCTTAAATAACTTCTGTGTTAATTGTCCGATCGGATTGCAATTTCGAGAATACGTAGATATTTTAATGAGCTTGTTGAGCTTGTCAGAAAGTTGTATCTTTTATACAGCGTTTACAAATTAAGTCAAAAATTAAATTATTGATTTGCGGGGGCGATAAGTGTGGCACATATCATTTGAAATAAACTTGATCAGCTTATAGTACACAGGAGTTGTTTAGGCAATGAGCTTTTTCACTGACTTGGAGAAGTGCTGTACCAACGAATAAAAAACGATCAAGTCAACAATTTCACTTATGCTTTCTTCAATATATTTTTTCCATATATTGATTTACAAAAGAACGGCGGCAGTGTCCGCACCAAACCGATTGAAATCAGAAGTGTCTCACAGCAGTACCGGTGTGATCAACACTTAATTCGTAACTAACTTTGCTATGCAGAAGGCAAATGAGCAAATAAAGATTTAACAGCTGTGCTCGCTCTCTATTGAGAGAGAGAGGAACATAGCACAAAGGGAAATGCAAAATCTATTGCTGCACAGAGCAATGTACAAGAGTGATAAACTAAAATACATCAAATTTCTAATGAGCTGCTGCTGGCTGCGGGCTGCATAACCAAACATCCTCCCCCCGTTGGAGGACACGGGCTGACAACATCATCCTGTTTGGGTAGAACGCAGAGTTTAGCGACTGCCCTATTGAAGATTCCTGTGGCAGTTTTGAGAACAGCAACTCGTGCGACGCTATCGGGTCCAGGGATCAGATTGATTACTCGAGCTAGTGGCCATTTGAGGGGTGGCAGGTTTTCGTCTTTTACTAACACGACATCATTGATTTGAATGTCTGCCTTCTGTGCTCGCCATTTGGCACGTTGCTGAAGAAGCGTTAGATATTCACGTCTCCACCGGCTCCAGAATATTTGCTGGTAGTAGGTGATTCGCTGCCAGCGATCCAATCGGTTGAGATTTAATTTTGTTAGATCAGGCTCAGCAAACAAGGCGAGGGGGGCCGTGCCTAAGAAGTGCGCTGGCGTTAGTACTTCAAGGTCGCCTGGGTGTTCTGAAAGAGGAACTAAAGGTCTTGAATTAATTATTGCCGCAATGTGGCAAATGAGCGTGCGCAGGTCATCAGCGGGCAAAACGGCAGGGCCAACAGCTCGGTAAAAATGATGCTTTGCTGTTTTTACAGCCGCCTCCCAGAGGCCTCCAAAATGCGGCGAGCGAGGAGGGATGAATCGCCATTCAATGCTATCAGTCAAGCAGAATTCGTGTACTGCAGTTTGATGTGATGTGTTCAGGAACAAACGCTTAAGATCCTGCAGCTCATTCCGAGCGCCGACAAAATTGGTGGCGTTGTCCGACCATATGCGTGCAGGCTTTCCACGAGTCAGTATAAATCGACGCAATGCATTAAGAAATGCAGAAGTGGAGAGATCCTGCACCAGCTCAAGGTGGACAGCCTTTGTAGAAAAGCAGATAAAGATGCAGATATAGCACTTAATGGGTGCTTTGTTCCGAACAGGATTTTTGTAATAAAATGGGCCGCAAAAGTCCAGACCAGTGACCTTGAAGGAGTGTGAAGCTGTTACGCGGTCCTCAGGAAGATCACCCATAATGTGACCAGCTATATGTGGCTTGGCTCGAAAACATATGATGCATTTGCTGACTGCACTTGCAGTTGTTTTGCGACCGCCAATGGGCCAGAACTGCAGTCGAATGGAAGCGAGTAGTGCGCGAGGTCCAGAATGCAGATTGCGACGATGATAATCAAGTATGATGGCCCGAGTGACTGGGTGCTGACGTGGCAATATTAATGGATGCTGTGCGTCATAGTCCAACGACGAGTGCCTCAGTCTGCCACCAACTCGCAGGAGTCCAGAGTTGTCAATGATGGGTGCGAGAGATGCAATTGAGCTCGATGATTTTACTTGTCGACTGTTGAGCAATGCATTATAGTCCTCAGTAAGGTGTGCCATCTGAATGGAGCGAATGATAAGTTTCATGCCTCCGGTGAGATGATTAACAGACAGGCCGGGGTGCCTGATACGATAACGAAATTTGAAGATGTATCCAAAAACATGCTTCAATTTTTGCCAGGAGTTGACAAATTTACAACTGGTTGGGGTGTCGATGTCGACAGGGGCCTTGAGAGCGATGAGAGCCTTCTTCCTTAGCTCTGGCAGAACCTTTGGAGCGAGACAAGATTTTGGCCAGTGAGATTTGTCTTCTTGAAGATAGTCAGGACCATGAGACCAAAGATTTGACTCGATCAGCTCACTAGGAAGTGCCCCTCTGGAAAGTATGTCCGCTGGATTGCAGGCTGTGGGAACATAATGCCATTCTATGCCATTTGATAGCTCCTGGATTAAAGAGATGCGATTAGAAATAAAAATTTGAAAGCGTGACGACTCATCTCGAATCCAGGACAGCACCACAGCAGAATCTGACCAGCAATAAACAGGGCATGAAAATAAACCAAGCTGCAGAACTTCCCGCATTAGTTGAGCCAGTAATACTGCAGCGCATAATTCCAATTTGGGCACCGTGAGGGTCTTCAATGGGGCAACACGAGATTTAGCGCAGAAAAGATGGGCTACTCGTTGACCTTGAGACATAGAGATAATGTAGATGCATCCTCCATATGCGTCAATGCTGGCATCACTGAATCCATGGATTTCGACAACGCTATTGGGCACCAGTGCGAGACGAGGAAATTGCAACTTCTGGGTGAGGCAGATATCAGCAGACAAATTTAGCCAAGCAGAATGAAGCGCCGAAGGTAAACTTTCGTCCCAGTCAAGTTTTTCTCTCCAGATTTGCTGCAGCAGGATTTTGGCCTTCGTTATAACGGGGCAGATAAGACCAAGAGGATCGTAAAAGCGAGCAATTGTAGACAAGACAGAGCGCTTGCTGGGTTTTGGAACTTCTTTCATGGGCGATGTGGAGAATAGTAGAATATCCGAGATTGAATCCCAGGCGATACCAAGAGTTTTGGTTATGTCGCTGCCATCATCAAATTTTAGAAAGGAATCCTTTTCCGAATCGGGAATCTGCTTCAAAGTACCAGGATCATTTGAGCACCATTTTCTTAAATTAAAATGACCTTTATCCAGTAGTCCAATGGTCTGTCGCATGATCTCCAAGACTTCTTCGGTTGAGTTACCTCCTGTGATGAGGTCATCGACATAAAAGTCTCGTAGAAGAACTTTAGCGCCAATTGGAAACGATGATTTTTCGTCTTCTGCTAGCTGTTGCATGGCTCGGACAGATAGAAATGAAGCTGGCTTTGTTCCGTAGGTGACGGTATCAAGCTTGAATACTTGTACCTTTTCCTGGGGTGTGTCACGCCACAAAATGCATTGTAAATAGCTGTCCGGTTCCTTGACCCGGACACATCGGTACATTTTACAGATGTCACCAGTTAAAGCAACAGGGAAGGTTCGAAACTGTAACAAAGTGTGAAACAGCTTGGGCTGCAAAGTGGGGCCTGCCATGAGTATTTCGTTCAATGAGTATCCTGAAGAAGTTTTGGCAGAGCCATCAAAGACAACACGTAGCTTAGTTGTTGTGCTGTCTTCCTTTAAAACGCAGTGATGCGGCAAATAAAATTTGCATAGTTTCTGGGAGTTAAATGGTACCAGAGACATGTGATTTAAAGATAAGTACTCATGAATAAAGGCTGAATACTTCTCTTTGAGCTGACGATTGCGTTCAAGTTTGTTTTCCAGATTTAAAAAACGGCGATAGGCTTGTTGATAGGAATCTCCCAATATTTCCGGGCTATGCTTTGCAGGAAGTCGGACTGAATATTCTCCAGATGGAAGCCTAGAAAATGTAGACTTGAAGTGGGCCTCGCAGTCGAGTTCTTCCTTTGTGCGCTTAGAGACGGATTCAGCAGTGGTTTCTATCTCCCAAAATTTGCGCACTAGTTCCTCCAGACGGATGTCATCATCAGGGATTTGAGGCCCATTTCCTTTAACAGTCAATGATGAAGCCTTGTTGGGGTTGGAGCTACCACCAGTGACAATCCATCCAAAACGAGTTTTTTGGAGAATGGGAAGTCCATCGGCCAATTTTATTTGGCCTACACACAGCAGATCAAAGAATAGACTAGCGCCTATCAGCAAGTCAATTTTTTGGGGCTTGAAGAATTGGGGATCGGCCAAGCGAAGATTAGCTGGTATTTTCCAGTCTTCAGAGTTTATAGTTAGGTTGGGCTGGTTGTCCGTGATATTAGGAGCTACCAGAGCTGCGATATTGGCAACGAACTCTGAAGTTTGAGATTTGAGATTAATGTTTACCATACATCCATCTGAGCTAAATCTGGCATCACCAATTCCAGTCACGGTAGCTATAGACTTGTACTTGGTCAATTGCAAAGTGTGTGCCAGACGAGAGGTGATTATGTGTAGTTGCGAGCCGGAGTCAAGCAAGGCTCGGCAAGGAACCCAAGATCCTGATTTATTTTGAATATTGATGACGGCAGTGGCCAACAACACAAAGTCTGCTCCGAGATTTTGAGCCACTAAGGAAGAAGATTGACCAGGTGATGATCCTTGTGCAACTACTTGCAATCCATTGGAACGAGTATCAGAAGCTAGCTGAGGTTGAGCAGGCTGGGAGCGAGATGACGAAGGCCTTGAGCCAAAATGTAGCAATTTGTTGTGCTTACTTCCACAAATGCAACAGCGATCAGCATTACAATGTCGTAGGTGATGTCCACCTTTAAGGCAGTTTTGGCATAAAGCCAACCTTTTTGCTTCCTGTAAGCGATCTTGGGGCGACAGTCTTCTGAATTGTGGGCAATCAAAAATGATGTGGTCTACAGCATTGCAGACAGGGCAGCAAGTGGCCGGGGAAGTAGCGACAAATGAATTTCTAGAGTTGTTGGTTTTCCTAGGTTTTACAACCTGTGGCATGATTCGAAGTACAGCATTGGTACGTTCGATGTTTTCAAATTTCTGGCATCTTGTCTCCAGAAATTTAACAAATTCACTACAGACGGGTAGCCTTTCAGTGGAAGCAGCATCCTCCCATAATAGCTGGGTTTCACGGTCGACCTTTTGGAGAAGACAATAAACGAGAATACACTCGGATATTTCCACAGGGGTACTGATGCTATGAAGTGCCCGTAAACGCAAATTAATTTGGTCGGACAGTTCACGCAGCTTTCCAGAAGACGAACCGTCTACCTTTGGTAAGTTCATGATCGCCGAAATGTGGGCCTCGAAAATAAGCCGCTTATTATTGTAGCGCTTATCCAACAACTCCAGGGCAACCGGGTAATTTACATCAGTGACCTCTAAAGCGCCAACGGCATCCAAAGCTGGACCTCTTAGGCAAGACTTGAGGTGTTGAAGCTTCTCCATGTCAGCCAGTATTGGGTTTTTATCGATGACAGTGGAAAACATCGACATAAAATCTGTGTATTCGGTATAATTTCCAGTAAAGGTTGGTAGCTTCAGGTCAGGCACATTCGGTCGTCGAAATGGAGAACCAGAAGGCAACTCAGTTCCGGGATCTTGACGCATAGTTGAACAAGAAATCTCTGGCACTTTACGTCTACTGAGTTCCGTTTGTACAACATACCGCATTTCAAAGACAATGTCCTTGAACTGGTCACGCAACTCACTTCCCATTTCATCGAGGTCCATTTCCTCCAGAGAATCATGAGTCAAGGTGAACGAAGCCTCTGTTTGGTTTATTAAATCCAGCTTTAAATGCAGACCATCATCATTAAGGGAAATGGCCGATTCGGTGGTTAAACCTGCAGCAATTTTTTTAGCGTCGTCAAATATGGACTTTGCTTTGCGCTTTAAAAATTTTATTCTATCAGCTGGCAGACTGACTGTGTCGTTGTTTGGCATTTTTATATTGTTGATTATTTTTAATACCTTGGCACAACAAAAAAATATAAAAGTCAAAGAAAACTCAGACTTGTTAACAGTTTTGCAAGCACTGAATTTTGAACCGGGCAATGTAAAAATCACGCACAATGGTGAACAGTTTTACAAGCACTGTATTTGCACCGGCAACCAAGCTGCGCACACAATAGCAATGATGTGTGTGTGTTTATGCACAAGTCAATTCTTTTTGCAAAACGACATGAATTTAGCGGTAGGCAAAGAAGAAACCGAAAACGGGGGCGAGCGAGACGGGTTAAACTGCCGCTACGCGTGAATGCTTATGTGCGTAAGCAAGAAACCGAAAATAAGACGAGAGCAAGCGAGACGAGGGCAACTGCCGCTACGCGAGAATGCTTGCGGTATATGAAAGTAGCGGGGGCGAAAAGGTACAGCCACTTATGTACACAAAAAAGTGCACCGATATTATTTTAACTGTTTTTGAGTTCACGATAAAGAAATGTTACCGAAAGAAAAAAAAATCACGTCGGGGTCACCAAATGTTTAGGCAATGAGCTTTTTCACTGACTTGGAGAAGTGCTGTACCAACGAATAAAAAAACGATCAAGTCAACAATTTCACTTATGCTTTCTTCAATATATTTTTTCCATATATTGATTTACAAAAGAACGGCGGCAGTGTCCGCGCCAAACCGATTGAAATCAGAAGTGTCTCACAGAAGTACCGGTGTGATCAACACTTAATTCGTAACTAACTTTGCTATGCAGAAGGCAAATGAGCAAATAAAGATTTAACAGCTGTGCTCGCTCTCTATTGAGAGAGAGAGGAACATAGCACAAAGGGAAATGCAAAATCTATTGCTGCACAGAGCAATGTACAAGAGTGATAAACTAAAATACATCAAATTTCTAATGAGCTGCTGCTGGCTGCGGGCTGCATAACCAAACAGGAGTCTTCCCAAAAATTTGGTAACTCTAGCTTTAACCAGTAAGAAAAGCAACAGTCGCGCGGCACGCGACAGTGGGATACCCTTCGACCTATGTTCCTATGTATGTAGACATATACATATGCACATTATTATTATTATTATTTGGAGAGGGAGTCTCCCAGCAGAGAAGGGGCGAGGCACTGCGACCAGAACGATCTTTTGTACCTAGAATGCTCTCCCTAACATGACAAAAGCTGTTCCGCTTCCCTGATGAAGCATAACAGGTCTTTTGTCGAGGAACGGACAATGTGCTCGGGAACTGCGGTTTCCACGTGCAGATGTTTCCTCCTAATCCAAACCAAGGCTGGACAATCACACAGGATGTGTTTAGTGGTTTCGTCGTCCTCTTTACAGAGCCTGCATTCTGCATCAGAGGACAGACGCATTTTTGTGAGGTGGTAGTTCACCAAATGGTGGCCACTAAGGTAACCAACAAGGAGATAGAGATCTCTCCTAGAGAGTAAGTTTGTTCTTCGCTTAACCGAGGGATTCGTAAGCTCTCTAGCCTGCCTCATCCCTGGTTGGAAGAACCAGTAGCGTTCGGTCAACCTAACCGCCCATGCTTTCACAAGGGATGAAATAGTTGACTACCCCACGCCACAGAAGGGTTCGGGGCCATGCAGAGGGGCTGATGACCCCGCCCTCGCTAGTTCATCCGCTAGCTCGTTGCCCTGGAAACCAGAGTGACCAGGTACCCATAGAAGGGTAACTTTATTCCTATTGGAAAGCCTCTGAAGGCAGTTCCAACAGTCAGCCACCATACGTGAACCTACTCTTTCTGAGGAGAGGGCTAGTATGGCAGCTTGGCTATCCGAGAAGATGTAGATATTCGCTCCTCTGATCCCCTTCTCAAGAATAAGATGACAGCAGAACTCGATGGCATGAACCTCGGATTGAAAAACTGTGGGCCACTTGCCCATAGCAACCGATGTTTTGGAGTTGGGACCATGTATTCCAGCTCCAACCCCCTGATCAGTCTTTGACCCGTCGGTATACCAGTGTATAACGTGAGGGTCACTGATGGGGTTGCCAGCATCCCAGTCCCTCCGGTCCGGGATGAAGGTTCTAAATTTTGCACCAAAGAAGAGTTCCTTGGTCATGGAATCTGATCTAGAGCAGATCTCTAAGCCAGGAATGTCTTTGATAAGTCTAGCGTGCCCCGATTCGGTAGCTAGAAGCCCAGATTGAAGCTTGATTCTCAGAAGACTACTAGCAGCGACTTCTTGTATTTGAATATGCAGAGGAGTCAAATTCAATATCGATTCCATTGCTGCTGTGGGACAGGTGCGAAGTGCACCCGTTAAAGACAGGCAGAGCAGCCTATGCAGTTTAGTGCATTTGTTGATGGCAGTGACCTGCGTAACCTTTGGCCACCATACAATGGCAGCGTAGGTAACGATGGGTCTTACCATCATCTCAAATAACCACCGAATGGTGCAGGATTTGAGACCCCAGATCCTGCCAAAGAATATTCTGCAGGCCCACATGGCATGAGTAGCCTTTGATAGGGTGTTGTTTAAATGGGAGCTCCAGTTCAGTCTTTTATCGAGAGTTACCCCTAGATATTTAACCTCGCTGGAAAGTCCCACGGGAGAGCCGCCAATGTACAATTGTCCTATGTCAACGGAATAGCGCTTAGTGAAGGGAACGATAATTGCCTTTTGTGGATTGATGCTCAGACCAACATCTTTGCACCATCTACAAACCGTGTTCAGAGCAGATTGCATCAGCTCTGTCACGGTGTTGGCAAAGTTCCCGTTCACTACGATAGCCAGGTCGTCAGCGTAGCCGATTGCTACCACGCCCTGTTCTGCAAGGATACTCAGTAGTTCATCAACTACTAGGGACCAGAGTAAGGGGGATAAGACCCCTCCCTGGGGACATCCCTTCACCGCACTAATAAAAGCGGTCGTAGAGTCCAAGGTAGAGGAAATAGTCCGGTGTTTGAGCATATCATCAATCTATCGGATTAGGGGGCGGGCGATATTTCTGCGCTCCAGCGCAGCAGAAATAGACCCGTAGCCGGTATTATCGAAAGCATCCTCTATATCAAGAAAGGAGCACAGAGCAATGTTCTTGGATGCGAGGGCTCTTTCGATATTACCAACCAGCTTGTGGAGAGCGACCTCCGTCGATCTTCCGGCTATATACGCAAACTGCGTGGGGTGCAGAGGATGAGTTTTCTGCAGAGAGCACCGAATGTGCAGGTCTACGAGCCTTTCCGCCGTCTTTAGCAGAAAGGAGGTAAGACTGATCGGCCGATATGACTTAGGCTGATCAGGGGGACGATTCCCCTGTTTGGGAATGAATACCACATTGACTCTCCTCCAAGAGATGGGTATATAACCCCAAGTGAGACTAGCCCTAAGAAGGCCGACCAGTGGATCAAGAATGTGATCCAGGCTGTTTTGTAAGAGGGCTGGAAAGATTTGATCGCCCCCTGGGGCTTTGAAGGGAGCGAAGGAATCTACAGCCCATTTGACCTTTTCGGGGTCGAAGATGGTTCCTGATAGACTGGACACACGAGAGTCGGGTGACAAGGTGGCGTCATCGTGACTGGAAAGATCTGGGTTCGCCACAGAACCTGGGAAGTGGACTTGTAGCAGAAGGTCAAGTGCTTCCCTGCGATCTTGAGTGAAAGAACCATCTGCTCTTTTAAGAAGCCCTATCCCATTAGACGACCCTTTGGCCAATACTTTGTGGAGTCTCGCTACCTCTGGCAACGATTCAATGCTACCACAGTAGCTGTGCCACGTATCGCGCTTAGCACGTCTAATGTTCTTGTTATAATTAGTGAGAGCGTCACTATAGACGTCCCAATTGACACGGTTAGATCTGGCCTTGTTGAATAGGCTTCTAACCTTCCTTCTTTGAGCAGCCAGTTCCTCGTTCCACCATGGAACTTTACGGTTGACTTTAAGGGTCTTCCGATCAGAGCTGTCCTCGAAGGATGTGATTAGCACATCTTGAAGCATATTGGCAGCAAGTTCTATCTCACTGATAGAATTGGAGTTGCTAATCAACGAGTCTGCTTTGAAAGCCACAGAGGCTTTGAAGAGTTCCCAGTTTGTCTTTTTGGGACAGAAGGAGTTCTGGCGGATCTCGACTTGGCCAGGGAGGTCGAACCTAATGTGCTGATGGTCCGACAGAGTAGCTTCGTCTGTGACCCGCCAGTTGGCCAGCGAACTCGCAATAGAGTTGCTGACTAGGGTAAGGTCCAGAACCTCTTCCCTAATGGCGTTAATAAAGATAGGCTTACACCCTATGTTAGTGACATCTAATTGACAACACAATAGATACTCTAAAAGGGACTCACCACGTTTATTGACGTCGCTGCTTCCCCCAGATCGTGTGATGCGCATTTGCATCACAGCCGATCACAAGCGGCTTGTTGTGTAGGCGGCAGAAGTCCACTAGCCGCCGCACCTCTGTGGGGGAACGTCATCCACGTCGCCCGGGAAATAGGCAGAGGCGATCACTACCTCCCGGACACCATCGGCCGTGGCTACCTCAATAGCCGTTGCCACCAGGTCTCTGTGGATGAAATTAGGTAAGGGGAAGTGTCTCACATCGTTATTTACAACAATAGCGGTGCGGGGGGCACCACCCATACGGTCATATAATAACTTACATGATCCGCACGATAGTCCACTGATGTGGCCACCGATCAACCACGGCTCTTGGACGAGAGCCAGGTTGATTGAGTCTTCACAGACGACCCTGCACAGGGTGGCGGACCTCCTCTGGCGTGGTGCAGGTTCGCCTGGAGCACCTTAATGGCGCTCGGCATCCTCCTTTAGGGCTTTGGTGACAAGGCCACCTGCCTTGCCCCCCCGAGAGTCGTTACCCCGGATGCCCTTCGGCAGTCTGGAGGAACTACTCGGGGGAGGTCGCTTAGCGACCCCGGTCGTCGGAGGTACGCCTGCAGGTAGTTTCCGCACTGCGCTGGGCCTTGACGGGACGAGGGGGCGCCTGTTGCCAACCACCGGCCTCGTGCGGCCCGTTGTGGGCTTGGGGGCAGTCACCACAATGACTGGGGGTTTGGGTGCTACAGTTATCGGCGCCACTGCGGCTGCGGCACTAGTAGACGCCACCGGAGCGGCAGCCACTGCTGTCACTCTGGTAGGGGCCACCGTTGTCGCCGCCGGAGGAGCGCTGATAGGGGGGGGGAATGGTTGGTGATGGGGAGGGGGATAGGGCAGGAGTGGGAGAGACCCTGACGGCGGAGTTCTTAAGGATAAGTTTCACCCTGGTGAACCGGTATTTCACGTTACCCTTAAGATCCGTCAGGACCTTATACGACGCCTCGTCGACCAACATCGCGAGGTGCGCCGTTTTGCCGTTAAGGCTGTGTTGAACCACCCGCCACAGCTTCGTTGAGAAGCGTTCATAATTTTGGTTGTCCAATTGACCCAAAATTGAGGCGGGTGGGAGTTCAGCACTGTTGGGGAAGTAACCTCTAATAAGGTGAGCTCTTGGGAACTCAGGTTCCTCCAACAGTTTGACATCAAGCCAGCTGATGGACCTGATATGTCCAACAGCTCCCCTGACGCACTCAGCGGTGATGCTATCCTCACACACAAGGAGCAGCCATTCATTTCGAGGTATACAGGCCTCGAAACCTGGACCGGCAACCGATGTAGAGGGCAGCGACATTGCCTTCAGGATGCTTTCTTTCACCGTAGCCAACTGCTCCGGTGAAAGGGGTTTAGTGGGATCAGCCGAAGTGAAGTCCAGTTTCACTCTGCTTGCCACTTGGCTGAAGAGTGGCTTTGTGGGCTCCACATGAGTCTTTTTGGGTTTCTTTGAGGACCCTTGGGGTTCGGGGAAAGTATCGTCAGCACGCGTCCGCTTAGCCTTGGTTTCCGCGGGGGGCGCAGTGGCGATAGCAAGAGCCTCTGCTCTGCTCGAACGCTTTGCGAGTGCAGCTTTGAATAGCTTCTTCTCGCGGGTCTTCATTTTGACAAAGGCGTTCCCCGAGTCCAGTCGCAGCGTCTGGATTTGGGAGCCTGCTTCCGTGAGGCCTGACCTCTGAGAGGCCACGGAAGCGTCGTCAGCAAAGCTGATCAGGTCACCGTCAGCTTCAGCGTCAGAGGACATCACCTCGACGTTTTGCTGCATGCCTGAGCAGTTGTTGGACGAGAAAGCAGCACTGGTGTTGGGGTGTTGGGCAGTGCTGGTGTTGGGGTCGGCCGTGAGGGCTTCACCCTGGATTGATGCTATCAAAGCCGCATCAGACTTTTCTGTTTTATTATTAAGATCCATAAAATTTGGTCCCACGAGTAGGCGGGAAGGGAAGGTCACCCACGACATAGCCCGCGTGCCGTGGGAAGTCTGAATGAAACTGGAGGGCGACAGGTATCCAGAGTCCGCATACTAGAGACCAGGCTACCCCCTGGCCATGCATCCATTAGCGTATGCTGTTCCGCCTTGGATTGGGGTGATTTATAGATTCACGATCTTCGATCGAGTGTAGCCGCACTTCCGTCAGTAGGAGTAAGGACGGCACGTACCACAGCCAAAGCTATGGTTACATTAATTCCCCTTACTGCCTCTGACGGCTGACGGCCTACATATGCACATACTTTGAAATTATTCTCGACAGATGGCGCTCGCGCTTCGCGCTCGCCTGCCTCCCTTGTTAGTAGATAAAAGCACTTGGTTTTATGCTCATACTTTCTTGAATAAGTTTTGTGTTTATTGTCCGATCAGATTGCAATTTAGAGAATAAGTAGATATAACTATCAGCTTAGTATATGTTGTATATGTATATGTCAGAAAGTTTTATCTTTAATACAACGCTTACAAATTGATTTCAAAATTAATTTAGTGATTTGCGGGGCGGTGGACGTGGCACCTAACATTTGAAATAAACTTCCTCTGCGCCTGTTACACAGAAACCTTCTTGCCAAATTTGGTAACTCTAGCTCTTATAATAGCTGAGATCTGTGTGTTCATCTGGTCATCCATACATCCGGACAGACAGACAGACATGGCTCAATCGACTCGGCTAGTGATCCTGAGCAAGCATATATATACTTTATGGGGTCTGCCATGCCTCCTTCTGCCTGTTACATACATTTGCACAAAGTTAGTATACCTTTTTTTGACCATTTTCAATGGTCGAAGGGTATAAAAATGACCAAAAGGAATACGTGATCGTGATGGCAGATGCATTTACTAAATTTGTTTACTTTTCTTAAACCATATAGTTAGATACAGATAGCTGTATTAAGGCTGTAAGATCTCTAGTATCATTATTTGGTGTCCCTTCTCGTTTAATTCCTGATCAAGGTCGTAGTTTCACCAGCTCTATGTTTAGAGACTTTTGCTCTGCTCAAAAAATAGATCTTCACTTAATTGCAACCGGCGCTAGTCGTGTCAATGGCCAAGTAGAGCGTGTTATTAGTACCCTTAAATCATTTTTAACCGTAGCTGAAACAGGCCAGGGGTCTTGGCAGGACGCTTTAGGCGAGGTTCAATTGGGTCTTAATTGCACGCATAATAGAGTGACTAAAGTTAGCGCATTAGAGTTACTCATTGATAAAGAATCGAGACCATTTAGTCTTGTACGTGCTGTGGAAAAATTAATCAATGTTGATGTCCCTCAAGTAAGAAAAATAGCAAAACGTAATATGGAAAAAAATGCCAATTACGATAAAATTAGATTTGACAGAAATAAAGCAACTGTTGTTAAACATAAAGTCGGGGACTACGTATTAGTAAGGAATGAAGAGCGTCATTAAACTAAATTAGATGCTAAATTTAGAGGTCCATTCTTGGTAGTTGAAACATTACAGGGTGATCGATATAAACTTAAATCTTTGAATAATAATCGCACATATCGTATAAATATTCCCATGAATATTTGCGCAAAATGCCTGACACCTGGATTACCACAGAGTTCGAAAATAATCGAGGTGATCATAATGAAAGTGTTACAGGTCAAGCCAGTGAGGGCTGCGACCTTGAAAGTGATCGATGTGGTGATAAAGATGCCAAAGGTCGAGCCAGTGAGGGCTGCGGCTTTGAAATTGCATAATAAGAAAATGTAAGGTTCTAGATCACTTTCGGATAGTACGGATCTATGTAGTATGGGTGCCCAAGTTATGTGGTTCGCCATTTGTCGTTTTTAAGTCGGGACCTCGACGGTGATCGGAAGTATTAAGTTATTTGGCCGGTTTAATGATATTTGTGTGCTGTATGTGTTGGCCGGTTATGTTGTTATGTAAACCGTGAGCTAGAAAAAACGAAATATAATGATTGGCCAGTTTATTTGAATTAACTGTGCGCTAGTTAACCTCTAAATAATAAAATCCTATTAAGTAATAATTCATAAAATGTAATTACTTTATGAAAGAGCTGTATATCGAAATTGTTTTGATAAAGTTAATGGTAATCGGAATCGCATGGCGAGGACTTAGAGGACTTGTGTGTCGTCACAAGAGCATTATATATTAACGCATCCAAGCCGACTTCAGGGCCAAGAACTGAGCATGACTGCTCCGCAGTTTCGAGCCAGCGATCTCAGTTGCCAAAAATGCGTTTGCCGAAATTTAGTGGCAAACATTCGGAGTACAAAAATTGTATGTACCTGTTTGATATTTAGTCGATAAGGACGATTACTTATCAAGCGTCGAAAAGTTCAATCAGTTAGTTTCGTGATTGTCAGATGAAGCATTGGGGGTAGTTAAGCCGTACCAATTAATGGATTGTAACTATCCAAAGGCCGTCGCTATTCTCAAAGCAGTATATGACAACAAATGTCTTATATTTTTTGCAACAATTTTGCAAATGTTTGACATACCTAGCATGTCAAAACCATCTGCATCGAGTTTGAGATCGATCCTGGATACGGTGTCTGCTATTTATGCCTCGTTGTCGTCGTTAGGTAACGACAAAGACAATGCTAATGCAATAGTAATTCACATGGTCATGGCAAAGGTAGATCATGTTACCAAGTCTCATTTCGAAGAGCAGCTTGACTATGATACGTTGCCATCTTGGGAAGATTGTGCTAGACAACTGAATAAAAGGTATCAGTATCTCTCAGCAGAAGAGTCAAGTCGTGACAAAACAAAGTTGCGAGTTGGGTACATTTGTGGCAAACAGAGTTGCTGAAATCCAGGAGTTATCAAATGGTGTTGTTTGGCGTCACGTTCCAACAGATGCCAACCCTGCTGATTTGGTATCGAGAGGAACTGATATAAATGAAATTGAGAGCTCGTTGTGGTTTAAAGGGCCAAGTTTTTTGATAGAAGAAAAGGACCAATGGCCACAACTTCATCAGTTCCAGATAGCGTCGTCCCTGAAAACTTCGGAAGATAAAAAGGTGTGACGGTTGGCACACTAGCGGAAGTTCCGCAAAATTGTTTTGTGGAGTTGACACATCGTCACTCCAACTTTGCTAAACTAGTTCGAATAGTTGCATATATACTTCGTTTCTGTTTCAAACAGATCAGAACAGATTCTCTTGTGGTATTGGCATTAGAAAGGAAAATTTCGTTCCTTAAATTAATGGGTGCAGTACAAAGCATTACATTTAGGAAAGAATTGAAAGTGATGGAAAAATCAGCAGTATTAGCACCTAAATCCATTAGTTGACAAATTTGAAAATAATGGCTTGAAATTTGAACCCATTCGGGTAGGAGGTCGTTTGTTACACGGTCCTCTCTTTTATGAAGCTTAGTTCCCCTTTTTACTGACAAAGGATTCCGCTTTTGCGCAACTCTTTATCAAACACTTCCACCTTAGGCATTACCATGCTGGTACAAAGGTACTAGTTATTTTGTTAAGGCAGCAAGTTTGGGTGGTGAACGCACGTAGTTTATGTACTGCAGTTGTGAGAAAATGCTTTAGGTACAAGCCAAAATTATTCGGGCAAATAATGGTCTCCGAGAAGGTCGGCCGTTTAGAGTATCTGGTGTAGAATTTTGTGGGCCATTTTACGTTAGCTATAGGATCCGGGGGAGACCCCCTGTAAAAACGTATGTTGCCGTTTTTGTTTGTTTCGCCTCAAAAGCAGTTCACTTGGAACTTGTTACGGACCTATCCACTGATTCTTTTTTGAATGTCTTTAAAAGGTTCATTGGGAGGCGCGGACTACCCGAGACGATGTTCAGCGACAATGCGACGAACTTCGTGGGAGCGAGCAACGTGCTGAAGGAGCTGCAGACGGCATTCCTGGAGAGCAAGGAGCGACTGATGGGGTACGCAGCGGAGCGAGGGGTGCACTGGAAGTTTATTTCCCCTCGAGCACCGCACTTCGGAGGACTGTGGGAAGCAGCGGTAAAGGCTGCCAAGCACAGGTTGGTGCGAGAAGTGGGCAACGCGAACCTAACGCCGGACGAGTTGAGCACTCATCTAGTGGACGTCGAAGCGTTGCTCAACTCCAGACCACTTCTCATCGACAGGACCGATCCCAACGATGGCGAGGTAATCACGCCAGGGCATCTACTCATCGGGCAGCCTTTGCTTGCGCTGCCGCACGGATTAGGATCAGAAGAGTCGAGCAATAAGCCAGGACGCGGGTGTTTGAAGCTGTAGCAGCAGTTGTCGGCGCTCTGCACTTTTGGCGCAGGTGGTCCAAGGACTACATGCTCAGCCTCCAGCAGCGAACACAGTGGATCAAAGTCGAGGCCAATCTGGTGGAAGGGGCGGTCGTGCTAGTGCAATGGCTAACCGGGCACGTAACGCGTACAATTCGAGGGGAGGATGGCAAAGTCAGAGTGGCAGAAGTCAAAACGGCAACACTCATCACTAAGCGCCCAATACACAAGCTGGCTCTAATTCCATTGCTTGCAGCATGGACATTAGATTTATTAGTATTATTATTAGAATTGTAATTGAATTCTGACATTGAAGTCATAGATTAACATAGATTAAGAGAAATTGTTTTGTAATTTAGTTTAAGCATGCTCTTTTAAGCGCTAGTTGGTTGGCAATTGCCGACGACAAAGTCGCGGGTGCGTGGACAAGGTCTGGCCACCTCTCAAAATATATAAAACAAGACTCTCGAATTCGTCAAAGCCAGCAGCAGCAATAAATTTTAACTAATTATTTGAATCTGAGCCACCGAGTCTTTCTTGCTATTTTAGAAATTTCGTTCTCAGGCGGAATTACACACAGCTCTCTGCAGCATAAAGTAAGTAACAGTTCAGTACTTATCTGTGGGGGATCCTGCAGAAGAAATGCTGTGTGGTTAGAGAGGGAAGATGGGATCCAAGAAATCGAGCGTCGTGATGTCCAAAAAAAATGTGGAAATATCCGGCTCGAAGGACCAAATGTTGGGGTGGCGGCTAG
Source organism: Zaprionus camerounensis (assembly GCA_018904165.1). Lineage (NCBI taxonomy): Eukaryota > Metazoa > Arthropoda > Insecta > Diptera > Drosophilidae > Zaprionus > Zaprionus camerounensis. Next base: position 301,252 of record JAEIFS010000546.1, on the reverse strand, counting down.
ACTCTGGTCGGGATCGCTAGGGGTGACAACATACTGCTGGATCCTGTGTCAATTAAAAATTTCGTGGCCCTTGTATGCTGCAAATTTATTTTTATAAAAGGAAGGGATGAACTATGTGTAGCGGGAGTTATGTAGTCTGTTGTGTTCCCGAGGCAGATATTTGAAAATTTACTCCTGTTGGTGGGGCACTAGCTTGTTGTTCCTCTTCAATATTGTGTAGTACTTGAGACTGAGAGTTTTCAATTTTAAATGGATTTGGTTTGTTAGATTGTCTATCATAATTCCGATTGTTATTTGAGTAATCTCTACGATCAGACCGGTTGTTGTACGAATCAGAGTTCCTATGTGAGTTGAAATTCGAGTAAGGGTGGTGCTTGCCGTTGTCACGACCGTTATTATAGTTGTTGTTGTAATAGTTGTTATGATTGTTATTAGTACTTTTGTAATTTTGTCTCCACCCTGGTATATTTTCGAATTTCCTATTATAATATAGTGCTTGCTCAGTCTGGCATTGTTCGTATGCCTGTTCGATGGTATTGGGGCTTTTTAGTTTGATGAGTGTTTTTAATGGGTCCCTTAGGCCGCTCATAAAAGCGTTCAGACATACTTCATTGTACAAAACTTTCTTTACTTCTGCTACCGTTGTTGTTTGCCCACTATTTTTCAGAATGAAAAATAGCTGACTTTTAATTTTTGAGATACCGAAGAATAGTTGACCTAAAGACATATTGTTAGAGAATGCTTGGAGTTCACTTAACAGATAAGCTTCACTTTTCTTGCTTCCATATAAGCGACTGAGGTTATTTTTAATATCATCCCAAACTAGTGCTGTATTGGCTAGTTCTAGAGCCTATTCTGTCTATTATTTTATTCCTTATTGCTCTAAGAGTGAGCAGTCCGTAAGGCGTTTGATCTGCATCCTTTATGAACGTAAGGATTTCTTCGACGCAAGTTATAAATCTGTCTAGTTGTCTAGGAGTACCATCAAAAGTCGGAAGGTAGCTAACGAATGTCATAATATCTTTTGCTTTAAATATGATTGGTGGATTGGTGGAAGTGTTAACAGTCGGAGTGACAATGGAGGTGGCAGAATCATTGGTTGACTCCATTGTGGGAGGCTGTGTAGGAAATGAAGGGGAACTTTCTTCGATTGAGGGGATTAATATTGATCGGGAGTTAGATCGTGTGACCCTTGTAGTGGTAATATGGGCTCCTAATACAGAGTGGGTAGTTTCATTCAAGTTAGTTGGCGGTTTTTAGGCATTGGAAATAATGATAACAGATAAGAGAAAGATAAATTGCTTAATGATAATTCCTTATTTTAAGCAAAGAGTTAATCTTAATTTTAGTAATGGCAACTATTTTTTAATTATATATATATCTTTTATATTTTGAATATTTTTTTGGGTGTTACAAAGTACCAAGCTTTAGTGTATTGAATTTTATTTGCTTTTATCTTAGTTTGGAATAGTTGGAAGTATGAAACCGTTTTAATGATTGTCAGTCTTTGAAATCGGGAATGTTGAATGATATTTGTTTTTGTATTTATTTTGTATTTGTCTGGGTTTTTTTGTTTTTATATTTCTATCTGATTTCTGGCTTACGAAGAGTCGCAGAAGTGGTGATCAGCGATTGATTCCACATAGAAATACAGTAGCAAATTGATGTTGTATTTGTGTGTTTGAGTTTATTATCCATGTCATGCAATTAAAACCATGCTCGGCCGGACGAATTTTCGTGGCTGGGATTATCACCATTTGATTTCACAAGAACATTTTTATAAGTATTACGAGATGACGAAGGTAGCATTGCTATATTTGTGTTATTTGTATTTGATTTTCATTCAGTTTTTGTTCAACTTCCAATCATGGTTACACATTTTTATTTGATTTTATTTTTGTTTTTATTTTAGGTCAATACACATTTTTTAATATTTTCTCACGCTTAATAAATTGACACCCACTTGTTTTTATTCACAATTACTTACGTGTATATTATAATATACACTGGTATATTATACACTTGTTTCCCGGCTGCGCCAGTTACCTCTCGGGAGCTTGAGGGTACCTCTCGGGGGGGTTGGAAGGGTGAAGGCTCGAAAGAAAACACGTCCAATCTGTTCAGCTTTTCAATGTCAAGTGACTGACTACATTTTTAATTACTAAGTTAACAGAGGAATCATACATAAGAGCTACATGTTGCAGTTCGGCAGCGCCGAGTTTTGTGGCGTAGCGGCAAATGCGTTGTGGTTGCACCTGGTTTGTGCGGTATTTTGTCCGGACATATCCAGTTCGTGGCGATTTTGAGGGCCGGTGTTGTTTTTGAAGTAGCGACACTTTTAAACGTTGTGGTTGCACCTGGGTTGTACGGTATTTTGTACAGACAAAAATCGTGGCGATTTTGATAGCTGATGTTGTTTTTGGCATAGCGGAGGTTTTAGCGGCGGCAAGAACATTCTCGAAGGCTGTGGTAGATATGTATGTATGTCTTGTGATAGGGTCGGGGTAGATAGGGTAACTCGCGCGATCCGTTCACTTCACAGTGTATTTTATATCTGATCTTATGTACAATTAAATATATAGCTTAAGCTTAGTTTAACATTATCAGGATAATTGTGTTCGAGAGCCCTTGGTGACTTCTCGCCGATTTGCTGCTTACTTCTCGGTGGCAGCTATCCGGCTAGCTATCAATAGAGTTACCATTAAATTGATTTTATAAAGCCTCACTCTTTTTTTTTTTTTCTGTATTGCTCAAGGGCGCTTGCTGGTTCTCCGCATGAATATTTCTAACCCCATTTCCATTTTTATGGTTTGGTGGTAACCAAATACCTCTAGTATCATTCTGATAACCTCAGCGTTCTCTATTTCCTCCACGATAAAAACACCGGTCTATATAATTATTATTAAAAATCTTCTATTGTTATAGAACAACACACTATTCGAATTGATGGTCAATTCTGTACAGCAGTATACATATTTTTCAATCACGTTATTTATGGTGCTGAAATCTCCTGCTTCTAGTATGGTCTTGAGCTTATCGTGCTCACAGTTCTTTATTATTATAGAGATCGGTTCCTTAGTAGTGAATTTGTCTGCATTATCAAGCGACCTACGTAAGTTTTCTATTTCCGTGGTATATTTTGCTGCAGTTTTGTGGCGATGTTGTGTATTTAGCAATTTTACGTTAATGATGTCAGGCAATTCGGCTTACACTTATTATTCCACTAATTCTTTCAATTTGTTTGATAATGGACCAATTATTTTTGTCTTACTTACTGCGACGGTTAATATTATTTATTGATCTAATCGATAAACTATTCAAAAAACTGAATGTGAAAATGGAATTATCAGGAGCAGTTGCCCACAGCACCTCCGCCTTAGGTAATTTCTGTACTTATCTGAATAGGTTACTGAAGATGTAGTTGCTGGTACTTGTGGTTCAAGTGGAGGAGGGGGATGAAAATCCAGCGACGTAAATCCAAATATATATATGGGAATTATCCGCCTCGAAGGACCAAATGATAGGGTGGCGGCAAAAGCGTCTTCCTTGATGAAGGTACTGGTGGAGGTGAAGCTTTATGAAATGAATAAAACCAACGATAGAAAAAACAATTTGAAAAAAGACGGCTCGGAGCGCGTGGGTTCACTTTATTTTATTTTCTTCAACTAACTTTTCATCTACAGTTACAAAGCTTGACCCTAGCTTAACATAATTCCCTTGGTGACTTCTCACACTGTTTACGTCGTAATACTGCCTACTTTTCGTCGGCAAGTTTCGATGTAATCAAGTGTCACTTAAAGTGTCAATAGCCTATTATAATTCTCTTATTTATAAATATAATTATAACGTTATTATACGTCTTAAAGTACTATATACGTTCTATATGCATTGTATAACTGAGTGTGTGAATGTTTTTCTTTTATACGTTTTTCTTCTTACAGGGTGGATAAGTGAACAAAGTTGGGATAATATAACTGAGCTTGATAAAGTACCAGGTTTTCATGGAATAATAGACTCATTTGAAGTTAACTTTAAGCAATGGAATGGTAAGAAAAGCATTATTTTATGTGGTTATAAGAATTTTTGTCTTCTTCAGATGAATACATTTAGGACCCCAAAGAGCATCCATTGTTTGCTGATTTTGTATCCACAGGGGAATTGAATTAGCTATGTTTGACTATCCGATCGTCGGTCCATCCTTTTTAGCATAAGTCTATCTGCGCTTCGTTGTATCGTATAACTGTTATATTCTATAATTTGAATACATCATAGAGTGTAAGAGAAATCTGTGGTTTTATGAATATGATGGCTGCATTAAAACCTTTAATTTTGACTTCCAACACAACCACAAAGTCGAGCTTGTTAGGTAGTTATATACCCGCTACCCACCGAACCTAAAATATTTCTTAAATATGTTATTTCTATTATAAGCGTATTTTGTTTCGCATACTTGAGCGGTTTGGGAATCAGTAACGTATAAAATTGTTATACTTTTGGTATATTAATATTGTGAAACTCATTTTTTATACCCTTCGACCATTGAAAATGGTCAAAAAAGGGTATACTAACTTTGTGCAAATGTATGTAACAGGCAGAAGGAGGCGTGGCAGACCCCATAAAGTATATATATTCTTGCTCAGGATCACTAGCCGAGTCGATTGAGCCATGTCCGTCTGTCTGTCCGGATGTCCCGATGTCCGGATGTCCGTCTGACCAGATGAACACACAGATCTCAGCTATTATAACTTCTATGTTAGCTATCCGATTGCAAATTTTCGAAAATCATTTCGGCTTTGATAGTTATTGTGTTACACATGGAATTTGATTTTTATTGATTTAAGAGTGCAAAATAGAGTGTGGTCAAATTAATAAGCTCTTATAGGCTCTGAGATCTAGGTTTCCAGACAGGCACAAAGGAATTATTATACTAAGGAAGCTTTGGCCCTATTATTTAAAAATGTATGCTTTCCTTCCTCAAGCGAATCCGACCATCTTTACGTTTCTTTCCTCGCAAACTGTTTTTCTTGTTGAAAGAGTGGAGTGATACCAAAAGAATTGGTGCAGCATTTTGTTATCTGGAAAGTGTTTGTAGCATTTTATCAAAATAAGGCGAAATGCAGATCACTGTCGGCCAAGTTCGACTGTAGAATTTGTTACTCATTTTTTGATTCATTTATTCAATTTTCTTCTTTTGTTTGCAGCATGGTATGCCACTTCTCTTCCTGAACAGGAGGATCTTATTGGTGAATGGAATGATAAACTCACTGATTTTCAAAAAATTTGTGTCGTTCGATCTCTCAGACCAGATAGAATAGGATTCTGTTTGACTCAGTTTATTATCAATAAATTAGGTCCACGTTTTGTTGAGCCTCCAGTTCTTGATGTTAAAGCAGCATATGACGAATCAATTGCTCAAACACCCTTAATGTTTGTTCTATCACCAGGCATTGATCCTATGCAATCATTATTAGCACTAGCAGAATCTTTGAAAGTGGCGTCAAAAATGTTCTCAGTAAGTTTGGGACAAGGTCAAGCGCCTGTGGCTACTAAACTTATAATGGATGGAATAAAAGACGGACATTGGGTATTTTTGGCAAATTGTCATTTATCATTAAGCTGGATGCCAACACTCGATAAAATGATAGCTACTATGCAGACAATTAAGTTACACAAAAAATTTCGACTTTGGTTAAGCTCAAGTCCCCATCCTGACTTTCCTTTGTCTATATTAGAAACGAGCATTAAAATGACGACAGAGCCCCCAAGAGGGATAAAAGCAAATATGAAAAGGCTTTATAATAATATTAATGCACAAAATATGGAAACATGTAAAGAGGCAAATAAATATAAAAAACTTCTATTTTCGTTGTGCTTTTTCCATACTATCCTTCTAGAGCGCAAAAAGTTTCAACAATTAGGCTGGAATGTCATATACAGTTTTAATGATTCAGATTTTGAAGTGTCTGAAGTTTTGTTACTATTATATTTGAATGAGTATGAAGATACTCCATTTGGTGCTTTGAAATATATAATAGCAGGTGTGAATTATGGTGGTCATGTGACTGATGATTGGGATCAAAAAGTTTTGTCTACTTATATCAATCAGTATTTTAATGAGCAAGCGATAAAATCACGCAAGTTTCGGTAAGTGTTCAATGTATAAATAAAATAAAACTCATAATCCTCAATATGCGCGAATAACTATTACTATCCATCGGTCCATTCGTAAAAATTAATTTTTTATTTCATAGCTTCACTCAAAACTTTCGGGTGGAAAATTTTAAAAGCTTGATAGATAACATTCTTTCAACATTCCGAACGCTCACCAATTACAAGCTTTGTCAATTAGTTCATATTAGACTCTAGTCAACGTTCAAATAAAGATAATAAGTGAATAAATTAATTCGACCATTAGAATTGGTCAAAAAAGGATATACTAACTTAGTGCAAATGTAACAGGCATAAGGCATACCCCATAAAGTATATATAATTAAGTATTTAGGTGTTCACTTAAATAAAAAATATAATTTTTATTTATAATTTTTATTTGATGGATTTATTTGTTGTTTATTACAGCAGAGTCACTCATAAACTAACTGACAGAATTATTCTTATGTAGCGGTCACACTTGCTTTTGTTTAACCGGGCTACTGTTCTTGTTCACTTCACTTTTGTTGGATTGAACTTATGTAGCGGTCATACTTGTTTTTATTTAAGCGGGCTACTGTTCTTGTTCTCTCATTGCTTGTTGGAATTAACTTATGTAGCGGTCACACTTGTATTTGTTTAAGCGGGCTACTGTTTATTAGAAGTACATTGTTCCGTTTGATTAACCTTTGTTGGATTTACTACTCTTGCGAATTCTAAGATGTCTTATAAGTTATTTCACAATCACTTCCCGGCTATGAACACCGTTGGGTTTATACTTTCAACTGCTGTCACCGAATTACCGTCGCGATTCACGTGAGTTCGGATGATAGTTAAGGACTTGGATAAATTTTATTCCTCATCAATAACTAACATCCTACCGGCTGCGCCAATTAAGTATTTAGGTGTTCATTTTGTGACGCCGCATGGAGCGACGCCACATAATGTTATTCACATATATATATTTCTTTAATTTAAATTGTGACGACACATGAAGCGACGTCAATCATTACATTCTTTCTAATATTAAATACTTAAGCTACCTCTAAGCCCAATATACCCGATAGTATTTCTTGGAGACATGAGCAGAAGCATAGGCAAAAGCAAGGGCGTAGGCAGAACATAGGAAAAGGGCACATAACGTAGGGTAAATCTGCCACACTCGGCACCCATGCCTAGTAACGGTGCCTCGGTACCCAGAGCTTGTGCACACACAAGTAACGGTGCCCCGGGACCCAGAACTAGCGCACAGTCGAACACTTGCACTAGTAACGGTGCCTCGGTACGCAGAGCTCGCGCATTTGGTCAGGCAGCTGCACAAGTAACGGTGCTCAGGCACCCAGAGCTCGTACACAGACAGCACAAGGCGGCGCCAGACAAGCAGCGACGCTAAGCCAGCAGCGACGCTAAGCCAACAGCGACGCTAAGCCAGCAGCGACGCTCAGCCAGCGGCGACGCTCAGCCAGCAGCGATGCTCAGCCAGCAGCGACGCGCAGCCAGCAGCGAAGCTAGGCAAGCAGCGGCGCCATGCATGCAAAAAAGTGCGAACGGCGGCGTGCATGCAGAAAAGTGCGAACGGCGCCGTGCAGGCACCGAAGTGCGAACAAAGTCACAGCAGCCGGGCATGATCGGCCGAAGGCAGCGGCGACATGCAAGCAGCGGCGACAGGCAAGCAGCAGCGACATGTACGCAGCAGCGACGACATGTTCGCGGCAGAAAAATTGAAGCTGCGCAAACTGGGCCAAGGGCAGTTGATCGCGAGCAGCCAATTAAGCCGGAAGCATCGCTCTCTCCCTCGGGGAAATAATAAGTGCAAGTTAAAAAGTGAAAAGTGCCCGCCCAAGGACATCAATTGAACCCAGTAGCAGGAGAGTCCAGGTGAGCTGGAGAAATATTAAATAACGAAAGTAACAGTTATAGCTAACGTAGATGGTGCGAAGTAGGCAGGAAGGCAGGGCCTAACTAGAATAAGTAACTAGCGCTAGGAAAACAATGAATAAAAGCATGTTATTACATATTTAAATGAAACAAACCCACAGTGATCATTAAACAGACCCAGTGATACATTTTTCTCCCCGCTCTCTAGAGCATCGTGAAAAGTGTCGTGTACGTGTGTGCCACGTGTGAGTGTGTACTTGCAGAGTCGTGCGTTCTGGTATGCCAGTGCTCCGCTGGCCAGTAAGCGATTCTGGGCGTACACACGCACAGTTCGTGTCGTGAGTGAACGTCAGTTGACGAGTGGGTGTGTGAGCGTGTGCTCTAACGAGTTGCGGTGTGGTGGAATACACCATCGAGCGACTTGTGGGAGTACAGGCGAAGCTACCTGCGGTCACGGGCGCTTCCGCACGGCCAACGGCCACTCGTGATTTGTGTCGTGAGTGAAACGCCAGTTGGCAAGTGGGTGCGTGAGCGTGTGCTTTAACCAGTTGCGGCGTAGTGGAATACACCGCAGAGCGACTTGTGGGAGTACAGGCGACAGTACCTGCGGTCACGGGCATTTTAGCACGACCAGCGGCAGATCGTGAGTCGTGAGTGAGACGCCAGTTGGCAAGTGGTGTGTGTGAGCGTGTACTCTAATGAGTCTGCGGCGTGGTGGAATATACCACTGAGCGGCTCGTGGGGTACAGGCGAGAGCACCTGCGGTCACGGGCGCTCTGCACGACCAACGACCGACCGGGAGAAGCGGCGTGAGTGGGCGATAGGTGGCAAGCGAGGTGCGTGGGCGTACACTTTACCTAGTTGCGGATGGTGGAATACACCGACGAGCGACTTAGGGGAGTGCAAGCGAAAGTACCCGCGGCCGTGTGCGTTCCTCACGACGAGCAGCCAGCCAGGCACGCGCGACACGTGACACGTGTACGTGAGTCACCAACGGACCACGTGATGGTGTGTCCCCTATACCCTGTAATACCCCAGTAGGGTATGACCAACTAGTAGCTCCTCTCTTACTAAAGTCATGATAGTCCTAGTTTTATATAAATTTTCTGTAAAGACCCTGGCGAGACTGAGATATGTACCCCAGCCTGAGAAAACATCCTTACAATTTAAATAAGAAAATATAATTTTTATTTATAATTTTTATTTGATGGATTTATTTGTTGTTTATTACACCAGAGTCACTCATAAACTAACTGACAGAATTATTCTTATGGACCAGCAACCCTTAAAGTTCTACAGAGCTTTACATCCTTGTTTATCAGTAACTTAAGCTACTTATCGTTTGACGGTTGGTGTCTTGAGAGAACTTCTATTGTAAGGCTTTTGAAGAGTGAAGTTTTTCAAAAGATCGGCTTAAGTTTTTCATATGAACTGAGGCTTTTGAAGAGTGAAGCTTTTCAAAAGATCGGTTTTTGTTAACTGATTTGTTTGCTTTTGGTCTTAGATGGGTTATTATAATAATATGAGGTGCTGTTTTACATTTCATGTATAGCTAAATAATGGATATTATAGCTAATACAAACATGAGGATTATTAATATATTTGTATAGATTGTATAATTTTAATTATGTATTTAGTATAATCATTTCTTTTATATCAATATGCGATATAGGTTCAACTTTTGTCACGTTATGCTCGGTGAATATCAGATTTGTATATTGATGCATATTATTTGATATTGAGAATTCTTTTAACTCTGCTGTTCAATTAAATATTTTTATAATTTTGTTATTTTCAATAAAAATTTCTTAATTGTTACAATTTTGGTTAAGTTTTTCTCGGGTTGTGTTCCATGTAATTAGTATGTTAGGCTTAATGTTTCGGATCAAAAATGGTTTGCGGTATTTATGGAAGATACATATTGGTGTTTTGTGTTTGATTATACTAGCAATACAATGGTCTTTAATAATATTTTTTGTTTGTGTATTTATAACATTATTATTGTGTAGATAGAATTTGCCTTCTAAATTTTCGTTAATACTTTGTCCATTATTGTCTGGGTAAGGGGTGATAAGAAAAGTAGGCTGTTCAACTGTGTGTGGGAATATGAGAGATTAGGAAAATTTCGTTAGAACGTGTATTATACCAAGCAGAATTTTTTATGTCCATTAAGTTTCTATACCCTTCGACCATTGAAAATTGTCAAAAAAGGGTATACTAACTTTATGTATGTAACAGGCAGAAGGAGGCGTGGCAGACCCCATAAAGTATATATATTCTTGCTCAGGATCACTAGCCGAGTCGATTGAGCCATGTCTGTCTGTCTGTCCGCCTGTCTGTGTGAACGCACAGATCTCAGCTATTATAAAAGCTAGAGTTACCAAATTTGTCAGGAAGACTCCTGTGTACTATAAGCTGATCAATTCTATTTTTATTGTTAGGTGCCACGCCCACCGCAAATCAATAATTTAATTTTTGAACTCAATTTGTAAGCGCTGTATAAAAGATACAACTTTCTGACTTTAACATATACTAAGCTCATTAAAATATCAACGTATTCTCGAAATTGTAATCCGATCGGACAATAAACACAGAAGTTATTTAAAAAAGTATGTGCATAAAACCAAGTGCTTGTATCAGCTAACAAGGCATTCGGGCGAGTGCAAAGCGCGAGTGGCATCTATCGGTAATAATTTAAAAGCATGCGTATTTGTATATGTGTAAGAATTTTACAAATTAAACTACACCGGAACATAGGTCGAAGGGTATCCCACTGTCGCGTGCAGCGCGACTGTGGTTTTTCTATTTTTGTAGTTAACGTTAGCAAGATTGTCGTGTTTAAGAAGTTTTGGATTGAATATTCCTAGTCGGGTTAATTGTGAACCCATTTCGATGTCTTTAATGTACTCAGTGAAATGTTCGATATTAAATATTAAAAGGGAGGTTTTTTGTTCTTTTTTTCATAGATTCTGAGTGGCTATTTACGTATCATTTGAATACCGTTATTAAGGTTATCAATAACGTGATTTAGACTGCTAATCTGAACGGTGCTTTGGGATAGGGATGAAATTTGGTTTTCAAAATTTTGTCTGTCGTCTTCGTCTAGTTTACCGAAAAGGTATTTGTAAGTAGAGCCTACAATGTTGAACAGTCCTCGTTTATTACGTTTTGTTATACGTATTCCGTTCATTTCCCTTTTCATTTTTTCAATTAGGTAATTTATTATTATTTGTGCTATGTTATTAAATTGCTTGCCTTCTTAAATAAGAGTGTTATATGTTTCTTCAATTTGTGTTATGTTTACTGTCAGACAATGGTGCATGAATGTAATAGGGAGTTGTATCGTTCCTGATTCAAATAGAATTAATCCCTGATTGTTTTCTTTCGATAGGGTTTATTTCGATTGTTCCTGCTTTAGTTTATGTCATCATAAGAGTCATTATTATAATTATGAGTCCGACGGCTGTAAATATAAGCTGTTATTAATATTTTTTTCTTTTCAAATTTACTTTTGTAGTATGTTACATTTTGTCCTCTATTGTTTTCGTTATAATGTTTTTGATCTATTGTTCTATTATTCTATTCTGCCTGTTCTCCTTAAGGGATTTTTGGATTTCGAGCGCGTTATAGGGGCTTGTCTATATTTTATGTCAAGTTTGTTAAGTTTTAAGTTTTGTCTTTAATTTTCTGAGAGTCATAAGTAGGAGTGCCTGCGTAGAGTATTATGTAAGCTGGTATTTGTCCGGTTGTATTATGTTCAGTTTTATGGTTGTATGTTTATAAAATTATTTCTATTCTTCTTTCCCTATTTTCTTTATTATTTTCGGTATTAATAATTCGGATCTTTTCATTTATTGTTTTATGAAGACGTTCTACATTTGCTATTCCTGTTTTTCTCGTGCTAATATCTATCTTCGTATATCTTCGTTATTTAGCCAATCTTTAAAGAGTTACTCATGAACGCTGAGTCTTTGTCTTGTTTAATTTTCTGTGGTTTCCCCATGTCATTAAATATTCTAGTTAGGGCTCTTTTGATTGCAGACTTCGCAATCATTAATATTTTGAATTAATTTGTGAAAATAGTGAGTTTCTTTAAAAAGTCGTACAATTTTTTCGATACCAGGGTGCACTAATTTTATGTGTTGAATAATAATGTGCTTTAGTTTAATTAAACTTTTTTACGTTACTGAGTGGGTTAATAGTTTCGTGGTATGCGTTTTTAAGAACGGAAAAATCACTGTCATTGTCTATGTAAATTATGCTAGTGTGGTTCAGGAAGTATTTAATTAAAAAGTCTTTTGCTATTGGGAGAGCCATCTCAGTATATTTTATAGTGATTTTAGTTTTAGTGAAATATTTTGATATTTTTACTTGATCTATGGAAGTAGATATATAATGCGGGTTCTGGGACAGGAAGTGGAGTGGGTAATAAAAATGAATGCGGCGTGACGAGGGGGGGTTAGGTAATTAAGGTACCTAATTAGCATATTTAATGGGTTTTTTTAGGGTGATCGATCAATTTAGGGTCCTAATTAGCATATTTAATGGGTTTTTTTGGGACAAAAAGTGGGGTGGTTAGGGATGCGTGACGAGGGGTCAGAAATTTAGGGTCTTAATTAGCATAATAGCTGGGTGTTATGTATATGTGGAGGTGATGTATTAGGGTGGGGAGTGTTAAAGGTTAACAAGCATGCATGATCATGTTTACATGCACACGTGTTAGGGTTTGTGGGTGCATGCACGCTTCAGTGCACACACGCGTGTGACTCATGGGGTTGGCAGGTGAGTATATGCAAATGAGCATGCATGATCATGTTTACACACGCGTGTGACTCATAGGGTTGGCAGGTGAGTATATGCAAATGAGCATGCATGATCATGTTTACATACGCACGTGTTAGGGTGTGTGGGTGAATGCATGCGTCAGTGCACACACGCATGTGACTCATAGGGATCGCTAACGAGGGTAATATTTGAGAGGACGGGACACCCTACCACAACATGTTAATGTGTGTATCGCCTCTTTTGTGACCCTAGCCGTGACCGTGAGCATGAAAACGCTAAGGGTGCTAATTGATCGTTAACACGTGGTTAATCATGAAATATGTAACCGAGGGTGGTTAGGCGTAGTATGCAGCTAAACAACAACAACAGCTAAACAGCTAAACAGCAACAACAGCTAAACATCTAAAATATAGTTAAACAGCTAAAGAACAGCTAAACAGCTGAAGAACAGCTAAACAGCAACAACAGCTAAACAGCTAAAGAACAGCTAAACAGCTAAAGAACAGCTAAACAGCTAAACAGCTGAAGAACAGCTAAACAGCAACAACAACAAGTTGATTTTTAATAAAATTTTTATTTTATAAATCTTAAGGCTAGTTTATTATAATATTCAATTATTTTTTCAGCCTCGTTTTTTTGATATTGCCCACTGTGGCATGCACAGGTATCCGGTCCTTCATGAGCCTCATCAGAAGACCATGGACATATAGTTCTATGGACATATAGTTCCATACCCCATGTTTGGATGTCTTGTATGGAGACTTTTCCGCCAGCTTCAAGTTTGATCGCATTTCTTTGTTCTTTTTAATATCGTGATGGTGAATAATACCATCATACTGATTTAGAAACTCCTTTATTGTTAGTGAGTTCATGGTCTTCATCTTGTTTGTAGAAGAGTCTTCTGGATATTCTTCCTTCTTTAAAGTCTTGTTTTAAACTGAGCTTTAGTTTGAAGAAATAGGTGACTTTATAAATAGTTTTTTTCTTCTAGCCTTTCTCTTCCCCTCTTTCCCTCTCTCTCTCTCACTCTCTCCCTTGACTATAGTTAGCTTCACCCCCGTAACAAAGAAACTAGTTTTTCTTTCTTGTGTGTATGTTCTTTTTTCTTTATTTAATGTTTACATTTGACAAAGGTAGCTTATGTAAGTATTTTAGACATGTAGTTTATACGACGTAATAAGTTTTTTAACATTATGTTGTTGAATAACAAAGTAAAAGCAAGCACATGTTTCTGTATTATCATAGCAAGATTTACAGAATTCTAAATGTTCTCCAAATTGTGTCTTTATAATTTTGAAATTTCCAACTTCCATGAACATTTTCCTTGACTTGATAAGAAATTGTAGATCCGCTTCGCATAATATGTTTCCAAAGTCAGATATTAAAATATTAATTTTATTTATTAAATTTGAAAAATGAGTGTTATTGTTTTCTTCCATGTTTAAAGATATTCACGCTCGCAACTCTCAAAGTAGTTTAAAATTTTATGAGCATTATTCAAGGCACATACCCCTTCCATATAATGTAGTGAACAAAAAGGAAACTGATTGCCATCCATTTCTTTTAATTTAGGAGAACCAAGTTCATGAATATCTGTTATATTATAGGTTTTTAGAAATCTTTTTAGAAACATTTTTTTTTCATATCCTTTACAAATTATTTGTTTTCCGCTAGTTATTTTTCTTATATGTTGTTGTGCTTCTCTATAGTAGTTCAAACCGTCATTCCAGTAGATTTTATGATGGGTCTTGGTCATCCAAGCAGCAGTTTTTCTCAAGTGTTTATTTAGTTTAGTAAAATCATATGGGGAATGTATAATGAAATGAGAATTGAGTGTGCTAACGTTTATGTTACTAAAAACCACTCCAATTTCTTTTAAAATAAATTGTTTATTGTTTCCGAGGAACCCTTGAATATCAATCGATACAATATCTTTACTCATGTTGTTGCTGTTGTTCTTCTTGTTTCTATTACTGGTGCTCTCGTTAATATCCGTTAAACAATGCGGTGAACTAATCCGTTCAACGGGTTGTATTTAACTAATCGATCATGTAAGAGTAGACAATATAGTTGTGTACTTTCATTAGATGTTCTACTAAGCTCTGCTGATACCCTAACATCAATGGGACCTGATTTTACCATTTCATTTTGATATGATAAATCTATTACAATAATCGGTGCCTTAGTTAGAAAATCATGTGGTGAAAGCAATGGAGTTTCGTTTCGGTTATAGTAACTATTTTGAAACTTTGAATACATTTCATAGAGGTGTGCGAAACGATTCTTACTAAAATCTAATTTTAAATCATCATAGGGATATGTTTCAGAATTTAGATAGACTTTTAGATTGGTTAAATTGTTTGTGGTAAACTGATTTCCATCTTTAAACGCAATTAATGCGAATCTAGGCCGTTCACGGTTAGCAGATAGTTTAACATTCCAAATTTGATGTGTACCCTGAGTAAGTTTAGGGTTAATATAGGTATCCCAACTACGAAATGCTAATGGAAGATTAGCACCGCTTTTTATTATATCATATAATTTAATTTTATCTGAATTACTGGGGGTTACATGAGGAATTTTCCATGTTATACTCAGCATTTCTAGTCTTAAATTATTACCAGCGTGGGCTGCATCATAAACTTCATTCATATTTTTAGATATCAAAAGTACTAGTTCATGTTTACAGTTTAATATAACTTTCTTAAAATCTTCAGCAAACCCAAGTAAATTTTTTAGTGGAACTGAATATTCAAAATAACTTTGAAGTAAAGTCTCCAGATCCAGTCCATCCAGAATTGTAAAGTCTCTTACTCTCCAGTTGATTCAAAGATACATAGTTCTTAATTGAAGAAGTAGTACCAACAAATTTTGTTCTATCAATCTCAACACCATTTATTTCATAACGTATTTCATCCAGAAAATATGCCATACAATTGTTTCGTAGCTTTGTAGTAATATTTGTAGTGTCCAGCGTATTATCTTCTTTAACTTTACCAATGACACCATGAAAATTGATAACACTCTCATGAGGGAGTACATACAAGTCCTGGTTTTGAATTGTAATTCTGATTTCATCATTAGGTTTAAATGATTGTTGATATGGTCAATAAGTATGATACTCTTTTTTTGATATACTTTCATCAGAGTAGGTTTTTTCTCGCACAGATAATACTTCGTTCAGCATCATGATTTCTCTATATTAATATTTTTGTTATTAAACTTGAAGCTTGTATCCCAATGATTTTAGAATCAATTTATTTTTTAATGTTAGCTTATTGCTTTTTTCCCCCTTTGAACCTCTTCATTTAACTTTTCAAATAGAAGTGGGTTGTGGAATGTAAGTGACAGGTCTTTTATTATATACAATCATTGTATTAGTCTTAAATGAATACGTATTGTAAATTTTTCACCTCGCAAATTTATTAAATCACCGTTTTGATCAGTTATATGTATAGAAAGAGTTCTTATCTCTCTAGTGTTGACTGGTAAATAAATGAGATTATTAGGGGTTACACTCATTTTATAGCCAGGTGGTACATTAATACCAAATTCATATAAAGCATGATCCTGACCGCCATCAATATATGTACCACCCACAATATTACACACCAAACGTATTGTATTTATTCTAAAAATGTTTATAGGCTGATCAGAAACATATGTTATCTTTTTATCTGTTTGTAGTATTCTCTTATTAAATCCAAACAAATTTCCAATCGATCTTTTTTTATCAAAATAAATAGGCTGTGTGCTTGTAGTAATATGCACTTTAAGTGTGTTATTATTACTTTCTATCCTGAATGTGTTATCAAGACCATCTGCTAGTAATTGGTTTTTTAAATAATCGTAAATATCTTCTAATTCATATTATCTTATAGGAATTTCAATGATCTTAAAACCAATATGAAATAAGTTATTGCTATCATCGACATTGGGTATAGAATTATACATGTGAAAATCAATGAGTGCACACTCGTATTCACCATTCAGTTCTATTGGTGGAAAAAAATTTGTGTTTAGTATGGGTTCACTGCCATTTAATGTGAGTGTGAATGATCTAACCATTTTGAAATCTAATGATATACTGGGAATAATAACATTCACTCAGCCAATATATCCTATTATATTCTTTATTGATTATGAATTGATTGAAACCCTTTCTATACCGTCCCTTATCTATATCATTATCTTTGCTTATTAGCAGAAACCCATATTTATCCTTCCAACACTTTTGACACATTTTCAGAAATGAATCATAACTCATATCTGTATTAATGTGGTCTCGGTAAATATGTCGCATATTTAAATCATCTTGTCTAAACATTATTATCATATTTGCGTTATCACAAATAAGGTGTTTCGGGATATGTGTATAGGTTTGACAGAAGTAAAATGAATCAATATTATTATGACGACCCATGCAGAAATATGAACGGATATTATTCTGTTTTTCACATGCAACATCATCGAAAATCATAATTGAATTATTTTTAGCTTCGTTGGGTGGTAAAACTGTTTCATTTTCTGCAATGTTCAGAAGACTATCCAACCTCTCGGAACTCCTTCTAACAGCCATTTACAAAGGTTACTAAATTTAATCAGACTCAAATGCAATACACCATATTATGCGGTATATTTATGCGGTAAATTATCAATAGCGGAAAAATAGAGGGCTTACCTAAGGTCAGGTAACACAACAGCGTTTTGTGATTTGATCTGTAGTATTATTAATAACGCGTTCGTTAGTTTTTGGTTTAAAGGCACTCAGGCCGATTCACTTTATTGGTTTTTGTATATTTATCGGATAGCGAGCAGAGAAGGTTCTGCTCGCTTGAAGACATAAACTTTTATTGATTGTCATATGCTTACAATATAAAGTAAGAAGGCTAAACAGCGTAGCTGCGCTGCCGGATACGCCAGCAGCGGAGCGGCTGCATTATGTATTTCTTATATATATATATATATGTGTTTATCGAGAGAGCGAGTTATGCACTTATGTATTAGGCATTTGGTCGGCGTGGGAATGCTGACCATGCACTTAAACTTTGTAGCCTTCAAGTGGACGATCATGTTACATCCGCCTTGGGCCTTATTGGTTGCATAAACATATCAACAAAGTGCTGCTATGTATTTGTATGCTATTGTACTTAAATGTTCTTAATATTACATAGGCGCATACTACATCTCCCTCCTTTTGAAAAATAACGTAACATAGTGTAGTTATTTTGTATTTATTTAAGTAGTAAAAATTATGTTTAGAAAAAATGTTTTTTTTTTTGTGTGTTCTAGTTACGAAATCAGTTATGAATAAAAAATTTTTAATCTATCTTTATGTACTATTTGTTTTTTATTTTTGTTGCTTAATATCGTAATGTTATCATTATCTCCTATGTTTTCTATCTTATAGGGTCCCGTATATTTAAACTCTAATTTATGGCCTACTTCATTTCTTAGTAAGACCTCATCTCCTATTGACATTTTTATGTCATTTGTCTTGTAGTCGTATAGTTCTTTGTTTTTTACTTTATGTTCTTCAAGCATTCTTCTTGCTCTTTTATATGCTACTTCTAATCTAAACTTGCTCTCCTTTTCATAATCATCTAAATTGTAAAATGGTTCTATATTTTTGTTATTATTAAATTGTTTTGGTAGATTATTTGTTCTACCAAATACTAATTCATATGGACAATAATTATGTACCATAGAAGGTGTCGTGTTGAAGCAGTATACAAAATATTGGAGCCATACGTCCCAGTCGGTTTTATCTACCGATATATAAGATCGTATGTACTCGTTTAAAGTTCTATGACTTCTTTCGACTGTTCCAACTGTCTGGTGATGATGTGCAGTTGATGTTGTATTTTTAATTTTTAAATATTTGCACAAATCTGTTATTATTGAGTTCTTGTATTCTGTTCCCATGTCCGTAATGAACGTCTTCATTGGACCGTACTTCAGAATAAAGTATTCAAATATTGCTTTTGCAACAGTTTTCGCATTTTTGTTTGGAATTGGGATGGCTACTAAGTATTTAGTTAGGTCGCAGATAATAGTAACTGCATATTCGTTGCCATTCTCTGATTTAGGTAGTGGACCAATGGTGTCGACTATCACTCTATCAAAAGCATTTTCTGGTGTGTCAGTAATGGTCATTGAAGTCTTAGTATGCTTTGTTATTTTAGCTTTTTGACATTTAGGACATTTTCTTATGTACTCTTTTATGTATTTTGACATATTTTTCCAATAATAATATCTTTTGACCTTGGCCAAGGTTTTTGTAATGCCAGTATGACCTCCTTGTATTGGATTATCATGTAGTGTAGACAATATAGCTTCCATTTCTTTTTCATTATTTATTATGGTCACCGGGTTGAGTAGCGCTACTCTCAATGATTTCAATATTTTATTGCCCATATACTTGAAATTATCTATTGAAACATGTTCAAAAGTATTTTCCCACGGTGCCAATTTGAGTTGACTAATTTCATAAATACCGGCTTGCTTTTCAAGCCTTTGGAAAAATTGATCTAAATCAAGAACTCCATTAGTATATAAATCAGTAACATCATATCTTGCAATGATTTTCTTTCCATGTTTAAATAAACATATCCTGTTTTTCAGTTGCAAGGTCACTACATTACGTACTTCGTCATTTGTGATGACTACATATACGTTGGGCTTTGGAGCTGTTTCTATTGGTTGCCTAGGCAATTCCAATTTTTCATTTCCTGCGCAGGATTTTTGTCTACTTTGATATCTTGTAGTGACTTTAAGTATACTTCCGGTTAAGTTTTTCAGTTCATTGATGGTTATTCGTGATAACGCATCGGCTACATAGTTTTGTTTACCCTTCAGGTACTCCACAGTAAAATTGTATTCTTCTAGTTCAAGTCTCATGCGCGTTAGTTTTGAGCTAGGGTTAGTCATTGAAAATAAATAGGTGAGTGGTCTGTGGTCTGTTTTGACTATGAAATGCTCACCGTAAATATAAGGTCTAAAATGGGTTATTGCCCAATGTATTGCTGCTAACTCCTGCTCAGTAGTACTTTTATTACTCTCACCCTTGGTAAATGATCTGGATGCGTAAGCAACTGGGAGCTCGTGGCCATTGTGGTTTTGAGATAAAACTGCGCCACACGCTTGCTTACTTGCATCAGTAGTTATGCAAAATTCCTTGCTAAAGTCTGGGTATTGTAAGAGAGTTGGTTCCATCAAGCAATTTTTTAAATGCAAAAATGCGTTTTGACATTCATCTGTCCATTCGAAAGGAACGTTCTTTTTACATAATCTAGTTATGTGCCGCGAATAGTCGGCGAAGTTTTTGATGAATTTTCTATAATAATTGCAAAATGCAATGAAACGTCTAGCACTATCCGCGTCATGTGGGACGGGGTAATTTTTGATGACGTCATATTTCTTGTCATCTGGCAAGATTCCTTTGTCCGTGCATTTATGTCCCAAAAATGTGACTTCATGCATAAAAAATGAACATTTTTCTGGATGTAATTTTAAGTTGTTCTTCCTGCATTTATTAAAAATATCTGTTAAATTTTTAATCATATGTTTTTCTGAACAACCTATGACTATTAAATCGTCCATGTAAAGGAATGCTTGTGAGGGTTCTAATCCTGAGAATGCTATAGTCATCATTCTTTGGAAAGAATTAGGTGCTATTTTTAAACCAAACGGCAGTCGCGTGAAACGATATGATCCGTTCGTTGTTGAAAATGAAGTTATATCCCTTGAATCCTGTTCAAGTTCAATTTGATGGAAACCTGACATTAAATCGAGACATGAAAAATATTTAGCTCTACCCAATTGATCCAAAATATCGTCAATTCTAGGTAGTGGGAATTTATCAGATAATAATTTTTTATTAATTTGGCGATAGTCAATCACTAGCCGCCATTTCTTTTTCTCTGAACTTGGAATTGATTTTTTCGGAACTAATAAAATAGGGCTGTTGTATTCCGAAACAGATGGTTCAACTATTTTGTCATCGATTAGTTTTTGTACTTGAGTCTGAATTTCGTCAGTTTGACTATGAGGGTTTCTATAATTTTTACTGTAGATGGGTTGGTCATCCTTCAATCTTAGCTTTTGTTTATAAAAGTTGTTAGCCGATATTGGCTCTGTGTCTAAGCCAAATATGTCTGTATAATCGTTGCATAATTTTGTAAGTTGTGTTTTGAATTGTGGTGGAAAGTGTTTAGATAATTTAGACATGATAGTCTTGTCTCTATTTTCTGTGGTGTTTTGAACTAAGTCGTAGTTCGAAAGTGGTTCATATTTTAACTGACTAATATCGATCAATTGATCGTATGTTGTTGTATTTAGTAAACGTACATAGATATTTTGCGCAGTCGAAATAGAATTTGCTGCATAGATACCTGTTTGTATCTCTTGATTCGGGATTAATATATTATTTTCATTATTTGTACAGATATTTATTAGTCGTATGACTTGTGAGCGTGCTGGTAATAATACTGTGTTATTACCAGGGTTATATGAAATTGGTACATTAATTGGGAAATCTAAATTGTTTGGTCTGATTATCAGCCAATCTTCTGTAGGTTTAAAATCTAGTTGGCAATTAAATTTTTTTATGAAGTCAATTCCTAGTATTCCATCACAAGGTACTGGGAATTGGTTGTCTAAAATGTGAAAGTTGTGTGGGATTATATATTTGTTAGTCTGAATCTCTATTGATGCTAGTCCTTTCGATTTTATTACTTCCTGGCTAATACCTTGGATAGTAATTTGATTGTCTGTTCGCATTGTATCGAAATTATCTGAATCTTCTTTTAGAATTGATATATCTGCTCCTGTGTCAATTAAAAATGTTAACTGTCTTCCTGTTGCAACGTGAGTAAATGAAACAAATATGCTTAAGCTTTGATTGATGGCATGAATCTTTATTTTATCTAGTGATTTGTACCTGAAGGTTGTTGGGAGTTTCCCGAATTATTTTGGGAGTTGCCTGGATTATTTTGGGCTACTCTTACGTTTTGATTGTTATTGTTGTAGTTGTTGTTATTGTTGCCATTGTTATTTCTATTTTGGCCATTATTGCGGTTGCCTCTATATGATTGTCCGCGGTTTCTATTATTATTATTATTACCATTATTGCGGTTATTATTATTATAGTTATTTCTATTGTAACCATTGTTATAGCCGTTTCCTCTTCCTCGGCCATTACCTCTATAACCGTTATTGTTTCCTCGGTTAAAGTTATTGTTGTTGTTACGATAGAACATAACTTTATTGACGTCTCCAGTAACTCTTGTACTGGTTCTAATATAAGCACTTATGGCTGCATCCATTGTAGTACAAGTTCCCGCTTCTAAGACGGTTTTTACACTTTCGTGTTCGGCACGTTTTATCATTGTGTCTATGGCCTCTCTTGTACTCAATGTGTTGGCGTGTTCCGCCGGTATGCCTTCGTCAATAAAAGATGCTTGTAGGAGTTTCCTTAAATTATCGACTTCAGTTGTGAACTGTGTTACGGTTTTTCCTCTTTGTAAAACCGTCGATAATTTTGCTCTTACATTCTGTGACGTTTCACCGACAATCACAGTTTTTAGTTTGTTTATTATTCCCTGAATTGTACTTTCATCTTGTACTAAATATAGGGTTGTGCCTATTATTTTTGATTTTATTACTTCTACGGCAATGTGTTCATAAGGTCCCT
The DNA here is from genome assembly GCA_018904165.1 of Zaprionus camerounensis. Lineage (NCBI taxonomy): Eukaryota > Metazoa > Arthropoda > Insecta > Diptera > Drosophilidae > Zaprionus > Zaprionus camerounensis. The sequence goes on along the minus strand of JAEIFS010000546.1, from coordinate 278,748 downwards.
TTGCGAGGTCAACCAATTTAACTGCTGTTATGAACCTTTGTAGATGTATTTTCTGTCCATCAAATTCTGGTATGGAACTAGAAACATCTTTTATATACGCCCTTATGGCGGCTGAATCTGCAGTCATCGTGGCTTTGTTTACTTGTTTGTTTTCTTGTAGTTTAATTATAGCTGGTATCGTTAGATCCAGAATATCTTCTTCTTTTATATCTATGTCTGAGTCACTCAATGACTCGGTTTTTGTTCCCTGGGCTTCTACTTCTATAGACAGGGGGGTTATTAGTATTGATGGGATTGATATATTTAAATTATATTTCCCATTTATCTGTACTAATTTCCCTCTTAAGTTTACCAATAGTTTTGCTACTGTATTCCATTTGTTTTTATCTAGATTACTTCTAGCCTCATGTATTAATAATCTAGCCTCGTTAAAAATTTCTACTAGAATTGTTGCATGTTTATTTAACGTATCCGTAGATAGTGTCCTATTCTGACTTAGGCTTTTATGTGATTTTTTAAAATTTTCCTTTAGTTCTACTAGTCTGTCATGTAGTTTCTGCCAGTCCATACTACACTAAGTACATGTTTTCATATATTCCTTAATCTTGTTTTTTTTTTTTTTATATATTGTTTTTATTCATTTCTTAATTTCTTATTTGTTAACTGATTTCATATTTGTTTTACAATTTTCTTATTTTTACATTTTTTTGGAATTTATATATTTTCAAGTCCGTTCGCTGTACTTTGGTAACGGCTTTTAAGACATTTATTATGTAATTTATAAATCTTAATTAGCGCGTTGGCTATCAATATTAACGCTATTATTATTAACAATATTGTTATCCAGAACAAATCGTTATTGGATACTTCTACTTTATTAATAACATTTGCAGTGGAGTCCACTGTCTTCGTGTCTATTAGTTCCATATTGGGTTTACTAATGTTTGATTCTAATATAAAATTTTCTTTAGATGTTGTTTTACTTATTTTATTTGTCCCTATGGACATTTGATGAATAATATAGTAAATATTACTTGAGATATTACCTTAGGGGAGAATTTACATGTGATCCTGCCTATTAATTTGCATGGCTTTACGGGCCACACTCTATCGGGCAGAAAAGGTTCTGCTCAATTTAACATGAGTTGTTTTACAATATTTGTTTATATAAAAAAAATTTTGATTTGATGGTGCTGCAACTGTTGTCCTGTATGTGTCAGCTGGTCGTCGCCGGGGGTGGCACGCTGACACTCCCTCGCTGCTGTCAATTCATTCGATTTATTGTTGCTGCTGTTGTTGCTGCTGCTGGTGTTGCTGCTGCTATTGTTGCTGCTGCTGTTGTTGCTGCTGCTGTTGTTGCTGCTGCTATTGTTGCTGCTGCTGCTGTTGTTGCTGCTGCTGTTGTTGCTGCTGCTGTTGTTGCTGCTGCTGTTGTTGCTGCTGCTGTTGTTGTTGCTGCTGCTGTTGTTGTTGCTGCTGCTGTTGTTGCTGCTGCTGTTGTTGTTGCTGCTGCTGTTGTTGCTGCTGCTGTTGTTGCTGCTGCTGTTGTGTGCAAGTTCCCTCGCAGAATGGGCTCCAAATTCCCTCGCAGTCAGTTGGGCAGCTTTTCTGTAGTCTTGGGATGTGCGTTTCTGGAGGTGGAGTTTTTATTTTAATAACTTTGTTTAAAGATGATATATAATTTGCTGAATGAGTAATTAGAGTGGGGTTTATTTTTCTTTGGAGCAGTACATTTGACAAATGTAACATCTCAGCGTATAGCTTTTGCGATGTTGCCCATGCGATCGGTTCTTTTTGTGCATATAATAGCCACTTTATGTGTGCTATTCTTTTTGTAATTTTTGTTTTTGCACCGCCTCGCTTACCCATAACACTCTATTTATTTGCTCACTCAGACTTTGAATTTCCTTGTTGATGCTTCCTTTAGTGTCGCATCCCAGTTGTGCCCATAGTTCCTCCGGTATTGATGATAGCGCTTCGTCGATTGCTTCTCGAATTTCATCCGTTGTGTAGTAGTTATGCCGGGGGTGGTTTTCCATGTTAAGAGTCACTTTAGTGATGATCAGGTCCAACGTTGGACGACTGTCACGGTCGCCATGTAGTATTATTAATAACGCGTTCGTTAGTTTTTGGTTTAAAGGCACTCAGGCCGATTCACTTTATTGGTTTTTGTATATTTATCGGATAGCGAGCAGAGAAGGTTCTGCTCGCTTGAAGACACAAACTTTTATTGATTGTCATATGCTTACAATATAAAGTAAGAAGGCTAAACAGCGTAGCTGCGCTGCCGGATACGCCAGCAGCGGAGCGGCTGCATTATGTATTTCTTATATATATATATATATGTGTTTATCGAGAGAGCGAGTTATGCACTTATGTATTAGGCATTTGGTCGGCGTGGGAATGCTGACCATGCACTTAAACTTTGTAGCCTTCAAGTGGACGATCATGTTACATCCGCCTTGGGCCTTATTGGTTGCATAAACATATCAACAAAGTGCTGCTATGTATTTGTATGCTATTGTACTTAAATGTTCTTAATATTACATAGGCGCATACTACAGATCATGTGCCAGAGACATCTCTTAGTAGGTAACTACTATAAAAATAACTATGGATGTCTAGTCGAATGACGAGGATCGTGCGGAATCATCCAGCGCGAACAATCTCAGCCATCACGAGTCGAGATGTTTGTTCGATGGAGTTAGGATGTAGTATCGAACCGAATTGAACCAATTCGATAGTTCCACAACCCAAATTCTGCCAACGAACGCCACTGATAACCTCCTATAGAGAATGTTATCGAGCTGGGATAGCCATACGCAATCGCTCTGACTCCGATGATGACCAGAACAGTCAGCTGTTCCGGATTGCATACGACTATCGGCTGAATCTAAACGAAAAATTGGATGGATTTTGGGATCCTAAGGGAAAGATGAGGAGGAGGAAAGGGGTATGAGGAATGAAAGGGTATAGCCGAATGGAGCTTCTTCTTCTGCTTACGTTAGAGCTTCTTCTTCGGGCCCACGTTGGGCGCCAATTTCTGTAACGACCGAAGTCCAGTAACGTCCCCTGCACACCCTGTCTGAGGTACAGGCGGCGAAGCTCAGGGAAAATAGGCGGGGTTTTGTGTGCAGGTTCGGTTATCGATGTCATCAGAAATAATCGACAGGTTTAGGAACGAAAAAAAGAAAGGGACTGGCATAGGGAGGCCAAAATGAGCTGACGGACTATCCCTAACACATGAAAGAGTCGGAAAGCCAGATGGGATGCTCTCCTTCTTCACCCACCCAACCGTATAGCATGAGTATTTAAACCTCCCATACTAACCATTTGGCTGTTGTGCTACCCTTCTCTAGTGCCACCAAAGAAAATTTATTCCATTTTAATCATATTTAATATCAACCTTATTTCGGTAATTTATCAGCTTCATGCTGCATGACTGCAAAATATTACATTATTGCAATAGTGTTCCCTTATTCTAATAGATTCATTTTTCCTATCTTCTTAATCTAAATCATGGTTCTGTACGATACTTATTATTTCACTCGATATCTAGATCTGTCCGATAGTTACTTTAATTCGATATATTTAAATGTATCCGATATTTATGTTCTTCGATAGTTGTCCGATATTTATGTTATCTCTATAGTTGTCCGATATTTAGGTGCTCTCGCTATTTGGGTCTATTCGATACTTATATCATTTCGATATTTGAGTCTATCCGATATTCATATGTAGACGATATTTATATTCATACGATATTTATCCGATATTTATGTCATTTAAATATTTAAATCTGTCCGATAGTTACTTTATACGATAGTTATATTCATACGATATTCAGGGTATATTCGAATTTATGTTTATTTTGTGGATTGCGATATTTGTTTATTATTATTTTGCGTCTCACCCGTGATCCGTAGGGGCCCCGACGAAAGCTGTTAGGGTATAAAAATAATAACGCTTGCAAAAATAATGTAAACAATCAATCATGCCACAATGTCGAGACTCTTTGTCCTATTTTTATTACTCCTGACTATCATACACTTTCCCTATGGTATTTACATTTGATATGATATTTGAAAATATGAATGTCAGTGTACGTGTGAGTATGAATGAGTGTGTATGAATTAAGAATCAAAATAGAAGAACAGAAAAATAATCAAATAAGAATTTACAAAAAGGAAATGAAAATCAAAAGAAAATTTAAATAATAAACAAGAAACTAAAAATGAAAATATAACCGAATTTAAATCAAAAGAAATGATAATTTTAAATAAAAATACTAAATATTGAAAATTAATAAGGTGTGAATGATTGTATATGGCTGGTGTGAATGATTGTTAAAGTGTGAGGGTATGAGTTGTGTGTGTTCACGTGTAAGTGGGGAGGGGTGTAACCACGTGTGAGGTTAAATCCTATAAATGTGAGTGAGGCGCTCCTTAGGTCCGTCCGAATGTGAAAAGGTCCTATGTAGATTCGTGGGGGTGTGTTAATTGTCCCTGTGTTGATCCTTGGCGACAACGCCAGCTCGGGCAACGCTCACTGAGCCGTCGAGCAACTGCCGCTAGGTGGTCTTTGATCTATATAGGCAAGAGGGGGGGTAAAGCACGTGTCACCTTTCGTTCAGCCAAGTCGAAAATTTTCATTGACTCACCGAAGAAATATCAGTGCTCCTTGCACTAGCGCATAGGTGCAGCAGCGTCAGCAGCACAAGTGGGTGCGCGCCGTGCACAAGGGTATGCGCGCCGTTGCGCAAGTGTCCGAAGCAGCAAGAGCGTATGGGCGCAGTAGCGCTAGGGCTCCGCTGGCTGGACCAGTCGTAACGCAAAGGTATTTGCACAAGCAAACACGCGGCAGTGGAAAGTAGGGGCGCAGTAGCGCTAGGGCTCCGCTGGGCAACTCGTGCGGTACACTGCAGAAAATACCAAAAATATGAGTACCTATTTGGAATTGGTAATTCCATACTCACATTGCAAACACCAGTCACACAATATACGTATCGGGAACTTATATTCCAATTTAGGCTTTTCGCACAATTATTTTTTCCTTTGCGCCAAAAACGTGACGCTCGGCACCGCTCTTCTTTTTCTTATTGAGCGATCGAGAACGATACATCGCTGTGGCGTAATCGATGTATCGCCGATGTATCGTATTGGCCAACACTGATCGCGCAGAATTGCGAAACAATCATTGAGTTGCATATGCTAATTACCGAATTCGTTATGGCACAACAAAATTCAAATTCAAATTCAAATTTGAAATCTTGACCAAAATAAGGAATAAAATCAATCTTTTCTACACGGGCGTCACAGCACAAGTTTAATTCCGGGTCACTGGCCTGGAATTAAAGTTGAAGAAAATCAAGGGGCGTGTAGAGCTTTCAATCAGAGCTCAAGCACTCGGAAGCGAGTTACTGGAGCGAAGACTAAAGCCACAAATCCTTGGCGTGAAATTGACCCAGTTCTTTCCCCGACAAATCCTCCACCAAATACAACGTATTGCCGATCTTTTCCTTAATGCGCACCTTAGTCCCTACGGGGGCTAACTTTGCATTAAAATTAGCAGCAGCGTTGCTTAAGGCGAAGTGGCGCTTGATCACTATCTGGCCCACATCAAAGGTGCGTGGTTTAGCTCTTAAATCATAGCTATGTTTGCTCCGCTCGTATGCCCTGAGGAAATTTGCGTCAATCTTTGACCGAATCAGCTCGATCTTGTCTGCTCTTGGTACATTTGCACTAGAATCGCCAAGCATGCTGAGATTCTTCAGCACTTGGTAGTCGCTTCCATGCGAAATCATGTGCTGTCCGAAGACAACGAAGTACGGCGACATGCCCAGAGATTGATGACATGACTTGCGTAACGAACAGTTAATGTAGCTAATAACCACATCCCACTCCCGTTGGTCAGCGTGCACATATGCTCTAAGTGCGGCGTTAATAGATCGATTGACTCGTTCGGCAGCGTTTGTCGAACTCCGTATTTCGATAGGAAAGTCGTGAACTCATGGCTTTTAAACTGAGTGCCATTATCGCTCACGACTACCTCTGGAACTCCGAAGCACGTCTGCAGAACGTCTACTACCACCTTCGTTGTGAATTTCCGAACCGCCTTCAGGAACGTAAATTTGGAGAAATGATCTAGGATGATGAAAATCCCTATGTTCCCCTTCTTCGAACGCGGAAACGGACCGATAAAGTCGATATAGAGACGCTGGAACGGTCGTTCAGTGACTACTCAAGCACCCATTGGAGGCTTGAGTGCACTGGTCGGGTACTTCGTCGTCTGACAAACCTCGCAGTTCCGGATATAGTCTCTGACGTTCACCACCATGCCTGGCCAGAAGAGTCTTCGGAGGATCTGCTCAACGCACTTAGCCATGCCACAATCACGCCTTCCCGCAGGGATTCCGGAACAAACAGCTTCCAGCTGTCATCTGAACTGACATCTCCACCAGCGAACTCCGTACGGTGATAGATGTAGTCATCTATTACCTTAAAATCCGGAAGGTTGGCCGTTAGGAACTTTGTTCTCAACGAACAGTATTCCTCGGACTTGAATGCTTTTGAACTGAGGTCGATCTCGGGAAGAATTTCGCAATCTAACGCGCACAATTCATCCGTATTCTCAAAAGATCGTGACAATGCGTCAGCGACGACATTTTCGCTACCTTTGCGATGTTCAATGTCGAAGGAGAACCCTTGCAGTTTGATCGCCCAAAGAGCAAGCCTACCACTGAGATCTGGCTGATTCATCAACCAACGCAGACTAGCATGATCTGTCACCACCTTAAACGGATGACCCTCGATGTACATGCGGAACTTCTTAATGGCCAGAACTACAGCCAAGCACTCTAGCTCTGTCACGGTGTAGTTGCGTTGAGCCTTATTCAGCTTCTTGGACATATACGCTATCGGACGCTCACAGCCAGACTCATCGCACTGCGCCAAGACTGCACCAACACCATGCAAAGAAGCATCACACTGCAGTTCAAATGGTTTATTATAGTCCGGATGAACTAAGAACGAGGCGGAACACAGTTTGCTTTTAATATTATCGAAGGCTTCCTGCGCTTGGTCATTCCATAAAAATGCCTTGCCCTTCAGAAGCTCTGTCAGCGAGAAAATCACAGCGGAATAGTTTGAAAGGAAACGCTGATACCAACCGGTCATCCCTAGAAATCTGCGAAGCTGTTTTTGCGTCTTTGGGACAGGGAACTCGTTCACAGCGCGAACCTTGTCGGGATTGACTTAGAGTGTGCCCTCGCCCACGATGAATCCTAGGTAATCAACGTTCCTGAGGCAAAACTGACTCTTCTGGACGTTAATGGTCAGTCCAGCCTTACGCAATTGAGTCACAACTTCCGTCAAATGAATGAGATGCTCCTCAAAACAAGAGGAAAGCACCAGGAGATCATCCAAATAGACTAACATGTGCGACTTCAGTCGGTAAGGAATCACCATGTCCATCAGGCGACTCATCGTCTGCGGAGCGTTGGTCAATCCGAAGGGCATTCGTTTGAACTGGTACAAGGGTCGATTAGGTACCGTAAAAGCTGTCTTCGCGCGGGAAACCTGATCCAAGCAAATCTGCCAAAATGCATCCTTCAGATCTATCTTGGTGATGCAGTGCACTGGAGGGAGCCTGCTCAGGAGCCCATCCATGATCGGAATAGGATACGCATCCCTGACAGTCACTGCGTTCAGCTTCCGTGCATCCAAACAGAACCTAACCTTGCCAGGTTTGATATGCAAAGTCACTGGAGAAGACCATGGCGAATTAGGAGCTTCCTCGATCACACCCATAGCCAGCATTTTATCAATCTCAGCACACAGGAGACTTTCCTTCGCCGGGGACAACGGATAAAACCTCTGTTTTATCGGCTTAGCATTTGCAGTGTCGATATTATGCTGGATGAGTGTCGTCAACCCTAAACCATTTTTCTCGAAGGAAGGAAAAACGTTTATTACCGCATCCAATTGGGCCTTCTGACAGCGGGTCAGATCTAGCTCAAGTGAATCGGGTTCAGTCTGGCAAAGGATCTCATTAATGGAGTTTGCGGGAACAATCGAAATATCAAATAGTTTCCAAAAGTCCATTCCACAAATGACATCCTGTTTTATGGCTGGAACGACTAAAAATTCGAATGTCTTTTCTACACCTGCTACCACCTGTGTCTGTCCGTTTCGGTGTGGACTACTCCTCTCGTTTTGTGAGATACGAGACCCTCGTCGACGAATTCTTGCGCTAGCTTGCCACCAATGACACTCTTGTTGGCTCCACTATCGAGGAGAGCAAGATAAGCTTTGCTTTGAATGTTAATTTGGGTGAAAGGACGTATGTCACCGCTCTGATGGACAATTGAGAAGATGGTGTACCGTTTTAGGGTCCTTATGCGTCACCAAAATTCACGCATACGGGTTAAAGATCGAGATCTAGTTGAAATGGTAGCGTCTACGTTGAATATTTCAGCTCTCCGCTTCAAATACTCTTGCAAACGTACGTGATAAGGTTTGAAAGGCTGGGAAACAGTAAAATCAGGGGTTATGGTCAAGCTGGGAGGATTGAGGATAGCAGGAGAAACCGAGACTAACGACGGACGTCGCCCCTCTGAAAGCGGCGGACATCCTGTGTCGAGTTTTCCGACTTTGTCTTGCATTTCTCACAGTTTGGTTTATAGACGTCTACGGCCCCACAACCGTAACAAAACACACGTCTGGGTTGAAGACAATCATGATAGCGGTGTCCTGGTTCTTCGCAATTCCAACATTTGGAATTGTCGGACGAGCGTATTGCGCAGACCACTGCTTCCTGTGCTTCCTCTGTCTCCGAGTCGGATTTCTCTTCAGCTTGAAGAGAATTCACGAAACTCCGCTTAAGAGCAGATCGATACTGAGGACGAATGCTGCGGAGAAACTCTTCATGTCGATGGCATTCCCTACGCAAACTGGCTAAGTCAAAGGTGTCTATGTGCAACAACTCATGCTGCAACTCAGCGCGCAAGTTGAAGCGAACCTCTACTGCAATTTCGCTGTCCGACATAGGTTCCCTCAAGGAATCAGCGATAGAGAGCATGGCATCCAAGAACTCATCGAAGCTCTCGTTGCTACCCTGCTTACGACGGCGCATCGCATCCTTGATGTCCCTGTCGGTCCTCTGGTCCTGGTACCGTTCCTGCAGGCGACTGCATAATTCGTACCAGTCCAGGTCTCTAACTGTACGATGCACTCTCCAGTAGAATGAAAGTGCTGGCCCCGAGAACAAGAGATGAGCAAACTGAGAGAGTAACCCGAAATTCCCGTTAAGACTCTGAGATGTCATGCAATTGACTCGGAAGATAAAATCTTCGAGTGGAAGGTCGTTCGGTGATCCGGTGAATTTGATGCGCCAGTTAGAAATGGTGTTCGAGATCCTATCTGGACGATCAACCACCGAATTGTTCGGAGTAACCCGAATACCGGAGGGTCTTCCGCCGAAACTATCCTCGCGCCTCGTCGCGTTACTCGCACGGCGCAAAGACGGTGAAACATTGCTCTCATCTTCGTAGCGATGATCGTCTCGAGTTTCTCGAGCGGAAGGGGGCAATCTCAGATTGCGTAAAGCTGATGTGATTTGCTCTGAAATCATGGTCGACATACTGTCCCGATATCTATCCATGGAATCAGATATTAGCCGATTAATTCGGTCTTCCGACGCCACAGTAGACTCCGGGGCCTTAGGTTCACGACGAGGATTTCCTCGGGTGGTCATTGCACCAGAATGAGGAGTGCCACGCCCCTGGGAACGCGTTTGCATCCGACCCTTTGGAACAGCTCCCGCAGATGGAACATACGATGGCTCGCTCGGTGGATTTGACACAACCCTTCTCTCTACTGCTGCATTCAGTATGGCTTTGGAACACTGATGACGGCAAATTGGACAAGTTTCGTTGGAGTCGAGCCAGCTGGATAGACACGCTTTATGAAACTGATGTCTACATTGAGTTTCGATAATCTCCGTATCCTTGCTGGTATCATTGCAGATGGTACACACCACTGCAATGTTCAGGAGACTATCTAACCTCTCGGAACTCCTTCTAAAAGCCATTTACAAAGGTTACTAAATTAAATCAGACTCAAATGCAATACACGATATTATGCGGTATATTTATGCGGTAAATTATCAATAGCGGAAAACTAGAGGGCTTACCTAAGGTCAGGTAACACAACAGCGTTTTGTAATTTGATCATGTGCCAGAGACAGCTCGTAGTCGGTAACTACTATAAAAAAATAACTATGGATGTCTAGTCGAATGACGAGGATCGTGCGGAATCATCCAGCGCGAACAATCTCAGCCATCACGAGTCGAGATGTTTGTTCGATGGAGTTAGGATGTAGTATCGAACCGAATTGAACCAATTCGATAGTTCCACAACCCAAATTCTGCCAACGAACGCCACTGATAACCTCCTATAGAGAATGTTATCGAGCTGGAATAGCCATACGCAATCGGTCTGACTCCGATGATGACCAGAACAGTCAGCTGTTCCGGATTGCATACGACTATCGGCTGAATCTAAACGAAAAATTGGATGGATTTTAGGATCCTAAGGGAAAGATGAGGAGGAGGAAAGGGGTATGAGGAATGAAAGGGTATAGCCGAATGGAGCTTCTTCTTCTGCTTACGTTAGAGCTTCTTCTTCGGGCCCACGTTGGGCGCCAATTTCTGTAACGACCGAAGTCCAGTAACGTCCCCTGCACACCCTGTCTGAGGTACAGGCGGCGAAGCTCAGGGAAAATAGGCGGGGTTTTGTGTGCAGGTTCGGTTATCGATGTCATCAGAAATAATCGACAGGTTTAGGAACGAAAAAAAGAAAGGGACTGGCATAGGGAGGCCAAAATGAGCCGACGGACTATCCCTAACACATGAACGAGTCGGAAAGCCAGATGGGATGCTCTCCTTCTTCACCCACCCAACCGAATAGCATGAGTATTTAAACCTCCCATACTAACCATTTGGCTGTTGTGCTACCCTTCTCTAGTGCCACCAAAGAAAATTTATTCCATTTTAATCATATTTAATATCAACCTTATTTCGGTAATTTATCAGCTTCATGCTGCATGACTGCAAAATATTACATTATTGCAATAGTGTTCCCTTATTCTAATAGATTCATTTTTGCTATCTTCTTAATCTAAATCATGGTTCTGTACGATACTTATTATTTCACTCGATATCTAGATCTGTCCGATAGTTACTTTAATTCGATATATTTAAATGTATCCGATATTTATGTTCTTCGATAGTTGTCCGATATTTATGTCATCTCTATAGTTGTCCGATATTTACCATAGGTGTTCTCGCTATTTGGGTCTATCCGATATTCATATGTAGACGATATTTATATTCATACGATATTTATCCGATATTTATGTCATTTAAATATTTAAATCTGTCCGATAGTTACTTTATACGATAGTTGTTGGAGCGCTGCAGCTTTAACCAATAGATTAGATACAACAATTTAGAATTGTTGCTGCAATTGTTGAACACACAGTTCAAAGTCGCTTACTCGGTCATTGAACTTTCGCTATTTGCCTGTTCCGCTTTGGTGGTAGCGGCTGTGAGATTACAGCTATTTTTCTTCTGTTCTGCTTAGCAAAGAAGTCGACTGATCTTGGTGCATCGAGTGTTCCGTTATTTCGTGTAGCCGTTTGCTCCGTTAATTGTTTGCCTTCTCAGCTGAGTACTTACATCTTACGTAGCTCATACCCTGTACACATAGGTAAAAGGGTATATAGGTAGAACGGTCAAGTTGTACATTGAACATTAATTTTTCTTGTTGATTATTGTTGTTGTAGGTATTGAAGGTCGACGAGACAAGCTCAGTGAAGACTCTCGGCATACGGTGGGTACCGAGTGCGGATGAATTTAGATACAATCTCGAGGTAGATGAATTTACATTGATAAAGCCGACGAAGCGCAACATTTTGTCAGTTGTTTCTCGACTTTTCGACCCCCTTGGATTGCTATGTCCACTTATCACAAAAGCAAAAATTCTGCTGCAAAAATTGTGGAAACAGAAACTAGATTGGGACGAGACGATTCCTGCTTATCTTCATACAGAGTGGATTCAGTTTATAGATAGTTTACGTGATCTCAGCAGAATAAAGCTGCCTCGATACGTCTGTAAGAGTCAATACAATCAATTGGAAATTCATGGCTTTGCAGACGCTTCGAGTGACGCTTATGGATGTTGCATCTACGTATGTACACGGTATGAAGATGAAGTAGAGACAGTATTGCTAACAGCAAAATCTAGAGTCGCTCCATTGGCAACTAAGACCATTCCTCGTCTTGAGTTGTGCGCTGCGCATTTACTAAGCACTCTGTGGAAACAAATTGCCCCTGTTTTGTCCAAATTTAAAATAGACAGCGTGAACTTTTGGTCTGACTCTCAAGTAACCCTTTATTGGCTAAAAAAAGAGCCAGCGTCATTATCTACCTTTGTAGCCAATAGAGTTGCTGAAATTCAAGAGCGCTCTAATCATGTTATATGGCGACATGTACCGACTGAGTTAAATCCAGCTGATATTGCATCTAGAGGTGCATGTATAGATGAGCTTATTAAATCATTATGGTTTAAAGGTCCAAGCTTCTTACATGACTCTGCCGAGAATTGGCCACAACTCCATAAGTTTGACATCTGCGCAGAAGTACAAAGCTCATTCTGCATGACTGCAAAATATTACTGCAATAGTGTTCCCTTATTCTAATAGATTCATTTTTCCTATCTTCTTAATCTAAATCATGGTTCTGTACGATACTTATTATTTCACTCGATATCTAGATCTGTCCGATAGTTACTTTAATTCGATATATTTAAATGTATCCGATATTTATGTTCTTCGATAGTTGTCCGATATTTATGTCATCTCTATAGTTGTCCGATATTTACCATAGGTGTTCTCGCTATTTGGGTCTATCCGATATTCATATGTAGACGATATTTATATTCATACGATATTTATCCGATATTTATGTCATTTAAATATTTAAATCTGTCCGATAGTTACTTTATACGATAGTTGTTGGAGCGCTGCAGCTTTAACCAATAGATTAGATACAACAATTTAGAATTGTTGCTGCAATTGTTGAACACACAGTTCAAAGTCGCTTACTCGGTCATTGAACTTTCGCTATTTGCCTGTTCCGCTTTGGTGGTAGCGGCTGTGAGATTACAGCTATTTTTCTTCTGTTCTGCTTAGCAAAGAAGTCGACTGATCTTGGTGCATCGAGTGTTCCGTTATTTCGTGTAGCCGTTTGCTCCGTTAATTGTTTGCCTTCTCAGCTGAGTACTTACATCTTACGTAGCTCATACCCTGTACACATAGGTAAAAGGGTATATAGGTAGAACGGTCAAGTTGTACATTGAACATTAATTTTTCTTGTTAATTACTGGATATCGCTTAGCATTTACTCCCATTAAAGTTCGTAAGCTAGTAAAGTTAAGTTACTAATCATGGGCAATGAAGAAGATTCCAAACCAGCAAGCAGCTCTAAGCGTATGGCAACAATAGTTCAAGCATTAGATCGGCTGAAATTTGATATTGAGCGCATGAAGATTTCGTTTGAGCAAAAAACAATATCTTTCGAAAAAACACAGCTCGAGTGTCGTCTGGAGATTTTAGAAGGATATATTGGAAAGGCAATGGGCCTACAAACTCAACTAGAGAGTTACGATCAAAGTGGTGTCACAAGAGGGACGCTTGAGGATTTGTGTGTTGCCACCAAAGCTTTGTTTTTAAATGCTGTTAAGCAAAACAAGCCTGAAGTGTGCACTGTCACTGCTAGTACAAGTCATCATGCTCAATTGCCAAAAATGTCTCTTCCAAAATTTAGTGGCAAGCATTCAGCTTATAGGAATTTTAGGTGCCTTTTTAATACATTGGTTGATGCCGATCATTCACTATCAAATGTAGAAAAATTCAATTACTTGCTATCATGTCTAACAGATGAAGCGTTAGGAGTAGTGAAACCATTTCAATTGTCAGACAGCAATTATCAAAAGGCTTTGGAGAGTCTTGATGCTGTTTATGATAATAAATGCCTCATTTTTTTGATACTGTGTCTCAATTGTTCGAATTGCCAAGCATGTCCAAGGCATCGCCAGGAGGTCTGCGATCAATTATTGATACAGTTTCTGCCATTTATTCATCGCTGTTGTCGCTGGCAACTGATAAGGACATTGCCAACGCTATGATTATCCATATGGTCATGTCTAAGGTGGACCAAGTGGCCAAGTCTAGATACGAAGAACAGCTTGATTACGACAAGCTGCCTTCCTGGTCTGATTGCGCCACTCATTTAAATAGGCGCTATCAATATTTAGCAGCAGAAGAGTCAACAAAGGCGAAAGGCAAGCCTAAAGATAATCCAAAGGGGCACAGTAAGGCTTCGTTTTCGTGTGCACAGGGCAATCAAGAATTGCAGAAATCTAGCAAGAAAACTGGACTCAGTTGCAATTATTGTCAGAGCCTGGAACACAAAATTGATTCGTGTCCCTCCTTTAGCTCTATTTCGGTGACAGATCGTTTTGCATTCGTAAAGGGTAATAAACTATGCATAAATTGTTTAAATAGTGGTCATATGGTTTCAAATTGTAAAGCTTCGAAGTGTCGGGTATGCACAAAATCTCACCACTCCCTACTTCATAAATATGAGTCAAGAGTTCAACAAACTCCTAGTGCCGCATACACAGGTCACGTGCTTAGCACTGACCAAGTTATTTTAGCGACGGCGAGTGTTCAGGTCAAGGATCGATTTGGCCAAGTTCACGTGGCCAGAGCCTTGTTAGATTCAGGGTCGCAAATTAATTTTATGTCTGAATCTTTGGCGCAACTATTAAGATTGCAGCGAGAAAGGTCAGCACTAAGCGTCATAACAGTAGGTAAATCAACTACATCAATAAAGCATAAAGTATCTGCTTATGTCCAGTCTCGCTTAAATTCGTATGGCTTTTCAACCGATTTTTCGGTATTAAATAATATATCTTCGTGTCAGCCTGGGCAAATGCTGCCTTCTGACAAATGGAAAATACCTGCAAACATGGAATTGGCCGATCCAGAGTTTCATAAACCTGCAAAGATTGATTTGTTGCTAGGAGCGGAAGCATTCTTTGATTTGCTGTGCGTCGGGCAAATTAAATTAAGTACAGAGCTTCCTTCAATCCAAAAAACTTTATTTGGGTGGATTGTATCCGGCAAATATAGCGGTGAATTAAATCATCGACAATTGAGCTGTAATATAGTAGCTCAAAAAATGGAATGTTCTCTCGAGTCACTGGTCGAACGCTTTTGGGAGTTAGACAAAACACCAGATGAGTCGAAGGCTGCACATAGAACAGAGGGAGCTTTACTTAACATTGCTTAATTTTAGATTGAATAAATTCGCTGTAACAGCCGACATTTCCAAAATGTATCGTCAATTTGACATTGCTGATGAAGATCGCAATTTTCAGCTAATTCTTTGGAGAGAGAAAGGCTCGCAGCCAGTGCAAACGTACAGACTTAATACTGTAACATATGGCACAGCATCTGCACCGTTTCTGGCAATTAGATGCCTATTTGAATTAGCAGAAAATTGCTTACAATCCCATCCAGTAGCAGCAGCTGGCATAAAAAATTGTTTTTATGTAGATGACATGCTTGCTGGCGCTGACATGTGTCATATGTATGAAGGTTTACAAGAAATTTGCCAACAAGTTAAAAAAGTTTTACAGTCAGGAGGTTTTCCAAAGTTGTGCACTGATGAGGGCGAAAAGGTATTGAAGGTCGACGAGACAAGCTCAGTGAAGACTCTCGGCATACGGTGGGTACCGAGTGCGGATGAATTTAGATACAATCTCGAGGTAGATGAATTTACATTGATAAAGCCGACGAAGCGCAACATTTTGTCAGTTGTTTCTCGACTTTTCGACCCCCTTGGATTGCTATGTCCACTTATCACAAAAGCAAAAATTCTGCTGCAAAAATTGTGGAAACAGAAACTAGATTGGGACGAGACGATTCCTGCTTATCTTCATACAGAGTGGATTCAGTTTATAGATAGTTTACGTGATCTCAGCAGAATAAAGCTGCCTCGATACGTCTGTAAGAGTCAATACAATCAATTGGAAATTCATGGCTTTGCAGACGCTTCGAGTGACGCTTATGGATGTTGCATCTACGTATGTACACGGTATGAAGATGAAGTAGAGACAGTATTGCTAACAGCAAAATCTAGAGTCGCTCCATTGGCAACTAAGACCATTCCTCGTCTTGAGTTGTGCGCTGCGCATTTACTAAGCACTCTGTGGAAACAAATTGCCCCTGTTTTGTCCAAATTTAAAATAGACAGCGTGAACTTTTGATCTGACTCTCAAGTAACCCTTTATTGGCTAAAAAAAGAGCCAGCGTCATTATCTACCTTTGTAGCCAATAGAGTTGCTGAAATTCAAGAGCGCTCTAATCATGTTATATGGCGACATGTACCGACTGAGTTAAATCCAGCTGATATTGCATCTAGAGGTGCATGTATAGATGAGCTTATTAAATCATTATGGTTTAAAGGTCCAAGCTTCTTACATGACTCTGCCGAGAATTGGCCACAACTCCATAAGTTTGACATCTGCGCAGAAGTACAAAGCTTAGAAAACAAAAAATGTGTTTCAGTTCACAAAGTAATTTGTGAACAGGCAATACTAAATAGAATTTTAGAACTAATTGAACGACGATCTTCCTTCTCCAAAATTATTCGAATAGTAGCTTATGTTATGCGGTTCTGCTACAGAAATTATCGACCCAATTCTCGTGTCGTGTCGGCCATTGAAAGAAGACTTGCCTTTTGGAAAATAGTTCAAATAGTGCAAGAACATAGATTTCAACGAGAAATATTGTTGCTTGAAAAATCTCACGTTTTGCAACCAAGTATTCAGTCGTTAAACCCCTTTATGCATGAATTTGACGAATCTGGAATACATTTCAAAGTCATTCGTGTAGGTGGTAGGTTACTGCAGAGTAACATTCCATACGATGCGAAATTTCCTCTTTTGTTGCCTCGAGACGAAACTTTCGTCAAGATATTCGTGCGCAATCTGCACATTAAAAATTATCACGCTGGCCCAAAAGCATTGATGGCACTTTTGAGGCAGCAAATTTGGCTAATAAACGCACGAGAAATGTGCTCAGCAGTAGTTCGCAACTGCGTGCATTGCTTCAAATATAAGCCAAAATTATTAGACCAAATCATGGGCAATTTGCCTGCAGACCGTTTGAGAGAAGGTCGCCCATTCAGAGTTTGCGGTGTTGATTTTTGTGGACCATTTTATGTTAGCTACAGATTGCGCGGTAGACCCCCAGTGAAGGCTTATGTCGCTGTGTTTGTTTGTTTCACGTCAAAGGCTGTTCACCTAGAACTCGTAGTTGACTTATCCACTGATGCGTTTTTAAATGTATTTAAAAGGTTCGCGGGCAGACGAGGACTGCCGGAGAAGATATACAGCGACAATGCGACCAATTTCATAGGAGCGAGCAACGTGTTGAAGGATCTGCAAACAGCGTTCGAGAAGCAGAAGGAGGAGCTTCAGGACTACGCCGCGGAGAGAGGAGTGGAGTGGATCTTCATTCCACCCAGAGCACCACACTTCGGAGGGCTGTGGGAGGCGGCAGTCAAGGCCGCGAAGTATCGGCTGGTGAGAGGGGCAGGCAACGCCAACCTCACACACGACGAGCTCAACACACATCTGGTCGACGTCGAAGCGCTGCTGAACTCCAGGCCACTGGCGGCCGAGAGCAGCAATCCCAACGACGGCGAGCCACTAACGCCAGGCCATTTGCTGCTGGGTCAGGCTCTAACCATGCAGCCGCGCGAATACGCGCCAGGAATGCCTTGCAACACGGCAAGCAATCCGTCTTTAAAGCGGTGGCGGCAGCTGTCGGAACTCAAGCTGCGGTTTTGGCACAGCTGGTCCAGGGACTATGTCCTCAGCCTCCAGCAGCGATCACAATGGACAACAGAGGCCAACAACTTAGAAGTGGGACGCATGGTGCTGATACACGACGACAACACGCCGCCCCAGAAATGGCATCTAGGGCGCGTCACCCGAGTCATCGCGGGAGACGACCGCAAGGTTCGAGTGGCAGAGGTGCAAACCGCAACCGGCATCGTTAAAAGAGCCATTCACAAACTGGCTCCAATCCCATGGATCAAAGAACTGCAGTCCTTTAATGGTGGCGGAATGTTGGAGCGCTGCAGCTTTAACCAATAGATTAGATACTAAATAGATACTTTGACATTGAATTACATTGAAATACATACAATACATAGAAACGTTAAGTGAAATAACATAACATGTAAAACAAAAACTCTAATACTCTGTTAACGCTCGTCTTTGCTTCGGCTGTTTAATCCGCTGCAAGGGGGCCAAAGAGAGTAACTATTGTATATTATTGTATATTTTAATGAATTTAGTCTTGTATCGATCTTGAGCAAATGAACGGCGATTTAATTTAACACCAATAATCTTTTTAATACCGGGTCAAAGTATTTCGTTTTCGTTAATTTCGTATCTGAAAAACTATTCAGATTTTTCAATAGTTATATTCATACGATATTCAGGGTATATTCGAATTTATGTTTATTTTGTGGATTGCGATATTTGTTTATTATTATTTTGCGACTCACCCGTGATCCGTAGGGGCCCCGACGAAAAAGCTGTTAGGGTATAAAAATAATAACGCAAAATAATGTAAACAATCAATCATGCCACAATGTCGAGACTCTTTGTCCTATTTTTATTACTCCTGACTATCATACACTTTCCCTATGGTATTTACATTTGATATGTACGTGTGAGTATGAATGAGTGTGTATGAATTAAGAACCAAAATAGGAGAACAGAAAAATAATCAAATAAGAATTTACAAAAAGGAAATGAAAATCAAAAGAAAATTTAAATAATAAACAAGAAACTAAAAATGAAAATATAACCGAATTTAAATCAAAAGAAATGATAATTTTAAATAAAAATACTAAATATTGAAAATTAATAAGGTGTGAATGATTGTATATGGCTGGTGTGAATGATTGTTAAAGTGTGAGGGTATGAGTTGTGTGTGTTCACACGTGTAAGTGGGGAGGGGTGTAACCACGTGTGAGGTTAAATCCTATAAATGTGAGTGAGGCGCTCCTTAGGTCCGTCCGAATGTGAAAAGGTCCTATGTAGATTCGTGGGGTGTGTTAATTGTCCCTGTGTTGATCCTTGGCGACAACGCCAGCTCGGGCAACGCTCACTGAGCCGTCGAGCAACTGCCGCTAGGGTGGTCTTTGATCTATATAGGCAAGAGGGGGGGTAAAGCACGTGTCACCTTTCGTTCAGCCAAGTCGAAAATTTTCATTGACTCACCGAAGAAATATCAGCGCTCCTTGCACTAGCGCATAGGTGCAGCAGCGTCAGCAGCACAAGTGGGTGCGCGCCGTGCACAAGGGTATGCGCGCCGTTGCGCAAGTGTCCGAAGCAGCAAGAGCGTATGGGCGCAGTAGCGCTAGGGCTCCGCTGGCTGGACCAGTCGTAACGCAAAGGTATTTGCACAAGCAAACACGCGGCAGTGGAAAGTAGGGGCGCAGTAATGGGCTCCGCTGGGCAACTCGTGCGGTACACTGCAGAAAATACCAAAAATATGAGTACCTATTTGGAATTGGTAATTCCATACTCACATTGCAAACACCAGTCACACAATATACGTATCGGGAACTTATATTCTAATTTAGGCTTTTCGCACAATTATTTTTTCCTTTGCGCCAAAAACGTGACGCTCGGCACCGCTCTTCTTTTTCTTATTGAGCGATCGAGAACGATACATCGCTGTGGCGTAATCGATGTATCGCCGATGTATCGTATTGGCCAACACTGATCGCGCAGAATTGCGAAACGATCATTGAGTTGCATATGCTAATTACCGAATTCGTTATGGCACAACAAAATTCAAATTCAAATTCAAATTTGAAATCTTGACCAAAATAGGGAATAAAATCAAACTTTTCTACACGGCCCTCACAACTTTTGTATTTTATTTTTAATTTCACGTAAAGTAAAAGTTTGCTAATAAATGTGTTCTTTGAACCCATTTAAATAAATACATGAATTAATCCCATTATTATTTTTTACAGCCACGTGCATTCCAATTTACCCACACCTACCTATCTATAGGGACCCAAGAAAATAACCCTATTTGGTTTATATAAAATGATAGAGCACTATCTATTGATTCCTTGTTTAAGTGCTACAAATTAAAATTAAAATAATATTGAATATCCAGATTCCGAAAACCCATAATGAATATGGTAGTTCCAATTTCCTAACTACAGAATAAATAAGAAATAGTATAGCTAGAATAGTTAAATAAAAACGAAAGTAATAATGAATTTTACCGTAAATAGGAGTTTTAGTGTTAAGCAATAAAATTTATAATGAATCTTAACTAAAGCTTAATTGTTTCCGGGAGTCATGGGCGACGGAAGTGATGAAATGTATTAAACTTTAGGTAGCCACAAGGGATCGCCACTTATACATTGGCACCTGGCGATCATGGAAGGGTGGGGATATGGCCTCTCCAAATATTAGAGGGAGCCAAAAAGGCTGCTTTAATTTTTTTTAGTCTTGTGTAGCTGACTGACCTGTCTCTTGTTCCCTAGTTGTCCTTCTGATCATATTTAGTTGTCTGGCGATATAGCACGCGAATTTCTTTTATTTGTATTTATATTGTCGTGAGCACAGTTGTTGCGGTTTTCGTTTGAACCCCCCCATTGCCGACACATCTGAGCCGGATTCCAGCGCGTGCTAGCGACCCAACAATACCCTAACATCCGCTCAACAGTAATGCAAGGAATTTCAATTCGTTGTATGCTACAGATTAACAATAAAAAATTAATAAAATGGCGCCCAAACGTGTGGGGCCTCGATCCGGCAGGTTCCGAATCAAGAAAAATAAAAGTCAAATACCATCTCTTGACATGTGCGACTTATATACGATCAGAAGTTTCCCTGCGTTGTGAATCTGTTATTATATCAACTGTGGAATTGTTTTCACAATAGAAAAGGTTGAGACACCCTGTTGAATAATATACAGAAAATATGTGATAATTTTTGATTGGTCGGATATTGTTCTGGTAAAGAGTATATACCTATGGTTCTCCACCATTCAAAATATTGTCAAATTTAGTTTGTCCGTAACTACATGAAGTGAATAAGGGTTAGTTGGATTTAGTTATGCAAAGAGTATATGGCTATGGCTAACCACTAATCCGAATTTATCTCAATGAAGTTACCGGAATAGTAATTTTGGATAAGTGATTCTACTCGATAGTATTATATCACTTCCATTGCTATTCAGATTCCCTTTGTGATTCCTGAATCTTTCCTTTTCCTTCTATTTTCTTTCCCTTTCCATCGTATGCAATCGAGAGAGCAGGTTATTTCTAGAAAGTGGATAGATTCTTACTAAAGGTCGAAATAAATTATTTATTTACCTGATGGTTTGCCCGCTTATAGATAATACCAATATTTCTGATATTTAATATCAAATGCTCCAGTTCTTTGCAAGTCTTTTCCTACATCCTTACTCATTGTCTTTTACCCGTCAGTCAGCCGATCACGTTAACCAAAAGTAAGAAAGTGCCTATGTTTCTCACAGAAGTTAATCGTGACTCCTGGAATTTTTCTATGAATTTATTGTTTATTATCGATTTAATTTTTGAGTTTTCTTTTGCATGGTTATGATACTATTTTTGATTTTGTTGTCTTTTTAAGATTAATTTTTGATTCTATTTTGATTTTGATTTTTTTATTGATATCCTTTCGCTGGTATTTTATAAAACTAACACTAAGATACAATTTTGATTTAATTTTTTTATTATGTTTATGAGTCGAAGCTCAGAAAACATAGATGTTGAGGTGACTTGTTATATTTGCTTGAAGGAAATAGAACATACCGCCCAATTACTGTCGACAAGCTGCAACCACACCTTTCATTGGGTTTGTTTTAATACAAAAGTGACCAATCGCGAGCGTCTTCCAGTTTGTCGATCAACATTGCAGTCTTCCTTATTAAATCTAACAGTAAATACCGACTTAAGTCAGTCAACGCAAAGTCTGCCAGAAGCTACAATGCCGCGTACTCGCAGTCAAAGGCTTGACAAAGCAAGCGCCGAAAGCGCAAACTTGGCTTCAGAAGCCAATGTTAGAGCTGAGGCTCCAGCAAGTGCGTCACAGCAGACGATAGTCGATGCCATTAATGCTTCTGCTGCTAGACAGACTGAAATGATGTTAGCCCTTCAGCAAAGCATCCAAGGCATGATCACAGCCTTTTTACCAATCTTCGGGTTGCACCCCCAGCTTCGCCTCCATTACTAAATATGTCAGCGCATAATATGCCTTCACATGTCCCCAGAAGTCCTGCAACTCAACCGAGATGCTCGCCCACAGACTCAGTGATTCGCCTCGATAGAGTAAGCCAAATTATGGGGAATTGGAAGTTAAAATTTTCAGGCAGATCTGGTATGGGTGTAGACGATTTTCTATATCGGGTAGAAGCCTTAACACACCAGTCCTTGGAGAGTAACTTTGCCATTTTGACCAGCAACATAAGTACTTTGCTGGAAGGCAGTGCAAGCGACTGGTATTGGCGGTATCACAAAAGTGTGCATACTGTCACGTGGAACGGCCTTTGCGAAGCTATGCTTACGCAGTTCAGAGAAGAACGAACTGACGTGAGCATTCGCGCTGAAATTCATCGAAGGAAGCAAAGAGAAGGCGAATCCTTTGACTAATTTTATGAAAGCGTTGTGTTGTTATCAGATAAATTATCTGTGCCGTTAGCCGAAGCTTTTTTTTTTGTGTTTATTCTCTCATCTCTTTCCTGAAATACAGCACGAGCTGTTATATCAGGATATAAGCTCTATGGCCCAACTTCGACGTATTATCCGTACCAGGGAATCATTCTTCCAAACGCTCAGGCCCGTAGTACGAAAACCCCAACCAGCCCCCCGTCGTCTAGTGCATGAGGTTGAGGTGTCAACAGAAGTGGATTCTGAAGAGGAAGACCCGGAATTGGCCACAGTCAACGTGTCCTGTTGGAATTTCGGTAAAACAGGTCACCGCTATCAAGACTGCATATCGGAACGCAGAGTATTCTGCTACGGTTGCGGCAAAGCGGACACCTATAAGCCATCGTGTGCTCAGTGCAGCGCTTCAAAAAACTGCCAAGTGCGTGCACCTTGGAAAGGGGCACGCAAACAGATGGTTTCGAGAGCCACCAGCACCGAGTGACTCATAGTTGCTCCACTCAAGTTTCACCTGATATGACAAATCTACCTGACGTTCCTCCTGATGATTCAATTTCATCTTCTACCGAATGTGGTTCATCAAAAACGCTATCTCGTTCATCTCAGCGCTTAAATATCTTCTACTATAATGGAGAAAATACTCAGTCTATGTCTGGTATTACGTCACCCGATATGCGGCCGTATGCCACATTCTCTATGCTAGGTCTGGCCTAATGGATACTGGTGCGTCCATCAGTTGCATAGGCGGAAGCTTAGCGGCAGATATTTTGCAGGACGAAGTAAAATATAGACCCTTAAATTGCAATGTACAAACGGCCGATGGGAAAGGCCAAGAAATTATTGGAAAACTTCGCACGGCAATAGAGTACAATGGCAAACGCAAGGATTTGACAGTCTATATTATTCCTACACTCAAACAATCGTTGTATTTAGGGATCGACTTCTGGATAGAGTTTCAATTATTGCCTGTTGGTATTGGTGAAACTAAGCGGACTGAACATCTAACAGCTATTGACAACAATGTGTTTTGTTCGCTAACAGACACTCAACAAAAACAGTTAGATAGCACCATTAAAAAGTTCCCTTCATTCGTTGAGAAAGGATTAGGAAAAACATCCTTGTTATCTCATTCGATCGATGTTGGCGATGCCGCGCCAATAAAACAACGACACTATCCAGTATCACCTGCTGTCGAGCAACTGATGTTTGAGGAGCTAGATAGAATGATTACGTTAGGAGTAATAGAGGAATCGAACAGCGCCTGGTCCTCACCAGTAGTTTTAGTCCGAAAACCTGGTAAAGTTCGTCTGTGCCTTGATAGTCGAAAATTAAATCAAGTCCGATGCCTATTATTGAAGGTTTGCTTAGTCGACTCCCAAAAGCAGAATACATAACGAGTCTTGACTTAAAAGATGCCTATTGGCAAATCCCACTTGAGACTTCGTCGAGGGAGAAAACAGCTTTTTCAGTGCCTGGTAGACCACTCTACCAGTTCACAGTTATGCCTTTTGGTCTCACTAACGCTCCATCGACCATGTCAAAACTAATGGATCGAGTTATTCCTGCCTGCTTAAAACATGAAGTATACATCTACCTATCATATTGCGGTTCTGACGAACATAGCAGCGTGTTTAGAGAACGCTTGTCTGACTATAAATGTTCAGAAAAGTAAGTTCTGCATGCGAGAAGTGAGCTATTTAGGACATATCATTGGCAACGGAACCATAGCGATGGATCCAGATAAAATATCAGCCATTATTGATGATTCACCGCCACGTTCTGTTAAGCAATTACGCAGATTCCTTGGTATGACCAGAAATTTATTCGTAATTACGCTTCAATTGCTACTCCTTTAACTGATGCTCTGAAAGGAAAACAGCGGTTTCAATGGTCAGATGCGGCCAACGACGCGTTCAAATTGTTAAAAATTCATATGAGCACAGCCCCTGTATTACACACCCCTGACTTTACTCGTCCTTTTTATATACATTGCGATGCTAGCCATACAGGTGTTGGCGGTGTGCTGATGCAGCTAACAGAAAACGGTGACGAGGTTCCCATATCGTTTATGTCAAAGAAGCTTAATCCGTGTCAGCGCAATTATTCTGTTACAGAAAAAGAGTGCTTAGCTGCTATTCTTTGTATAAAAAATTCCGCCTACGTCGAAGGACATGCGTTCACAGTTATAACCGATCACGCGTCCTTAAAATGGCTAATGTCCCAAAAGGATCTCAGTAGCAGATTAGCAAGATGGGCACTGAAATTACAAGGCTATGACTTTGACATTCAGCATCGAAAAGGAAACAAAAATATTGTTCCTGATGCTCTGTCTCGAGTTTTTACGGAGGATCTGTCACCAATTGATAATGGATTGTACGTAGATTTACAATCGCCGTATTTCCAATCGGAAAATTATCAAACTCTTAAAGAAGAGGTGGAGAAAAAGTCATTTACCACATCTAATGTCAAAATAACTGATGATTTTGTTTATCGGCGTGCTGAACATGCGCCGGACGATCAAATAGCGGACGATGTTATTCGGAAGCTTTGGATACCGAAGGAATTAGTTCCGGAAGTGTTACAAATGGCCCATAACGACGTGTTAGCTGCCCATGGTGGTATTAACAAAACTCTTGAACGAATTCGACGGTATTATTTCTGGCCAAATCTCGTAGCAGACGTGCGTAGGTATGTGAACGAGTGCGACATCTGTAAAAGCACGAAACATCCTAATGTTACTCTAAGGCCATCACTGGCTAGGCCAACAGAAAGCCAAAGATTCTTCCAGCGATTGTATGTCGACTACTTAGGCCCATATCCGCGTTCCAAGTCCGGAAATATTGGTATATTTATAGTGCTTGACCATTGTACGAAATTTCCCTTCCTTAAACCGGTAAAGGACAATACGTCGAAGAAGAATTGTTCCATTGCTTTGGAGTCCCAGAAATTCTTATATCTGATAATTGGGTTCAATTCAAATCACATGCCTTCAACAATTTGTTGCAGAAGTATCACGTGCAACATGCGTATACGGCATCCTATGCTCCTCAAGGAAACGCCTCAGAGCGAGTCAATAGGTCAGTGATTGCTGCTATAAAAGCAACTGGGATAAAAATCTTAGCAGTATATGCTGCTCATTACGATCGAGTTTTCACACAGCGGTGAATAACACGCCGTATCGGTTGGTGTTTGGGCAACACATGATGACGAATGGTAGAAACTATGAGCTATTGAGACGATTAAATCTACTCGAAAATCGATCACTTTCGTTCGATAAAGACGATTCGATAGACATAATGCGAGATCAAGCTGCACGTAGCATGCAAAAACAGCATACGCGCAATGAAGCGACGTATAACATGCGCAGTCGCGAGGTTTCCTTTGAAGAAGGACAGGAAATTTTCCGCCGAAATTTCCAACAGAGTAACTTTGCCAAAGGCTTTTGTGCGAAGCTAGCTCCTTCCTTTATAAAGGCTCGTATTAAAAAGAAGCTAGGGTCCGCATATTATGAGGTTGAGGATATGCAGGGTAATTTCGTGGGTAAATACCATGCAAAGGACCTCAAACAATAAAGCACCAGTTCCGAGCGTGAATCATCCTTGATGTCCCCACCAAGTCTGATTTTAGTCGGGGGGATTTGTAGTGGCGCCTGTCACTGGGTTATTTTATGTTTAAACGTCGATATAACCACTAAGCAATGAACACATAGAGACCTCAAACAGCGTCAAAGCGGTTTGATGCTGCTTTTTCGGGCCTGCCACTCCAGAGAAGAAGAAGCATTGAGAATTAACGCTCGACCGGGGTAGCTCGACTGCATAGCATCAAAACTGCTTCAGTCGCACAACGACAGCGGAACGATAAGCATACGCGTACTTCTTTGCGCTGTGCGATCGTTTCCATGTGTGTGTGTATGTATGCACAAGCTCGCATATGATGGAAAAATCAGCAGTATTAGCACCTATGTTGCAATCGCTAAATTCATTAGTTGACAAATTTGAAAATAATGGCTTGAAATTTGAACCCATTCGGGTAGGAAGTCGTTTGTTACACGGCCCTCTCTCTTATGAGACTAAGTTCCCCTTTTTACTGACAAAGGATTCCGCTTTTGCGCAACTCTCTGTCAAACACTTGCACCTTAGGCATTACCATGCTGGTACAAAGGTACTAGTTGTTTTGTTAAGGCAGCAAGTTTGGGTGGTGAACGCACGTAGTTTATGTACTGCAGTTGTGAGAAAATGCATTAAGTACAAGCCGAAATTATTCGGGCAAATAATGGTCTCCGAGAAGGTCGGCTGTTTAGAGTATCTGGTGTAGAATTTTGTGGGCCATTTTACGTTAGCTATAGGATCCGGGGGAGACCCCCTGTAAAAACGTATGTTGCCGTTTTTGTTTGTTTCGCCTCAAAAGCAGTTCACTTGGAACTTGTTACGGACCTATCCACTGATTCTTTTTTGAATGTCTTTAAAAGGTTCATTGGAAGGCGCGGACTACCCGAGACGATGTTCAGCGACAATGCGACGAACTTCGTGGGAGCGAGCAACGTGCTGAAGGAGCTGCAGACGGCATTCCTGGAGAGCAAGGAGCGACTGATGGGGTACGCAGCGGAGCGAGGGGTGCACTGGAAGTTTATTTCCCCTCGAGCACCGCACTTCGGAGGACTGTGGAAAGCAGCGGTGAAGGCTGCCAAGCACAGGCTGGTGCGAGGAGTGGGCAACGCGAACCTAACGCCGGACGAGTTGAGCACTCATCTAGTGGACGTCGAAGCGTTGCTCAACTCCAGACCACTTCTCATCGACAGGACCGAACCCAACGATGGCGAGGTAATCACGCCAGGGCATCTACTCATCGGGCAGCCTTTGCTTGCGCTGCCGCACGGATTAGGACCAGAAGAGTCGAGCAATAAGCCAGGACGCGCGTACTTGAAGCGGAGGCAGCAGTTGTCGTCGCTCAGACTGCACTCTTGGTGCAAGTGGTCCAAAGATTACCTGCTCAGTCTGCAGCAGCGAACACAGTGGATCAAAGTCGAGGCCAATCTGGTAGAAGGAGCGGTCGTCATGGTGCACGACGACAACACACCCCAGCAACGATGGACCATCGGGCGCGTAACGCGCATAGTCCCAGGGGTCGATGGCAAGGTTCGGGTAGTGGAACTAAAAACACCAGCAGGCGCAATTAGGCGCCCAATTCACAAGCTGGCACTGCTCCCGACTTATTAAAGACCGGAGCTCTACAACGGGGCCGGAATGTTGGAGCTCATCAATAATAAAATAAGTAGTTAAGCTAGTATTTAAGAGAACACAAGAAGTGTCGCCATTTAATCTCTTAAGTTAAGACGATCGGCAAATGCCTATGTAATAGTTTTGTTCTGCTCAATATTTGGCGGTCATTTATTTAATTCATTTATACATACATATGATTATCTATATTTGTGTACGTGTACGATCAATTTTTGACACTAAATACCTGGAGACTGTCTAGCGAATCAATAGACATGGAACGACGATTATTATCCATATGGTCCAGCGGCGACGATGAAGACGGCTTGGCAGCTTTTGGTCCAGTTGATAGGATGATGACTCCCACAAGCACAAGTGTCAATGTTTTTCTATTTTTCACACCCGCACACGAAACGCGCGAAGCAATTGCCACGAACAGCACAAAATAAATTGTTACCGAAAATAAATTATTAACCACTACACCGAAGTCCCTGCTCGGGCGCCAATGAAAAATCTCTAAGGTTTTTTACAGAGCGAAAAATAAAGAAATAAAAAGGACGCGGTGGCTCGATTAATATTTCACAAATTGGCGAATTATTGCTGATGCTGGCTTCTACGATTGCTTAACAACGAATGACCACACTCCTCGAATTCACCGTCGGCATTTGCCGATCGTCAAGGGCTTAAGAGAGCATTATAAAGAGAGCTTAACTACATTTCAATTCCACAATTTTCTCTTACTTTATGCTAGCCTATGACTTCAATATCAATTTCACATTAATGTTCAATAATAATAATTTCATTCAAGTAATATCTATATTAACACTAATAATAAAACTAAACAAAACTATGCTGCTCTAACAAGGATAAATCAACTCCAGAGTCCCAATTAAAACCACGAAGACCAAAAAGTAAAAGTATAATGATTATTGAATTCTTTGGCCCACCTTTTTATGAAGCCAAGGATTCGAGAGGCCTTATCAACAATTTACGTGATATGGCAATCAAATTTTAGTTTATGGTTAAAAAGAATACCAATGTCATGATGTTAGATGTTTGATATTCTTAGAAGAGGGGATATATAGAGTGTAGAAATGACGACATGAAAATTACTTCTGTAAAATGACATTACTTTGCACTTTGAACAGTTTTAGCTTTAAAGTTTAAAACTGCACCAAGCACTATAGGAGTCAATATCAACCTGAAGCGAACTCCAAGTCGGCTCTGTAAAGCAATGCACACATATATATGTTAGAGAATTTTAAAATAGAGTGCAAATCGTTAATAAAAAGGTTAAAGAGTAAAGGACCAAGATGACTACCCTTAGCAGAAGTGAACGGCTTACTTAAATCAGTGTAATGACATCATCTTCTTCTGAAACCCTTTAATATTAAGTGATGAGAATTCCAGAAAATAAGTTGTGGAAAATCTGGATTTCATGAAACCATGTTGATATCGTGAAATAACGGACCTACACATGTGGGATAGCTGGGCCGTAACAAGTTTTTCAAATAATTTAGGAATGGAGGATAATTAAGAACTTATGGAATTAAGTAGCAAATTATGTTTATTCATTTATTTCACTTAATTCCACAGTTTGTGTGTAGCTCTTTTTGGCGTCGCTTTCTTAGAGGTGGCTTCTAACTCGATTGCAGCTGGTCTGTCATCGACTTAACTATCGATTGGTGGAACTTGTTCGCGATGTATCGTGACTGCCACATCTACTCCCCCTCCGATGCTGTACCTTTAACCTTTAAGTACCTTGTTGGTAGATTGACTTCTCGGCCACTGCGTGTTGTTTGTTTCTCCGGAGGTCCTTGCTGGTTACTAATTGGTTGATCAGCAGCAGGAGAAGATGCTGGAGCTTCTGTAAACGCAGCTTTAATGCGATCGATGGTAACTGTTGTGCGCTTGCCGTTGATGTCAATGATGAAATTCTTATCGTTTCGCTCGAGAACTTGAAATGGGCCGTCGTATGGCGCCTTAAGTGGAGCTTTGACTGTGTCATCCCTTAAGAAAACGTGCGAGCAGGTTTTGATCTTTTTGAACACATACCTTATCTGGCGTATGATGGGAAGTGTTGATGGGTTTTAGCTGTGCCATTGTCGCTCTTAAATCCCCAATAAATTGGCTTTCGATATATTCCTCCGATGGCTTGTCGAAAAATTCTCCAGGCAGCCGTAGAGTGGTTCCGTAAACAAGCTCAGCCGGAGTAGCGTTGAGATCTCCTTTTATTGTAGCTCGTAAACTAAGGAGTACAATAGGAATGCTATCTGCCCAATTGGAGTTAGTGTGACATTTGATTGCGCTCTTTAAGGTCCTGTGCATTCTCTCCACTAAGCCATTTGCTTGCGGGTGATAGGCCGTTGTCCGCAGGTACTTAGATCCGGTTAATTTTGTGAGTTGCTTGAAAAGCTTTGACTCAAATTGTCGCCCTTGGTCAGTGGTGATGAAGAGTGGTATGCCAAATTGTGCGATCCAGCCACTGAGCAGCGCCTTTGCAATCGTCTCTGCTGTTATATCAGCTATTGGTATTGCAGTCGGCCATCGAGTAAATCGATCTATATAAGTAAGGCAATACCTTAAATTGTCAGATATTGGCAAAGGTCCGATTATGTCGACGTTTATATGCTCGAATCGTTTGTCAGGAAGGTTGAATTTCTGCAAAGCGGACTTATTGTGCCGTCCGATTTTAGCTCGCTGACAGTTGTTGCAGTTGCTAACCCAGCGTGCGATGTCCCTTTTCATGTCCTTCCACACGAAACGTTCGGTGATAAGCCTTACGGTAGCCCGCTTGCCTGGATGCGATAATTTGTGCAGTGAGTTAAAAATTTGCTTACAAAAATCCTGTGTAATATATGGACGGATTCGATTTTGAGCTGTATCACAGTACAGTGCTGCCTTGGAGCCAGTTATTTGAATTTGTTTGAGTTGCAAAGCAGAGCCATGGAGCTGCTGTTTCAATTCCTCATCCATTTGTTGACACTCAGCCAGTTTTTCGAAGTCGATTTGATCCTCATTGAAAATAGCTTCCACCCTGGAGAGTACATCAGCAACGATATTATCTTTACCAGGAATGTGCTGAACATCTATGTGTATTCGCTGATGAAGCTAAGCTGGCGTGTTTGCTTAGGCGTAGTCTTTTCTGGATTCTGCTGAAATGCAAAAGTGAGGGGCTTGTGATCGGTTAGTATCGTACAGCTGCGGCCTTCAATCATGTGAGCGAAGTATTTTACTGCCAGGTAGATTGCTAGTAGCTCCCGATCATATGTGCTTTGCCTCTTTTGTGAAAGTGAGGGGCTTGTGATCGGTTAGTATCGTACAGCTGCGGCCTTCAATCATGTGAGCGAAGTATTTTACTGCCAGGTAGATTGCTAGTAGCTCCCGATCATATGTGCTTTGCCTCTTTTGTGAAACCGAAATCCTCTTCGAGTAAAATCCCAGAGGCTTGAGACAGCCATTTGTGTATTCGTTTAATGCTGCACCTACACAAAAGTTGCTGGCATCCACATGCAGGACTAGCTTTGCATTGCTAGATGGATGCGCTAATGCTGTGACTTGAGCCAAATCGTGCTTACACTGCTCAAACATTTGTAAAGCCTCTTCGTTCCATATAATGGGTGTTTTGTCTTTCTTCCGATTGGCTTTTATGAGTCTTTGTAGCACCCCTTGTTTGTATGCAGCGTTTGGTAAGCATCGCCTATATACGTTAAGCATTGCAAGAAAACTTTTGAGTTCATGTGCCAACTTTGGCTTCTGGAAGTCTGTAATTGCTGCAATTCGATCCTTCATTGGAATAATACCCTCTTTTGAGATTCGGTATCCAAGGAAATTTACTTGCTGTCGAAAATGTATTTTGATGCATTTATGCGCAGTCCGTTTTGTCGCAATCGATTTAAGACGTTCCTCACGTGTTGGAAGTGCTCTTCAGCGTTTTGAGATGCTATACAGATGTCGTCTATGTAAACTATTACGTAATCCATATCGCGAAATATTTGATCCATGAATCGTTGGAAATATAGTGCTGAACAGCTGTCTTGGCGTTCCGAGAATTGTAGTTGCTTGGTTTTGCCAGATCGCTGTATTCACGCAGAAGTGCTTCGTAGCGGTCATTGTTTGTGGGCGAAACTATGTGCAGCTTTTCTACTTCTATACTGCAGATGGATCCTCTGGCGAAAAGCTTTGTAGAGATGTCGATGAGGAGCTTACGGCGTAGATCTACCACTATATTGTATGCATGAAGGAAATCGGCTCCGATAATTGGTTTGGTGACGTCAGCGATGGTGAATTGCCAGCTCATGATCTTGTTCAAGCCGAAGTTGAGTGAAGCAATTTTGGTGCCAAATGTCTTGATTGGAGTTCCGTTTACAGCATACAGTTTGTTTGTGGTCTCAGAGCTACGATCTGTGGGTGGTAAAATTGAAAAATCAGCTCCGGTGTCGACTAAAAAACGGACTTTAGTTGCTCTGTCTGTTACGAATAATCTGCGGCTTTCATTAGCTCCTACTTCGTTAACCGCTGCTGTCAAAGTGGGCTTTAGTTTTTTGTAGTGAGTTTTTGAAATTCGCAGGGCTCTACACATTTTTTCGCTTTGGCGCAAAATCTGGCGTGGTAGTAACAAAATGGCGAAATAGATTTGGAATTGTTGTTTGAGCGGTCTTTTGTCGATGTATTGGATTTCATCTGATTTATTTCCTTGCGCAGCGCGTCAATTTCTGCCAGTAGATCGTTGTTAGCTTCATGTGCCGCCGAAATCGAAGGTTTGCTCTGAGCCTCTATTACTTTGTCCGCTGCCAGAGACACTTTGGTTAAGTTGCCGTCAATAATAGATGCGATGGCGCGAACGTTGTCTGGAAGTTTTTCCAACCACAATGTCTTGATAACTTTCTCGGAAACATTGTTGTGTGCTAGCTTCCTCGCTCGCTTCAACAATTGTGAAGCCTTCAGATCGCCTAGCTGCATTTCATGAATGAGTTTGTTAAGTTTGCTCTCATCAGAATCGGTGTATTGCTTAATTAGGGCGTCTTTGATTGTATCATACCTGTTGATCACTGAAGGATCGCGCATGATGTCATCAATATGTATGAAATGTTGCGGCTCCAATGATGCAATGACATGGTGGTATTTTGTAGCATCCGTTGTTATGCCAGCAATTGCAAATTGCGATTCCAATTGCATAAAGAACAAGTCCGGTTGTTCCTTGCAAAATGCTGGTGGCTTGACACCTACACGGTAAATTTCTGCTGGCTGAGACTGCGCAGAAGTTGATGCGACAGGTTGTCCCATGTTATCTACGACGTCGTTGCGTTGTTCCTGTGGTGTAGACATATTCGCAGAGTTTTATTGCACGCTTTTGAATTTCACAATTGTTTGACTGAGTGTGCAGTGCGCAAATGTGTGCGTGATTGCATCAACCAATTTTAGCAATTGATTTTCAAAAAAGGTTACGCTTATGTTCTTGCGCCGGGGTCACCAATATGGAATTAAGTAGCAAATTATGTTTATTCATTTATTTCACTTAATTCCACAGTTTTTAGTCTTCGTAATTGTGTGTAGCTCTTTATGGCGTCGCTTTCTTAGAGGTGGCTTCTAACTCGATTGCAGCTGGTCTGTCATCGACTTAACTATCGATTGGTGGAACTTGTTCGCAATGTTTCGTGACTGCCACAAACTTCTCTTCACTTCCGATTTAAACCCATTTTTGTGAAGAGGGATGGAATATGATTCTTTCCAGAATAAATAAAAAGTACAAGTTGTTAATAATAATTTGAATAACTTAAAGATGGGTCTATATAAGGAGATGGCACAATATCTAAGAACGCATCCTGGTACTCCATCAGAGCCAGGTGAGTTAATAGGTTTAACCAAGTGAAGATCAGTAAAAGTTGAGATATAATCGCAGAACCTACTGCAGTGAGTACTCCTCCACTGTGTACTTACTTGGGAAAAATTCAGGGGTTTAAATTTCCGATTTTAACCAAGTCTCAGTAAACACTAAATTATGAGAAGCAAACGAACCCTTTAACCATTGCATGGTCTGGCCAAAACTTTGGAGAGCATTTATTAGGAAAAAGTTCTACTGGGACATTTACTATTGGTTTGACCAAAATGAAACCACTGATTTTGCATACAATTTTTTGACAATATTTTTATAAATAATAATAATAATTCCCATGGCATATTGAAGTCTCTTTGGATGTTTTTATTCCGAACGTACCACGGTGCCCCAGTGATGGTTCTCAGAATCTTTGATTGTTCTCGTTGTATGATGTCAATATTGTTTTTGCTTGCATTGCCCCATAGCTGTGAGCCATAGGTCCAGATAGGTTACAATACGGAATTGAAGAGTAAGACCTTGTGGTCTAGGCTGAGGGGAGAGCCAGCGTTGATGACCCAGTGTAAGTTGTTGTCTTTAAGTTTAAGTTGAATTTTTTTGGCTTCAATGTTGTACAGAAAAAGTGATGACTGTTTAGCGTTAATGTCCCGTGCTTGCATTTTTGCTCGTTTACTTTTATTCTCCAGTCAGAGAGCCACTTTTCAATGCCTATGAGGTGCGATGCCAGCTGTGCTATAGCTTGGATTGGGGACCTTGAACGGCTTAGGATAGCTGTGTTGTCGGCAAACGTGCATACCGTTAGGCGACTATTTGTAGGAATGTCGGCTGTATAGATGAGGTATAAGGTGGGACAAAGAACGCTGCCTTTGGGGACTCTAGAGTCAGTTTTATGGTCAGCGGAAGTTGCAGTGTTGCACCGCACTGCAAACTTTCTGTCATAGAGGTATGTTTTGAAAAGTTTGTGAGTACTTTCGGAAAAGGGTGTTTTAACAGATCCTCATTTCAATCGGTCAAAGCGGATTCACCTCATCTTTGGAGCTGCCAGAGACGAGAATCGGTTCTCCATGCGAGCCAATAGCTCAGAGCACCCAATTTGGATGGATTTTGTCAGGACTAGCAGAAGAATCTGTAGTGTACAGCCTAGTTCTTATTTATTTTTGGCTTTGAAGCTCAGGCTAAGGTGACTAATAGAAGCCTGAGCGCGTGGAGTTTTGGGTCCGGAGGATGTGCACTCTTGCTTTGCTCGGTCCAAGCTCGCCGGATTGGTCGGGGTTTTTCAGGCCAAACTCCCTAGTACTTACCACATCATAAAGTATAAGTGCACGGTTTAACTAACATGGTGATAACAACTAACTACGAGAATAACAAAATCGGCCGACACACCTTCTCAAACGAATACTGAAATTATTCATCAGAGGGAACTAGGTGTTGTTGTCCCTCGTCCATATCCACCCTACCATGGCAATGTATCTGGAGATGTCTAAGCATTGCCCCTAATATTCAAAGAAAACGATTATTAAATTATTTCATGTTGTCTCAACAAAGATCCAGATAGACCCATAACAAATATTTAGTTATCCATCTTCAATTTCTATTTTTATAAAAATTCATTTTTATAAACATTTTTCAAATACATTTTTCTTTAAGAAAATAGGCCTTCAACTGAGAATTAACAAGTGGCATTTATATACTAATAAATGTTCAAACTACTAGATAGACTCACTCATTTTTAAATTTTAATCCGCAACTCTCTCGAACGATGGGCCCATTGAACGGTCGTTGGTTAAGGTAAG
This sequence comes from Zaprionus camerounensis, assembly GCA_018904165.1. Taxonomy (NCBI): domain Eukaryota; kingdom Metazoa; phylum Arthropoda; class Insecta; order Diptera; family Drosophilidae; genus Zaprionus; species Zaprionus camerounensis. The sequence continues at coordinate 243,039 of JAEIFS010000546.1, read as the reverse complement.
AAGCTGTATTAAAGATACTCAGAACAAATTATATATATGTATATATGCCTATCATGTGTACATGCTCATCCAAAATAATCAAATTAATCGGCCATAAAGTAGCGACTTATATATTAGGAAATTACATTACTTAAGCTAGATTGTAAATTAAATTTATTTTAGATTTATACGGATTTCATTTCATTGAATCCATTTTTGGTTTCCGAAGACTCAAATTTGCATATAAGACGGTTTTAATAATTTAAATTCGTTGAAACATTTTTAATTCAATTTTTAATGCTGCTCTCGAGTTATGGAATTCATCAGCTACTCTCGTAAAAAAAACTAATTTTCTGGTTGCGTGTGCGTGTGTGCCTCTGGCTTAGTCAGTTTGAGAAACATAGGTGACTTCCAAACTGTGCCTGAGAAAACAGTTGTACACACTTCGCGCGTTCTCTTTCTTAACGAAGATCAAATTGGGTTTGAAGCCGAAACTAGGCGATTATGTAAAATGTTGCACCAGCATCGTACACAGCAATATCAAGACTTATCTTATACACTGATAGATAGTATGGAAGATTAGGTCCACGAAACAGAACCAGGGAGAAACCTTTATCGACCTATGACCTTGTCTGGATTTCGGCCGGGGTCGTTCGACAGCCAGTGGGCTCTAGATCAAGTTGAAGAAAGCGTGGCCAGGCCTTTCAGACTTCCAAAAATATACCGTCTGCCACACGGATGAAAGAAAATCTTCACTTTAGCAAATCGCACAAATATAGCACTTGTAATAATATCACCTTTTGGGGCACAATTAATGGAATTAATCCGATTTCTTTGGTCGCAGCCGGAAAATGTTGGTGATATAACCAGATTCCGATTGCAGCGTAAGCTGTACTTTTTCTTGTATTAGGACTTTTTTTAATTTAAATTTTTCAGACTGCAAAGACAATGCGTCTGTTTAAGATAAGATAAAAGCTCTTTTTATAACTTCTAAAAAAAAAACTTTAAGTCGGAGTTACGGTTAAATCATACGATTAACCAAACCGCGTGGGTGACTTTAGGAGAGGAAAGAGAGAAGCTTTATGCTGTGCTAATCCAGTGCAGTGCAAAAAGAGGGGTACTTCGAATTAAAATTCTCTTTCGCTCTTATATTCGAAAGCATTCTGCTTGGGATACTACAGCGCAGATAATGGAACAAGACCTGTTCGAAGATGCATTATCTGAAGACCGTTATTTCTTTTTGTTGCTTACTTGTATGTCTTTTAGGTGAAATACTCTCAGAGGTTTCTTTTTCTCGTCTACTAACTCGTAATAATAAGGGCTTCGTTTTTTCTTTACCGACGCTGAAATAAAGACAGGTGCGAGTTTCGAACTAAACTTTTTAATAGCATTACTCTGTGTGAAATTTCTCGCATACACTTTATCTCCTTCGTTTAATTGAGCTTGTCGACAACGTAGATTATATCTATTTGCATTCTCCTGATGTACTCGATTTATGGTTTCTTTGGTTATTTGTCGGGCCACTTTCAGATTGTCAGTTCTCTCTAATCGAGTATCATCTTCCAACACATCTAAGCGGCGTAACAATTCATAATCTTGACCGTTTAGAATCATATTCTGGCCGAAGGTCAGAAAATAAGTTGAATACCCGGTAAAATGTCAAAAGTAAATGATCGTAACTTCATCGACCATCTGGCTAATCTGCCAGATAAATCTTTTTGTCGCATAAGCCATTGAAGAGACGCTTGATCGGTTATGACGAGGAATTCCTGTCCTTCAATATAAGTACGAAACTTTTTTATACCTTTTATAACCGCTAAGCATTCCAACTCAGTAACTGAATAGTTACGCTGTACTTTAGATAATTTTTCGGACATATACGCTATTGGTAATTCGACTCCGTCTCGTTTTTGCGCTAATACACAACCAATTCCATAGGTGCTAGCGTCACAAAGTAAGACAAAGGGTTCAGAAAAATTAGGAGTTATTAGAATGGGTGCGATTGTTAAACAGCATTTCAATTTTTCGAAAGATTTCTGGGCAGGCACGTTCCATTTAAAACCTTTTTTCTGTTTTAACAATTCGGTCCGGTTAAAACTAACTGTGGCGTAATTATCCATAAACCGCTTATACCATCCCGCTAAACCTAAAAATCGATGCAATTGCTTAATGGTGGTTGAAACTGAAAAGTCGGTTATGGCTTTTATTTTATCTGGGTTGGTTTTTATTTGTCCGTTGCCTATTGTAAATCCGAGATATGAAATTTCCTTCATGCAAAAATTTGATTTACCAACATTAATGGTCAGGTTAGCCTTTCAAGGGCGATTTCCTGAAGAAGAACTAAATGCGAATTAAAATCATCAGATAGAACCAGGAGATCGTCAAGATAAACGAACACACGCGTTCTTAGAATGGCATCATTGTGTACTGATATAGCGATCTATTCGGTATAGTAAAAGGCGTATATTGTCGTGATTTCTCCTCTAAGGGTATCTGCCAGTACGCATGTTTCATATCTAGACCGGTGATGAAACGTGCAGGTGGTAATCTACTTAAAAGGCCATCGATATGAGAGTAGATATATAATGCGGGTTCTGGGACAGGAAGTGGAGTGGGGAGTAATAATTTAAGGGGGTATGACGAGGGGGGGTTAGGTAATTAAGGTACCTAATTAGCATATTTAATGGGTTTTTTTGGGGTGATCGGTCAATTTAGGGTCCTAATTAGCATATTTAATGGGTTTTTTGAGCTAGATCGGTCAATTTAGGGTCCTAATTAGCATATTTAATGGGTTTTTCTGGGACAAAAAGTGGGGTGGTTAGGGGTGCGTAACGAGGGGTCAGAAATTTAGGGTCCTAATTCGGTGATGAATTAGGGTGGGGAGTGTTAAAGGTTAACATTAGGCTGTCCCTTATATGGCAAAAAAAATTTTTTTTTAGGATTTCGTAACGCATACCCTCCAATTTTTTTATAAATGCTAAAATGTATTTAAATATGAAATTTCATATCTGTAGCATGATTGCAACCCGTGCCGACCGAGCTCTAAAGTTTAATAAAAAATGGTGTTTTGGTCTGACATTTTGGTTTGATCCAAAACTAATTAAAATGCAACAAATAAAGTAAACATGAGTAAAACTAAAAAAATATCAATACAAACTTTTATTTAAATACAAATTATAATAATAATTAATTAGGGTAACTTCTCTTCAGTATAGTTTTTTTACAGTCTGGATACAGATTTCTGTGTTCCTGAACACAACGCAACAAAAACTGTTTTTGCTCTTCTTCAGCCGTGATAAGACCATTAAAATCTTGCATTAATTTAACAGCTCTTTCAGCAGTGTCATTTACGACCTTCAAACGACTTAATCGTCTTCTATCTTTCAAAAAAGCAGGATTGTCACCCCACGAAGATACGTCTTCCCGAAGAAAACTGTCGTCGATCTGTAGTCGAGATAGAAATCGTTTGCTTCTTTGAGTCTCAAAATCATCCAGCGTCATATCTGAAATAAAGAAAAAACCATCAAAATAACCAAAAACTAAACCACAAAACTTTGAAAAAGAAACAAGAAAATATTAAGTACTTACCAAACAAATTTTGCGTAATTTCTTCCTTCGATGGGACATAGCGTTTAGAGGAATCTGAACTTTCGTCTCTGATTAAATTATTAATCATTTTTGTCTTGGTTTTGGTATCAACTTCTTCATCAAAGAGTGATAATATGACTGTTTCTTCACACAAATACCATAAATGATGAATAAACTTGCTTATGGATGCCTTGGAACTTGTCGCGTCTACGTTTTCATATTCTTTTAGAGCTTTCAAAAAGGACAAGTCTTGGTTAGGTGCTTTAACTGCCATTGTACATTCGAGCCAAGGTTTGGTATACAAGGTGACGATGAATAAACAAACATCTTGTAGAGCATTTTTGTCCTTTGCAGTAATTTTAAGTTGCGATTGAAGCAAACATATTTTTATAGAATAGATTGCTCTCGCCATCCATCGCGCTTGATGCAAAGCTCTGGGGGCCTGAGTTTTAGTTTATTCTCTGTGTCTCCTCCTAAGAACACAACGCATAGTTCAACCAATTCGCGGTAATCGTCTCTAACAAAAGATTTTTCCAGTTCAGTCTTATAAAAACTTAACAAAGATGTAATGTTTGTCTTAGCAATATGTGCTTTAACGAAATTTAGAGGTGACTCAATGTTATCAGTGTTAATATTTTTCCAATTATCTCTTAACTTTTTGAAAATTGGAATATCTGGGCTACTTGTAATATGTTTTACCTTGGTTTCAAAAACAGCTTTAAGGACCAACTCATAAACATGATGACGACAAGCAAAAAGCAGCAATTCCCCCTTTCTAAAGTCTGCTCCAAAATAGCACAAGCTCCACTGAAACGTCCAGTATTGGAAGCTGTTGTATCGCAGCACATTATCTGTACTTTGTCATGGAGGGTCCAGTCAAAGAGAGCAATTGAAATGGCTTTAGCTTGATGTTTTCCAGAAGAACCCTCTAATTTCGGTACTGCAAGAAGCTGTTCTCTATCGTCAAATGAAGCAATAATTGGCAAGCGTTCTTCTTTTGAACTTCGTACATCCAATCCAGGTAATAGTTTTCCATCCCAATGAACTGTGACTACGTCAGGCAAATTATTCTGGAAGTCAGTTTTTATTGCTTCTGCCCTGGATTTTCTCGCTTGAGTACGAACTCGCTGAATCGAGGATTTGTTTATAGGGAAATCATCGCTGTTCAGACCAAGCGCTTCTACAACCTCATGGAGAATGTAAACTGAGTCCCTTATGCTTAATTGGCATCGATCTAAAGCTGCTACCAGTTTAGGAGTTATTAAACTTTTCGTGCCTCTTTTAAAACTTCTTTCAGGGCAAGGAATCTGAGTACTAAGTTCAGAGTTCGAAATCTGTTCCTCATCCGAATTCTCAAGACATTCCAAGTTATCTATCGAAGAAGTAGATGCAACAGCCAATAACTCTCTTTGTTTTACCTTTCTTTGCTCTTTTTCCAATCGTCTCTGCCTAACTCGTGCTTCTTTCTCCGCCAATTTTTTGTCGATTCCACCTAAGCATCCCGGTCGACCTGTCTCTCTCTGTTTCCTTAAGAAATCTTTGTCTTCCTCTATCTTTATTCTGTCAAAGGCATCTGCATGTGCAATATCAAATAAGTTATCAAGGTCTTTTACAAAATTATTTTCACGATTCTTGAAAGTCAACTGAGTTTTCTTACAGTTTTTTTGCAGCTCCCTCCAAACATGATATAAATTAATAAGTTTCTTCACGCAGTTAGGGATTGCCTTCGTAGGAATTCTGGCTTTTCCCAAAATATAATGCACTCTATTATAACAAGATTCGCACTTTCACTAACAGTCAGCTTGACTTCACGAATATTGTAAAATAAAACGGTGAGAACTTGTCGATTAGATGGTAATTTTGCTCCATTTATCTGGTGGCTTGGCAGTCCGATAAGGAAAATATTTTGTTTATCACTTCGTAATTCCACAGACATTTTCACAAAATAAACAACAACGCACTAAAAATGTTAGAAGTCACTTATGAAATCACAATTGAAATTCGCAGTAACAAGCCGCCGCGCTGCTCCCGCGCAACTTGTATGGACAAGTTAAAAACTCAAGTCGGCACGGTTTATCGTTTATAAATCGGGCTAATATTTATTTCTAGACTATATTAGGTCCATACGAAACTTTTTGGAAGGCATGCATAAAAATATATTGATCATGTTTACATACGCACGTGTTAGGGTGTGTGGGTGAATGCATGCGTCAGTGCACACACGCATGTGACTCATAGAGATCGCTGACGAGGGTAATATTTGAGAGGCCGGGACACCCTACCACAACATGTTAATGTGTGTATCGCCTCTTTTGTGACCCTAGCCATGACCGTGAGCATGAAAACGCTAAGGGTGTCCACAAGCGTGCTAATTGATCGTTAGCACGTGGTTAATCATGAAATGTGTAAACAGCTACCACTACAACTTGTTGATTATGTAAATTAATATTAGTTTTGTGTATGTGTGCGTGCGTATGATCAGTAACCCTATTTTAATTTTCTAATTGATAATTCAGTGTGAGAAATTTCACATGACACCCCCCATTTGATAGTAGTATCCCTATCATGATATGTTAGTGCGTAAACAAAACACTGTAACCTGTTGTCCTAACGGCTTACTATGTTTTTTCGCTTCTGTTCTCCTGCTATTCAGCGTGGGAACTATCTTGTATCCTAATTATTTTCTATGAACCGAGGGTGGTTGGGCGTAGTAAATCCACCTTCTAACATGGTTTATTCTAATAATAGTACAGTGATCAGCTATCAACTTTTTTAACATATACAAAGCTCATTAAAATATCTACGTATTCTCGAAATTGTAATCCGATCGGTCAATAAAGACAGAAGTTATTTAAGAAAGTATGTGCATAAAACCAAGTGCTTGTGTCAGCTAACAAGGGAGGCGGGCGAGCGCGAAGCGCGAGCGCCATCTGTCGAGAATAATTTCAAAGTATGTGCATATGTAGGCCGTCAGCCGTCAGAGGCAGTAAGGGGAATTAATGTAACCATAGCTTTGGCTGTGGTACGTGCCGTCCTTACTCCTACTGACGGAAGTGCGGCTACACTCTCCACGTGAGGGCGGCTGGAAGCAGGCCCCTAGTACGGTCATGTCTCTGCTAGGGGTGCTGACTAATTGTAGTCGGGCGAAGATCGTGAATCTATAAATCACCCCAATCCAAGGCGGAACAGCATACGCTAATGGATGCATGGCCAGGGGGTAGCCTGGTCTCTAGTATGCGGACTCTGGATAACTGTCGCCCTCCAGTTTCATTCAGACTTCCCACGGCACGCGGGCTATGTCGTGGGTGACCTTCCCTTCCCGCCTACTCGTGGGACCAAATTTTATGGATCTTAATAATAAAACAGAAAAGTCTGATACGGCTTTGATAGCATCAATCCAGGGTGAAGCCCTCACGGCCGACCCCAACACCAGCACTGCAGCTATTGGGCTGCTGGCTTCCACCCCCAATACTACGGGTTTCGACTCCTGTATTTCTGGGGACTCGGATAGGCCACGAACTCCCTTGGACACTGAGTTCGCTAGTGATGCTTTCTCGTCCAACAACTGCTCAGGCATGCAGCAACACTTCGAGGTGATGTCCTCTGACGCTGAAGCTGACGGTGACCTGATCAGCTTTGCTGACGACGCTTCCGTGGCCTCTCAGAGGTCAGGCCTCACGGAAGCAGGCTCCCAAATTCAGACGCTGCGACTGGACTCGGGGAACGCCTTTGTCAAAATGAAGACCCGCGAGAAGAAGCTATTCAAAGCTGCACTCGCAAAGGGTTCGAGCAGAGCAGAAGCTCTTGCTATCGCCACTGCGCCCCCCGCAGAAACCAAGGCTAAGCGGACGCGTGCTGACGATACTTTCCCCGAACCCCAAGGGTCCTCAAAGAAGCCCAAAAAGACTCATGTGGAGTCCACAAAGCCACTCTTCAGCCAAGTGGCAAGCAGAGTGAAACTGGGCTTCACTTCGGCTGATCCCACTAAACCCCTTTCACCGGAGCAGTTGGCTACGGTGAAAGAAAGCATCCTGAAGGCAATGTCGCTGCCCTCCACATCGGTTGCCGGTCCAGGTTTCGAGGCCTGTATACCTCGAAATGAATGGCTGCTCCTTGTGTGTGAGGATAGCATCACGGCTGAGTGGGTCAGGGGAGCTGTTGGACATATCAGGTCCATCAGCTGGCTTGATGTCAAACTGTTGGAGGAACCTGAGTTCCCAAGAGCTCACCTCATTAGAGGTTACTTCCTCAACAGTGCTGAACTCCCACCCGCCTCAATTTTGGGTCAATTGGACAACCAAAATTATGAACGCTTCTCAACGAAGCTGTGGCGGGTGGTTCAACACAGCCTTAACGGCAAAACGCCGCACCTCGCGATGATGGTCGACGAGGCGTCGTATAAGGTCCTGACGGATCTTAAGGGTAACGTGAAATACCGGTTCACCAGGGTGAAACTTATCCTTAAGAACTCCATCTCCAACCATTCCCCCCCCTATCAGCGCTCCTCCGGCGGCGACAACGGTGGCCCCTACCAGAGTGACAGCAGTGGCTGCCGCTCCGGTGGCGTCTACTAGTGCCGCAGCCGCAGTGGCGCCGATAACTGTAGCACCCAAACCCCCAGTCATTGTGGTGACTGCCCCCAAGCCCACAACGGGCCGCACGAGGCCGGTGGTTGGCAACAGGCGCCCCCTCGTCCCGTCAAGGCCCAGCGCAGTGCGGAAACCACCTGCAGGGGTACCTCCGACGACCGGGGTCGCTAGGCGACCTCCCCCGAGTAGTTCCTCCAGACTGCCGAAGGGCATCCGGGGTAACGACTCTCGGGGGGCAAGGCAGGTGGCCTTGTCACCAAAGCCCTAAAGGAGGATGCCGAGCGCCATTAAGGTGCTCCAGGCGAACCTGCACCACGCCAGAGGAGGTCCGCCACCCTGTGCAGGGTCGTCTGTGAAGACTCAATCAACCTGGCTCTCGTCCAAGAGCCGTGGTTGATCGGTGGCCACATCCGTGGACTATCGTGCGGATCATGTAAGTTATTATATGACCGTATGGGTGGTGCCCCTCGCACCGCTATTGTTGTAAATAACGATGTGAGACACTTCCCCTTACCTAATTTCATCCACAGAGACCTGGTGGCAACGGCTATTGAGGTAGCCACGGCCGATGGTGTCCGGGAGGTAGTGATCGCCTCTGCCTATTTCCCGGGCGACGTGGATGACGTTCCCCCCACAGAGGTGCGGTGGCTAGTGGACTTCTGCCGCCTACACAACAAGCCGCTTGTGATCGGCTGTGATGCAAATGCGCATCACACGATCTGGGGAAGCAGCGACGTCAATAAACGTGGTGAGTCCCTTTTAGAGTATCTATTGTGTTGTCAATTAGATGTCACTAACATAGGGTGTAAGCCTATCTTTATTAACGCCATTAGGGAAGAGGTTCTGGACCTTACCCTAGTCAGCAACTCTATTGCGAGTTCGCTGGCCAACTGGCGGGTCACAGACGAATCTACTCTGTCGGACCATCAGCACATTAGGTTCGACCTCCCTGGCCAAGTCGAGATCCGCCAGAACTCCTTCTGTCCCAAAAAGACAAACTGGGAACTCTTCAAAGCCTCTGTGGCTTTCAAAGCAGACTCGTTGATCAGCAACCCCAATTCTATCAGTGAGATAGAACTTGCTGCCAACATGCTTCAAGATGTGCTAATCACATCCTTCGAGGACAGCTCTGTTCGGAAGACCCTTAAAGTCAACCGTAAAGTTCCATGGTGGAACGAGGAACTGGCTGCTCAAAGAAGGAAGGTTAGAAGCCTATTCAACAAGGCCAGATCTAACCGTGTCAATTGGGACGTCTATAGTGACGCTCTCACTAATTATAACAAGAACATTAGACGTGTTAAGCGCGATACGTGGCGCAGCTACTGTGGTAGCATTGAATCGTTGCCAGAGGTAGCGAGACTCCACAAAGTATTGGCCAAAGGGTCGTCTAATGGGATAGGGCTTCTTAAAAGAGCAGATGGTTCTTTCACTCAAGATCGCAGGGAAGCACTTGACCTTCTGCTACAAGTCCACTTCCCAGGTTCTGTGGCGAACCCAGATCTATCCAGTCACGATGACGCCACCTTGTCACCGGACTCTCGTGGGTCCAGTCTATCAGGAACCATCTTCGACCCCGAAAAGGTCAAATGGGCTGTAGATTCCTTCGCTCCCTTCAAAGCCCCAGGGGGCGATCAAATCTTTCCAGCCCTCTTACAAAACAGCCTGGATCACATTCTTGATCCGCTGGTCGGCCTTCTTAGGGCTAGTCTCACTTGGGGTTATATACCCATCTCTTGGAGGAGAGTCAATGTGGTATTCATTCCCAAACAGGGGAATCGTCCCCCCTGATCAGCCTAAGTCATATCGGCCGATCAGTCTTACCTCCTTTCTGCTAAAGACGGCGGAAAGGCTCGTAGACCTGCACATTCGGTGCTCTCTGCAGAAAACTCATCCTCTGCACCCCACGCAGTTTGCGTATATAGCCGGAAGATCGACGGAGGTCGCTCTCCACAAGCTGGTTGGTAATATCGAAAGAGCCCTCGCATCCAAGAACATTGCTCTGTGCTCCTTTCTTGATATAGAGGGTGCTTTCGATAATACCGGCTACGGGTCTATTTCTGCTGCGCTGGAGCGCAGAAATATCGCCCGCCCCCTAATCCGATGGATTGATGCTATGCTCAAACACCGGACTATTTCCTCTACCTTGGACTCTACGACCGCTTTTATTAGTGCGGTGAAGGGATGTCCCCAGGGAGGGGTCTTATCCCCCTTACTCTGGTCCCTAGTAGTTGATGAACTACTGAGCATCCTTGCAGAACAGGGCGTGGTAGCAATCGGCTACGCTGACGACCTGGCTATCGTAGTGAACGGGAACTTTGCCAACACCGTGACAGAGCTGATGCAATCTGCTCTGAACACGGTTTGTAGATGGTGCGAAGATGTTGGTCTGAGCATCAATCCACAAAAGGCAATTATCGTTCCCTTCACTAAGCGCCATTCCGTTGACATAGGACAATTGCACATTGGCGGCTCTCCCGTGGGACTTTCCAGCGAAGTTAAATATCTAGGGGTAACTCTCGATAAAAGACTGAACTGGAACTCCCATTTAAACAACACCCTATCAAAGGCTACTCATGCCATGTGGGCCTGCAGAAGATTCTTTGGCAGGATCTGGGGTCTCAAATCCTGCACCATTCGGTGGTTATTTGAGATGATGGTAAGACCCATCGTTACCTACGCTGCCATTGTATGGTGGCCAAAGGTTACGCAGGTCACTGCCATCAACAAATGCACTAAACTGCATAGGCTGCTCTGCCTGTCTTTAACGGGTGCACTTCGCACCTGTCCCACATCAGCAATGGAATCGATATTGAATTTGACTCCTCTGCATATTCAAATACAAGAAGTCGCCGCTAGTAGTCTTCTGAGAATCAAGCTTCAATCTGGGCTTCTAGCTACTGAATCGGGGCACGCTAGACTTATCAAAGACATTCCTGGCTTAGAGATCTGCTCTAGATCAGATTCCATGACCAAGGAACTCTTCTTTGGTGCAAAATTTAGAACCCTCATCCCGGACCGGAGGGACTGGGATGCTGGCAACCCCATCAGTGACCCTCACGTTATACACTGGTATACCGACGGGTCAAAGACTGATCAGGGGGTTGGAGCTGGAATACATGGTCCCAACTCCAAAACCTCGGTTGCTATGGGCAAGTGGCCCACAGTTTTTCAATCCGAGGTTCATGCCATCGAGTTCTGCTGTCATCTTATTCTTGAGAAGGGGATCAGAGGAGCGAATATCTACATCTTCTCGGATAGCCAAGCTGCCATACTAGCCCTCTCCTCAGAAAGAGTAGGTTCACGTATGGTGGCTGACTGTTGGAACTGCCTTCAGAGGCTTTCCAATAGGAATAAAGTTACCCTTCTATGGGTACCTGGTCACTCTGGTTTCCAGGGCAACGAGCTAGCGGATGAACTAGCGAGGGCGGGGTCATCAGCCCCTCTGCATGGCCCCGAACCCTTCTGTGGCGTGGGGTGGTCAACTATTTCATCCCTTGTGAAAGCATGGGCGGTTAGGTTGACCGAACGCTACTGGTTCTTCCAACCAGGGATGAGGCAGGCTAGAGAGCTTACGAATCCCTCGGTTAAGCGAAGAACAAACTTACTCTCTAGGAGAGATCTCTATCTCCTTGTTGGTTACCTTAGTGGCCACCATTTGGTGAACTACCACCTCACAAAAATGCGTCTGTCCTCTGATGCAGAATGCAGGCTCTGTAAAGAGGACGACGAAACCACTAAACACATCCTGTGTGATTGTCCAGCCTTGGTTTGGATTAGGAGGAAACATCTGCACGTGGAAACCGCAGTTCCCGAGCACATTGTCCGTTCCTCGACAAAAGACCTGTTATGCTTCATCAGGGAAGCGGAACAGCTTTTGTCATGTTAGGGAGAGCATTCTAGGTACAAAAGATCGTTCTGGTCGCAGTGCCTCGCCCCTTCTCTGCTGGGAGACTCCCTCTCCAAATAATAATAATAATAATGTGCATATGTATATGTCTACATACATAGGAACATAGGTCGAAGGGTATCCCACTGTCGCGTGCCGCGCGACTGTTGCTTTTCTTACTGGTTCTTCTTCTTTTACTTCTTGATTATCACTATCTTCATTTTCTATATTTGATTGAGATATCATTATCACTATCGTCATCATCGTGAACGTCATTACCATCATCATCATCATGATCAACAGTTGAATTATCTATAGAAGAGTCTCGCTTTTTATTTATTCTTTCATACTTTGTTGTTTTAATTTTATTATAGTTGGCATTCTTTTGTTTTACATCTCTAACAAGTTCATGCAATGGTTCTGTAATAGGTTTAAAAGTTTCTTCCAAATGAGATATATTATCATTTTTTGCTTGCTTCAATTCGGAAAATTTTCTTTTTAGAATATTTCTAGTTTTTGTCAACTGATCTAATATTTTCGTATTCATTTTATTGAATTCAGATATCTATTTCTCTATGTTACTTCTTCAGTACTGTGGATAAATAATAAATGTCTTAAATATTTATAACAATTGAGTTTGAGGTTTCAAAAATTTAAACTTTATTTTTCTTCTTAGTTGTTGTTGTAACAACATTCTTAAATTTCATTAATTTTTGTTTAACAGTTTTATTTAATTCTAATACTATGTTATCATTACTTCCTTTTGTTATGGTGAAATGCGTGTCCTTTAGAACCTCAATTGTTTCATCTGGCATATTTGCATACCGTTCAGGCAAATACAAAATGTAGTCATCCAGTTCAAGGGCCAATGATTTTCCGATCCTGGTCTGCTTGCGTGTTGCTTTCACGATTGGGTAGCACACATCGATCTCCATCTTACTTTTGCTTAAGAGTGGCTTCGACGTCATCCCGTTGAACTCCTTGAGTACATTCAAATGTTTCTGGTTGGTCATTTTTTCGCTGTTGTTGTTGTTATTGTTGTTGCTGGTATAATTGTTGTTGTTGTAGCTAGCGCTAACAGTTTATAGACAGCAATAGAGAACTGAGCTCAAACAGGTAGCAACTACCGGTTTTATACAGTTAGTGAGAGAACTCGCCCTATGCTCGCTTGAGAACACAAACTCGCTCTCCACTAGATCTTCACTAGAGCATGTCAATGCAGAGAGGGAGAGAGCATTCAACCCTCATATTCTTGATCCCACATTCTCTCGTTTCGTTTTCTGCACCCGCCCTATGCTCGCTTGAGAACACACCCTCGCTCTCTCTCCACTAGAGCATTCAACCCTCATATTCTTGATCCTATATTCTCTCGTTTCATATCACCACACCCGCCCTATCCTCGCTTGAGAACACACCCTCGCTCTCTCTCTACTAGAGCATTCAACCCTCATATTCTTGATCCTACATTCTCTCGTTTCGTTTTCTCCACCTGCTCTATGCTCGTTTGAGTACACACCCTCGCTCTCTCTCCACTAGAGCATTCAACCCTCATATTGTGTTCTCTGACTTTAAAGTTAGTAAAAAATGAAGTGAGAGATGCCCACAGTTGAATGTATTAAATTGTTTTTGTTCTCTAACATAGTTATAATTGATATTTTTCCCCAAGTATTTCACAACTTCTTTTGGCGGTTGTAAATTCCCAAAACTATCAAAGTAGTGTATGCTCTTTCCGTTTTTATTATAAGCTACCCAATGCATACCATCTGATGTTGAATAGTCCAAGTTGACGATACCCGATTCACGAAGCCATGGGGAACTTGGAAGTGAATCTCTCATAAATATACATCTAAAATGGGAGATATGTTTTCGAGCAAACTTTTCAATATCAAAATTAGAAAGTGCTCTGTTGGGTAGCTTATCTAATAGTTTTTTTCTTTTCCTACAGCCCCTTTAAACGGATTAAGATACAATCCATAACCTTTTTTATACGGTTTAAGAAACATGCCATTTCCCACATGAATACTCTCCATTTTCTTATTATGTCGCTTACTCTCTTCCAACTGTTTTTTTCCTGTGTTTGCATTGGTGATTGCTTTAGCAATAGCAGCACTACCAGAGGCAAGACTGCCTACAGCGCTAAGAGCAGTTAAAATGGGAACAAGTGGTAAAAAGCCACCAATTTTTGGTACATTAATTACCCTAGGAACTTTGATGTTTTTTTTCTAACGTCCAACTGATTTGGTAACTGCTTTGCGTGCAACCCTAATTGCATTCATCAAGTCTAATGGCTTCTTTTCTTTTAACGCTCGAATACCTGATTTGATAACATGTGAAGTGTTCTTATTTCGCAGTTTATAACGACTTTTATTATTATTTTTTTCCCCCTTCTTCCTTTTTCTCATACCCATTCCAAATTTCCTTTTTGCTTTCATTATATTTGTAACAAAATATGCTGACGATTTTTCTCCTAAACTAGAGTCTTTTGCATTTACACGTTTCCCAAGCCCTGTTTATCAACTCTTCATCAGCCTCGTGTCGTTCACTCAAGTCTTTATGTTGTGAATATGCGATATCGTGTATTCTACAAGCCTCGTCCAATTTATTTATTCCTCGATCGCCTCGTGCCAAACGTTTAGATAACCTTGTACCAGGACCACAAAAATTATAACCAGGTAGATGAGCTTCAAAAGGTAGCCCATTAATTATTTTTTTTATAATACCACCGCCACGCTTCAAGTTTGAATTATGACTGGAACAATTATAAAAGCGTTTACCCATTTCATTTGATGTTTAATCGATGAGTACTTCTCATTGAATAAAGTATAGTGTGTGAGTGACAATGCGTTTAATAAAACAAAAACAAGACATTTGTATTAGAAACATTGAGAGTGCTAATGACAGTCAATCACTGTCTCAAAGATTAACACGCCATAGCCCCCTCTTACCTAATACAATAAGAGCACTTGTTGTTGGACCATCCAACTGTGGTAAAACTAATCTAATGCTCGGCTTAATCGAGAGTCCAAACGGTTTAAAATTTGAGAACATTTATCTATTCTCAGAGTTTGTATCAACCCAAGGACGAATATTTGGAAAAACTAGTGAAACCGATAAAAGGTATGGGGTACTATACTTTCTCAGAAAATGAAACAGTTTTACCACCCAACGAAGCTAAAAATAATTCAATTATGTTTTTCGATGATGTTGCATGTGAAAAACAGAATAATATCCGTTCATATTTCTGCATGGGTCGTCATAATAATATTGATTCATTTTACTTATGTCAAACCTATACACATATCCCGAAACACCTTATTCGTGATAACGACAAGATGATTTAAATATGCGACATATTTACCGAGACCACATTAATACAGATATGAGCTATGATTCATTTCTGAAAATGTGTCAAAAGTGTTGGAAGGATAAATATGGGTTTCTGCTAATAAGCAAAGATAATGATATAGATAAGGGACGGTATAGAAAGGGTTTCAATCAATTCATAATCAATTAAGAATATAATAGGATATATTGGCTGAGTGAATGTTATTATTCCCAGTATGTCATTAGATTTCAAAATGGTTAGATCATTCACACTCACATTAAATGGCAGTGAACCCATATTAAACACAAATTTTTTTTCACCAATAGAACTGAATGGTGAATACGAGTGTGCACTCATTGATTTTTACATGTATAATTCTATACCCAATGTCGATGATAGCAATAACTTATTTCATATTGGTGATAAGATCATTGAAATTCCTATAGGGTCATATGAACTAGAAGATATTTACGATTATTTAAAAAACCAATTACTAGCAGATGGTCTTGATAACACATTCAGTATAGAAAGCAATAATAACACACTTAAAGTGCATATTACTACAAGTACAGAACCTATTTATTTTGATTAAAAAAGATCGATTGCAAATTTGTTTGGATTTAATAAGAGAATACTACAAGTAGATAAAAAAATAACATATGTTTCTGATCAGCCTGTAAACATTTTTAAAATAAATACAATACGTTTGGTGTGTAATATTGTGGGTGGTACATATATTGATGGTGGTCAGGATCATGCTTTATATGTATTTGGTATTAATGTACGACCTGGCTATAAAATGATGTAACCCCTAATAATCTTATTTATTTACCAGTCAACACTAGAGAGATAAGAACTCTTTCTGTACATATAACTGATCAAAACGGTGATTTAATAAATTTGCGAGGTGAAAAATTTGCAATACGTATTCATTTAAGACTAATACAATGAATGTATATAATAAAAGACCTGTCACTTATATTCCACAACCCACTTCTATTCGAAAAGTTAAACGAACAGGTTCAAAGGGGGAAAAAAGCAATAAGCTAACATTAAAAAATAAATTGATTCTAAAATCATTGGGATACAAGCTTCGAGTTTAATAACAAAAATATTAATATAGCGAAATCATGATGCTGAATGAAGTATTATCTGTGCGAGAAAAAACTTACTCTGATGAAAGTATATCAAAAAAAGAGTATTATACTAATTCACCATTGATTGTGGTGGCGGCAATAAATTCTTCCTTGGGGGGATCGTAGATTTGGGGGTGTGATGCTGAAAACGGAAACCGACGCGAAAACAATGCGATATAAAAAATACAATTCGGGGCGCGTGGCGTTCACTTCACTTTATTTTTTCAACTACTTTTACATAGGTAAAGATTAGCTTAAGCCTAACTTAACATAGTCTGTTGGATAAAAGAGCACGAGAGCCCTCGGTAACTCTCGCACTGTTTACGCCGATATGCTGCCTACTTTTCGGCGGCGAGTTTCGGCGTAAACACATCCCGCCCCCCTTGCAATACTATTGCAAATATGATGATGGAGACGGGATCTTTTGAATGCCGCTGGAGGGGCGCTGGCGGACTATGTCTTGAAGACACCGGAAAGTACCCAGCCGAACAGAGTGTTCTGGGCCAACGGTAGTCCACCGTGGGATGGAACCAGCCCTGGAAGGAGTACGTCTCCATAGACGTCGGCCCCAGAACAATGGAGACTCTGCTTGGCACATGGCATCGAGAGTCCGCCAGCGTAATGCCCGGATAGCTGGATTGGAGTTCCTTATTGACCTTTTATGCCGGAGTCCTGATCTGCACATCTTCCATCTTCATACTCACTGTGGTGGAGAACTCTGGCGACGCCCTTGACCTGAACAAGGCGCGGCAAAACCCATTTTCGGCGGAAAGGCCAAAGGCCTGTGCCAATGAGGTGGGCATGCGGCTATATGGACTGCAGGCGTCCAACAGCACGCGCACCTCGAAAATTTTGCCGTCCGTGTTCAGGTTTACTATGGCGGTCGGCATCATGCTGATCGCCACAAAAGGGGATGTCGACAGGGACTCCGAAGGTGGAAGAGGCGTCACGGATGGCGAGGTTGCCTGCATCTCCTGCATCTCGGGTTGGGAGGTGATTGGAAGGTGGAGAAGCGTGTGGTGGCCCTCGCCGCATGTGCGACAAGTGCCGCCACTGCGACATGAACCCTTAGAATGTTCATGGGCAAGGCAGTTCGGGCAGTATTTGTTGATCAATACTGCCCGAAGACGCTTCTCCGCAGCCAGACGCAGGAATCGTTGGCACTTCTTGAGGGCGTGGACTCCTCTGCAGACTCGGCATCGAAAGGAGTTCACTCCCTTTGGCTTTGCCGGTGTGTGTGCCTTGGGTGGTGCCATCTCACTAATCTGGAAAGGAGAAGGTGGATATATAGATTAGTGTTTGGAGAACATATATCCACTGATGGACAACACAAGGTTAGGAGGGTGTCTGGACTCTGTCCTCTAAAGGAAGTAGGACTAATTTTACTACTGGCCTTTTGATTCGGCCCAGATGCCATTCGTTGACTGGAATATTGTCTTCTCTGACAACCACCATATCGCCGACTTGAAGGTTTCTCGTTGGGAGTTGCCATTTGGAGTGTTTGTACAACTCCTTGAGGTACTCCTCTTTCCAACGGAAGCAAAACTGTTGATGCAGAACCTTAAGTCGCTGCCATCGGTTGATGATGGATACAGCGTCTTCTTGGATTTCAGGCTCTGCGACGGACATGAGCGGACCGCCGATCAGAAAGTGGCCAGGAGTCAAGGCCAGAAGATCGGTGGGGCTCTCAGACATAGGCGAAATCTGCCTGGAGTTAAGGCACGCTTCGATCTTGCAAAGGAGCGTGGATAATTCTTCGAATGTGTACTTTAGTGAGGAAGTGGACTTGTAGAAGAGCGTTTTGAAGCTCTTTACTCCAGCTTCCCATAAGCCACCCATGTGCGGTGCGCTGGGAGGATTGAAATGCCATGCGCGGTTTTGATGGCTGTATTTGATGGATATATCAGCCTTCACTGCCTTCATAAAGTCTGACGCAACGATCTTGGAGGCTCCGAAGAACGTCTTTCCGTTGTCGGAGTAGACGTTGTGGGGGCAGCAACATCTCGCGACGAATCGCGCGAAGGCTGCAAGAAATTTCTCGGTGGTTAGATCCGACTTTTGCTTCTAAATGTATGGCCTTTGTGCTGAAGCATACAAAGACACATACATAGCCCTTGGTTATGAGGCAGGCTCGACCAGTGAAATTCTTGATTTCGAAAGGACCAGCGAAATCGAGTCCCGTGTGGGTGAAAGGTCGAGAAAAGGAAACTCTCGCGGAGGGCAGAGTACCCATATGTTGAGTTTGCAACTTCTTTCGATGAAGGATGCAAACTCGACAAGAATTGATGGTGGCTTTTACTAAAGTTCGGAGCTTTGGAATCCAGTAGCGCGATCTAATAAGACGCATCATTAATTGATTTCCACCATGGAGGGAGATACGATGCGTAAAGCGGACCAAGAGGTGTGAGAAAGTACATGAGTACGGAAGGATGAGCGGGTGCCGTTCATCATAGCTTAAAGCAGCGGATGTTCTCACACGACCGCATGCTCTCATGACTCCACTGGCGTCAATAAAAGGATTTAAATTAATGATGTCGCTACTCCTTGCAATTTGTTCCTTATTCAACAAACAGTTGTACTCTTTAAGGAATTGAGTACGTATTCCGGATGAGCAGATCTTGAACGTTGGAGAGTTCAGAGCTTCTGACATCTGGAGAGAGCGTGAGATCAGGCTTACGACACCTCTGAATAAAGCGGTATACGTAAGCCATCACCCGCAGTGCTCTGTCGAGCTCGGAAAATCTCTCCAAGATGCAACCGGATGAAGGAGGCAACTTGGTTAAGTTGCATTTAACAGGACGAAGCTCTTCGTCTGTTTCGTGAGCGATATTGATCGCAACAGGCCATTGTTCTGCTGGAAGGATCAGCCAATCGGGTCCATGCCACCAGAGACTGTTACCAATGAGGTCCTCTGACGAGACACCTCTACTGGCCGGATCGGCAGAGTTGTGCTCAGATCTGACGTGGGACCATTTGCCTGAGCTCGTGAGCTGAGTTATCTTAGCTACTCTGTTAGCCACGAATGTCGTTCATTTACATGGAGGCTTATTAAGCCAGGCTAACACAATTGTGGAATCAGTCCAATAGTACTCTTCGTAGCTATTGACTGGGAGCTGAGGGAGGAGTGTTGCTGATAACTCGGAGAGCAGTAATGCACCGTAGAGTTCTAATCGAGGCAAGGAGATGGTCTTTACAGCAGCTACTCTGGTTTTGGATCTCAACACGGATGTAAATAGCTGCCAGCCAGCCTGCTGGATCGAATAATTTGGATTTGGAGCTTAGCTAAGGGAGTATATTGGACCCATCTTGGGATCCGAATCCTATGGAGGGATGAGTAGCTGGATAAGAAATCCTGCCAGCGTTGTTTAAGCTCTTGTGGCAACACTTCATCCCATCCAAGATTTTGCAGCCATATCTCCTGCATGAAAATTTTGGCACGGACCACGAATGGTGCCAGCCAGCCAGCTGGATCGAATAATTTGGCGATGTGAGATAGAACTTCACGTTTAGTGTAAACCTGTCTCACATCTGCTTCGGTGGGGCAAAGAGAAACTCATCCGTATGCGCTTGCCAGCGTATACCTAGAGTCTTTGCTAAGCTCGCTTCCTCTAGTTCGAGAAAATCGGCGTTTAGTAGATGGTCCTTGGGGATGTTAGCTAGCACATCTTTGTGGTTGGAGGTCCACTTTCTTAAAGGAAAGCCAGCTGTCTCAAGAGCTTTGCATAACTCATCAATGGACACAGTGGCGCGCTTTATGGAATGCGCGCCAGCAAGGACATCGTCTACGTACATGTAGTTGGATATGATGTCGCTGGCGAGAGGAAGATGTGTGCTAACATCCTGGGAAAGCTGTTGAAGAACCCGAATGGCCAAGAATGGAGCACAGTTAACTCCGAAAGTGACTGTGTTGATTTCATAGTCACAAACTTCGCCATTTGGGTTCCTGAAGAGGATTCGTTGAAATGGCGTGTGACTCGTGTGAACGAGTATCTGCCCGTACATCTTTGTGATGTCGGCATTGAAGACAAATCGGAAAAAACGCCATTTCAAGATCTGCATAGTCAGATCGGATTGCAGAACGGGTCCTGAATGTAGGATATCGTTCAAGCTTTTCACATTGGAGGACGGACTGGAGGCGTTGAAAACAACGCGAACCTTCGTAGTGGTGCTATCAGGTTTGAAAATAGCATGATGAGGGAGATAAAAATTGTTGCAGTCGTTACTTGGAGAGACCGGCCTCATATGGCCTAAATCTAAATACTCCTGAATAATGGAGTCGTACTGCTCTTTTAAAGGAAAGTTTCTCTTTAAACGACATTCGTTTCTGAGAAACTGAGCGAGAGTAACGACATATCTACCCTCTTTAGTTCTAGAAGTGGTGCGGAGAAAGTTGTTTTCACACGCTGAATCAGAAACTTTTACTGGTAGATCTTCCAAAACCCAAAACTTGGTGAGAAGATCATCAAGCCTTTGCTCTTTGCTGATCTTGATCCTTGTGGTGAAGGATGAAACGGTCGAAAGATTTGGTTTGGCTACTTGTCCTGTGAGAACCCAGCCGAATATGGTCTCTTGACCGAGCAGATTTTGGACACAGAGCTACTCTTTATAATAGATGGAAGTAAGTCGGCTCCTAAGAGCATGTCTATTTGAGAGCTCTGGTGGAAATGCGGATCAGCGAGTTGGAAGTTTGGCAAGTCTTTCAGAAGATCCTTGGAAATTGTGTAGGATGGAAGGTTACCTGCCAATTGGGAAGAACAAAGGCTGCAGTTTCTAGCTGTAACCTGGGAGTAATCGGGGAGCCAATCTGGAAGTGACACAACTTTTGTGGATTGGCTGAGATGGCTTGATTTAAGTCAGCTACTTGAACTTTCACGGCTTGGTAGGAGGGCTTTATGATGTTAAGCATCCGTTCGGAGATGAACGTAGCCTCTGATCCTGGATCGATCAGTGCACGTGCCTTATAAGTCATGCCCAAATGGCAAACATTTATAAGAGCAGTGCCGAGAAGAACACCTTGTGTGTTCGCCGTGAAGTAATTCTGAATATTAGTCGTTGGAGAAGTGGACTGTGTATTAGAATTGGGAGTTGGTGCAGAATCTGCTGAAGAGGGCGCAGTAGGAGGGGTACCACGATGCAGGAGTGTATTGTGGCGACCCTTGCACGTGAAACCGTTGTGTTGACTCGTGCAATCTTTAAGGATATGTCCTCTTGCAAAGCAGTTCAGACACAACTTCTGCTGTTTGATGAAATTGGACCTTTCATCAACAGCCATTTAGCCTCTATCGCTTCCAATGTGCTATAGCGCTCTGAAAGGAAATCTGACATTTCCTTCCACGAAGGAATTTCAGCCTTGTTTTGTACTGACTGCTCCCAAAGTGACAACGTCAGCCTTGGGAGTTTAGACGAGTATAGGAAGACAAGAAGGCAATCCCAGTTCTCTGTTCTGATTTTTGAGTGGTCTAGAGCCGTTAAGCAACTTTGAATAGTGCTTTGAAGGACTTGGACGGCGGGTCCAGACTCGTGAGGAACTGACGGAAGGTTAAAAAGGATTTTACGTTGGCTGTTGACTAACAGCCTCTTATTTTCGAACCTGTCCGTCAAGTTCTTCCAAGCAGAATAGAAACCCTCGTTTGTGAGAGGGGATTTGGATACGATTGCCTTCGCTTCTCCGCTGGTCTTCGCATTTAGATGGAATAATTTCTCGATCTGACTTAGGCCGGGATCGGAAATATAGACCGCTGTGAAGAGATCACGGAAAGTTGGCCATTTAAGGTAATCACCGCTGAAAACTTCAGCATCGAAAGGTGGTGACCGGTAGCTTCGTGGGTGGAAGGCTACTTGTGCTGCTGCAGGTGTAGTAGCAGTGGTCATACCGAGCTTGCATGGCGATCTTGTCCGCAGCATTCGTCTCCGTTTGAGACAATGCGTTGGAACAGAGTTCATATTTGAGTTCTACTGCAGTCCATATGGAGCGAAGCTGCTCAAGACGCACTCTGTGAGTGTGAAGTGAGGCTGTAGGAGAATTTTGAATCCTAGCTTCGAACTGCGTGAGCTTATCAGAAGCGTTAATGAACTCATGGAGTGCCATTTTTATTGCCAGTGAGATCTGATGACCAACTGAACGAGTAACTGGAGGAATGTGCACCGAAATTGTTGGCACCTGACTAACTTTAGATGTGGCCGGAGTTAACACTTTCCGCAATGTGGCGGGAGAAGGTGTTCTACCAAGAAGGGAACTTGGAAGAGAGCTGGAGCGTCTGTGCTTAGTCGTGGGTACAACAAGGTGTTTCTTGGTATCTTTACTGTCAATTGGCATAACAGGCTTTCAAAAAAGCGAAAAAAATGCAATTGATGCTGTGACGGTAGAAGAAACTTGAAAGAGAAGAGCGTAGAAAATTGGACGTACAGAATTCTCTTGTTTTAACAATAAACAAGAATATTAAACTCCTTTATTATCATGGTGTTCATCTTGTTTGTAGAAGAGTCTTCTGGATATTCTTCCTTCCTGAAAGTCTTGTTTTAAACTGAGCTTCAGTTTGAAGAAATAGGTGACTTTATAAATAGTTTTTCTCTTCTAACCTTTCTCTCATTTCCCTCTTTTCCTCTCTCCCTTGACCATAGATAACTTCACCCCCGTAACAAAGAAAATAGTTTTTCTCTTCTAGTCTTTCTCTTCCCCTCTTTCCCTCTCTCTCTCTCTCTCTCTCTCTCCCTTGACTATAGTTAGCTTCACCCCCGTAACAAAGAAACTAGTTTTTCTTTCTTGTGTGTATATTCTTTTTTCTTTATTTAATGTTTACATATTGACAAAGGTAGCTTATGTAAGTATTTTAGACATGTAGTTTATATGACGTAATAAATTTTTTAACATCATGTTGTTGAACAACAAAGTAAAAGCAAGCACATGTTTCTGTATTATCATAGCAAGATTTACAGAATTCTAAATGTTCTCCAAATTGTGTCTTTATAATTTTGAAATTTCCAACTTCCATGAACATTTTCCTTGACTTGATCAGAAATTGTAGATCCGCTTCGGATAATATCTTTCCAGAGTCAGATATTAAAATATTAATTTTATTTATTAAATTTGAAAAATGAGTGTTATTGTTTTCTTCCATGTTTAAAGATATTCACGCTCGCAACTCTCAAAGTAGTTTAAAATTTTATGAGCATTATTCAAGGCACATACCCCTTCCATATAATTCTCTATAGTAGTTCAAACCGTCTGTTGGAGCGCTGCAGCTTTAACCAATAGATTAGATACTAAATAGATACTTTGACATTGAATTACATTGAAATACATACAATACATAGAAACGTTAAGTGAAATAACATAACATGTAAAACAAAAACTCTAATACTCTGTTAACGCTCGTCTTTGCTTCGGCTGTTTAATCCGCTGCAAGGGGGCCAAAGAGAGTAACTATTGTATATTAGAATTTAGTCTTGTATCGATCTTGAGCAAATGAACGGTGATTTAATTTAACACCAATAATCTTTTTAATACCGGGTCAAAGTATTTCTTTTTCGTTAATTTCGTATCTGAAAAACTATTCAGATTTTTCATTGGCGCCCGAGCAGGGTCATCGGTATTAGTATTTATTTTCGTTGATTATTGGTGGTGTAAATTCGGTTTTCGCGTTTTTTAAGTGCCAAGATATGTCAAGCCGCTCATCAAGGGAAGTGTCTATGGAATCCACCAAAAGCTACGAGGTAATCTGCACCATAAATTGAGTTCTTTGTGTCGACCCGCAATTGTGCGAGAATACCAAATTATTGGCCAAAAACAAATCATTGTGTAGTGTGATTGTGCACCTTAATACATATATGTACATAAACATATAAAGTTACATAAAGTTTACAAGAGTCTCAATTATTGGTGTCAGTTAATCTTAAAACGAACAACTATACACATGTGTGTGCATACTTGCATGTTAGAAATGCGCATACATATGTACATATACATATAAATTACCTAAAGCCTTTGAACTAAAACAAATAAAATAAAGCAACTTAAAATTCGTTACATATTGAAATTAAATTTTCGGAATTCGCTGGCTACATTTGTTGTATTGCAGTTTTGTACAACAATTTAGAATTGTTGCTGCAATTGTTGAACACACAGTTCAAAGTCGCTTACTCGGTCATTGAACTTTCGCTATTTGCCTGTTCCGCTTTGGTGGTAGCGGCTGTGAGATTACAGCTATTTTTCTTCTGTTCTGCTTAGCAAAGAAGTCGACTGATCTTGGTGCATCAAGTGTTCCGTTATTTCGTGTAGCCGTTTGCTCCGTTAATTGTTTGCCTTCTCAGCTGAGTACTTACATCTTACGTAGCTCATACCCTGTACACATAGGTAAAAGGGTATATAGGTAGAACGGTCAAGTTGTACATTGAACATTAATTTTTCTTGTTGATTACTGGATATCGCTTAGCATTTACTCCCATTAAAGTTCGTAAGCTAGTAAAGTTAAGTTACTAATCATGGGCAATGAAGAAGATTCCAAACCAGCAAGCAGCTCTAAGCGTATGGCAACAATAGTTCAAGCATTAGATCGGCTGAAATTTGATATTGAGCGCATGAAGACTTCGTTTGAGCAAAAACAATATCTTTCGAAAAAACACAGCTCGAGTGTCGTCTGGAGATTTTAGAAGGATATATTGGAAAGGCAATGGGCCTACAAACTCAACTAGAGAGTTACGATCAAAGTGGTGTCACAAGAGGGGCGCTTAAGGATTTGTGTGTTGCCACCAAAGCTTTGTTTTTAAATGCTGTTAAGCAAAACAAGCCTGAAGTGTGCACTGTCACTGCTAGTACAAGTCATCATGCTCAATTGCCAAAAATGTCTCTTCCAAAATTTAGTGGCAAGCATTCAGCTTATAGGAATTTTAGGTGCCTTTTTAATACATTGGTTGATGCCGATCATTCACTATCAAATGTAGAAAAATTCAATTACTTGCTATCATGTCTAACAGATGAAGCGTTAGGAGTAGTGAAACCATTTCAATTGTCAGACAGCAATTATCAAAAGGCTTTGGAGAGTCTTGATGCTGTTTATGATAATAAATGCCTCATTTTTTTTGATACTGTGTCTCAATTGTTCGAATTGCCAAGCATGTCCAAGGCATCGCCAGGAGGTCTGCGATCAATTATTGATACAGTTTCTGCCATTTATTCATCGCTGTTGTCGCTGGCAACTGATAAGGACATTGCCAACGCTATGATTATCCATATGGTCATGTCTAAGGTGGACCAAGTGGCCAAGTCTAGATACGAAGAACAGCTTGATTACGACAAGCTGCCTTCCTGGTCTGATTGCGCCACTCATTTAAATAGGCGCTATCAATATTTAGCAGCAGAAGAGTCAACAAAGGCGAAAGGCAAGCCTAAAGATAATCCAAAGGGGCACAGTAAGGCTTCGTTTTCGTGTGCACAGGGCAATCAAGAATTGCAGAAATCTAGCAAGAACACTGGACTCAGTTGCAATTATTGTCAGAGCCTGGAACACAAAATTGATTCGTGTCCCTCCTTTAGCTCTATTTCGGTGACAGATCGTTTTTCATTCGTAAAGGGTAATAAACTATGCATAAATTGTTTAAATAGTGGCCATATGGTTTCAAATTGTAAAGCTTCGAAGTGTCGGGTATGCACAAAATCTCACCACTCCCTACTTCATAGATATGAGTCAAGAGTTCAACAAACTCCTAGTGCCGTATACACAGGTCACGTGCTTAGCACTGACCAAGTTATTTTAGCGACGGCGAGTGTTCAGGTCAAGGATCGATTTGGCCAAGTTCACGTGGCCAGAGCCTTGTTAGATTCAGGGTCGCAAATTAATTTTATGTCTGAATCTTTGGCGCAACTATTAAGATTGCAGCGAGAAAGGTCAGCACTAAGCGTCATAACAGTAGGTAAATCAACTACATCAATAAAGCATAAAGTATCTGCTTATGTCCAGTCTCGCTTAAATTCGTATGGCTTTTCAACCGATTTTTCGGTATTAAATAATATATCTTCGTGTCAGCCTGGGCAAATGCTGCCTTCTGACAAATGGAAAATACCTGCAAACATGGAATTGGCCGATCCAGAGTTTCATAAACCTGCAAAGATTGATTTGTTGCTAGGAGCGGAAGCATTCTTTGATTTGCTGTGCGTCGGGCAAATTAAATTAAGTACAGAGCTTCCTTCAATCCAAAAAACTTTATTTGGGTGGATTGTATCCGGCAAATATAGCGGTGAATTAAATCATCGACAATTGAGCTGTAATATAGTAGCTCAAAAAATGGAATGTTCTCTCGAGTCACTGGTCGAACGCTTTTGGGAGTTAGACAAAACACCAGATGAGTCGAAGGCTGCACATAGAACAGAGGGAGCTTTACTTAACATTGCTTAATTTTAGATTGAATAAATTCGCTGTAACAGCCGACATTTCCAAAATGTATCGTCAATTTGACATTGCTGATGAAGATCGCAATTTTCAGCTAATTCTTTGGAGAGAGAAAGGCTCGCAGCCAGTGCAAACGTACAGACTTAATACTGTAACATATGGCACAGCATCTGCACCGTTTCTGGCAATTAGATGCCTATTTGAATTAGCAGAAAATTGCTTACAATCCCATCCAGTAGCAGCAGCTGGCATAAAAAATTGTTTTTATGTAGATGACATGCTTGCTGGCGCTGACATGTGTCATATGTATGAAGGTTTACAAGAAATTTGCCAACAAGTTAAAAAAGTTTTACAGTCAGGAGGTTTTCCAAAGTTGTGCACTGATGAGGGCGAAAAGGTATTGAAGGTCGACGAGACAAGCTCAGTGAAGACTCTCGGCATACGGTGGGTACCGAGTGCGGATGAATTTAGATACAATCTCGAGGTAGATGAATTTACATTGATAAAGCCGACGAAGCGCAACATTTTGTCAGTTGTTTCTCGACTTTTCGACCCCCTTGGATTGCTATGTCCACTTATCACAAAAGCAAAAATTCTGCTGCAAAAATTGTGGAAACAGAAACTAGATTGGGACGAGACGATTCCTGCTTATCTTCATACAGAGTGGATTCAGTTTATAGATAGTTTACGTGATCTCAGCAGAATAAAGCTGCCTCGATACGTCTGTAAGAGTCAATACAATCAATTGGAAATTCATGGCTTTGCAGACGCTTCGAGTGACGCTTATGGATGTTGCATCTACGTATGTACACGGTATGAAGATGAAGTAGAGACAGTGTTGCTAACAGCAAAATCTAGAGTCGCTCCATTGGCAACTAAGACCATTCCTCGTCTTGAGTTGTGCGCTGCGCATTTACTAAGCACTCTGTGGAAACAAATTGCCCCTGTTTTGTCCAAATTTAAAATAGACAGCGTGAACTTTTGGTCTGACTCTCAAGTAACCCTTTATTGGCTAAAAAAAGAGCCAGCGTCATTATCTACCTTTGTAGCCAATAGAGTTGCTGAAATTCAAGAGCGCTCTAATCATGTTATATGGCGACATGTACCGACTGAGTTAAATCCAGCTGATATTGCATCTAGAGGTGCATGTATAGATGAGCTTATTAAATCATTATGGTTTAAAGGTCCAAGCTTCTTACATGACTCTGCCGAGAATTGGCCACAACTCCATAAGTTTGAGATCTGCGCAGAAGTACAAAGCTCAGAAAACAAAAAATGTGTTTCAGTTCACAAAGTAGTTTGTGAACAGGCAATACTAAATAGAATTTTAGAACTAATTGAACGACGATCTTCCTTCTCCAAAATTATTCGAATAGTAGCTTATGTTATGCGGTTCTGCTACAGAAATTATCGACCCAATTCTCGTGTCATGTCGGCCATTGAAAGAAGACTTGCCTTTTGGAAAATAGTTCAAATAGTGCAAGAACATAGATTTCAACGAGAAATATTGTTGCTTGAAAAATCTCACGTTTTGCAACCAAGTATTCAGTCGTTAAACCCCTTTATGCATGAATTTGACGAATCTGGAATACATTTCAAAGTCATTCGTGTAGGTGGTAGGTTACTGCAGAGTAACATTCCATACGATGCGAAATTTCCTCTTTTGTTGCCTCGAGACGAAACTTTCGTCAAGATATTCGTGCGCAATCTGCACATTAAAAATTATCACGCTGGCCCAAAAGCATTGATGGCACTTTTGAGGCAGCAAATTTGGCTAATAAACGCACTGCTCAGCAGTAGTTCGCAACTGCGTGCATTGCTTTAAATATAAGCCAAAATTATTAGACCAAATCATGGGCAATTTGCCTGCAGACCGTTTGAGAGAAGGTCGCCCATTCAGAGTTTGCGGTGTTGATTTTTGTGGACCATTTTATGTTAGCTACAGATTGCGCGGTAGACCCCCAGTGAAGGCTTATGTCGCTGTGTTTGTTTGTTTCACGTCAAAGGCTGTTCACCTAGAACTCGTAGTTGACTTATCCACTGATGCGTTTTTAAATGTATTTAAAAGGTTCGCGGGCAGACGAGGACTGCCGGAGAAGATATACAGCGACAATGCGACCAATTTCGTAGGAGCGAGCAACGTGTTGAAGGATCTGCAAACAGCGTTCGAGAAGCAGAAGGAGGAGCTTCAGGACTACGCCGCGGAGAGAGGAGTGGAGTGGATCTTCATTCCACCCAGAGCACCACACTTCGAAGGGCTGTGGGAGGCGGCAGTCAAGGCCGCGAAGCATCGGCTGGTGAGAGGGGCAGGCAACGCCAACCTCACACACGACGAGCTCAACACACATCTGGTCGACGTCGAAGCGCTGCTGAACTCCAGGCCACTGGCGGCCGAGAGCAGCAATCCCAACGACGGCGAGCCACTAACGCCAGGCCATTTGCTGCTGGGTCAGGCTCTAACCATGCAGCCGCGCGAATACGCGCCAGGAATGCCTTGCAACACGGCAAGCAATCCGTCTTTAAAGCGGTGGCGGCAGCTGTCGGAACTCAAGCTGCGGTTTTGGCACAGCTGGTCCAGGGACTATGTCCTCAGCCTCCAGCAGCGATCACAATGGACAACAGAGGCCAACAACTTAGAAGTGGGACGCATGGTGCTGATACACGTCCAAGCAACAGTTTTTCTCAACTGCTTATTTAGTTTAGTAAAATCATATGGGGAATGTATAATGAAATGAGAATTGAGTGTGCTAACGTTTATGTTACTAAAAACCACTCCAATTTCTTTTAAAATAAATTGTTTATTGTTTCCATGGAACCCTTGAATATCAATCGATACAATATCTTTACTCATGTCGTTGTTGTTGCTGTTGTTCGTCTTGTTTCTATTACTGGTGCTAATTGCTCTCATTAATATCCGTTAAACAATGCGGTGAACTAATCCGTTCAACGGGTTGTATTCAACTAATCGATCATGTAAGAGTAGACAATATAGTTGTGTACTTTCATTAGATGTTCTACTAAGCTCTGCTGATACCCTAACATCAATGGGACCTGATTTTACCATTTCATTTTGATATGATAATCGGTGCCTTAGTTAGAAAATCATGTGGTGAAAGCAATGGAGTTTCATTTCGGTTATAGTAACTACTTTGAAACTTTGAATACATTTCATAGAGGGGTGCGAAACGATTCTTACTAAAATCTAATTTTAAATCATCATAGGGATATGTTTCAGAATTTAGATAGACTTTTAGATTGGTTAAATTGTTTGTGGTAAACTGATTTCCATCTTTAAACGCATTTAATGCGAATCGAGGCCGTTCACGGTTAGCAGATAGTTTAATATAGGTATCCCAACTACGAAATGCTAATGGAAGATTAGCGCCGCTTTTTATTATATCATATAATTTAATTTTAGCTGAATCACTGGGGGCTACATGAGGAATTTTCCATGTTATACTCAGCATTTCTAATCTTCAAAAATACAAACGCTACAGTCAGGTGCTGACTGTATAAGGCCATGGATTATCTTAGTATACCGTAAAAAAGTTTGTAAATAACAGAATAGAATCGCCGCTTGAATTTTCCAATCGAATTTCTGCAATCTGCAGACATAGATAACTTATTTATATTCGGATATTTATAAAAACTCGCAATGAAAATTGCGCTTTATTTGCATTAATATTAAAAATTTGACGGAGATCAATTTTATATAGTTTACGACGACACGCGCAATTTGAATTAACGAACAGAAGAAGAAGAACGCATAGACAAAGCAGAAGCGAAGTGTCGCAACCATTAGACTGAGTGAGAGGGCAATAGGTATATGTATGCATTTCTAGCGTGTACCAAAATTAATTTCATGTGCTTCTTGTTGATTTTTTGGCACTAGCTAGAGTTATTCAGTGGCTGAGTGGATTATGTCTCGGACTGTAAGGCCAATAATGCTGACCATGTTTCGTGGTTCGATTGCTACCACGATCCGGCAAATGAAATTTTTTTGTTTTTCATTATTTTTCATTACAATATTTCAAAAGTTCAAAACATTGAAAAGGGGCGGTTTTTTTAAGTTTTCTTTCGTTGGTACACAACAGCAACTCCAAATCTAATTGTATTGTACATAAGTATGTACATACATACGTACAATAATGTGTGTTAAAGTGGGATGCCAATACATACATGTGGATATGTAGACATGTATGTATGGGCGTCCCACTCGCACATTCATAACTTTTAAAGGGCTTGTAGTGAAACGGTGGAACTATCGTCTGCTTATGATGGTGCCGGGCTGCCAGATCGGGCTCATATCGATGAGGCTGCGTCGCTGTTATGTTCTAACATTCTAATTGCAAAATATTGAGAACAAAACAAAATAACAATATCCAATAAGAATCATATTGAACTTGCAAAGTCATAAAAGGCAAAATACGGAAAGAGTGACGGCATTGAAGAACGCATTGTTTACCTTGGCTCGCGTCTTTTTGATGCGTGCTAAATATAATAAAAATAATAAACTTTATTTATAAATAATTAATATTATTTGTAACTATTATAATTTTATTGCATAATTTTATTACATAGTATGAAAACAAAATGAGGAAAAACCATATTTTATTGAAATTTAATTAAATAATACAATTTGTTTTTAGCTGCTATATTACAGCCCGCTTGACTGCAACTTTTCTTTTAGTTTATCAGAATAAAATAAATAAACAAAATAAAATAATAATTAATTAATAAATGACAATTCATAACCCGCACCCGCCTCAACCGGGAGTTGAACACAGTCAATTTAATTTGCCGTCTGCCGTTCTAACCACTCGGCCATTGTCTCACTCCTTAGCCCATCAGCAAAGCTGCTTTGTGAACCAATTCTGTTACCATACAATGCAAATAAAAAGTTTAAAATGCTGTGTGTCTGACGCTAAGTAGATATATAATGTGGGGATTCTGGGACAGGAAGTGGAATGGGGAGAAAAAATTAATTGGGTGTGACGAGGGGGGTTAGGTAATTAAGGTACCTAATTAGCATATTTAATGGGTTTTTTTGGGGTGATCGGTCAATTTAGGGTCCTAATTAGCATATTTAATGTGCCTTTTGGGCTAGATCGGTCAATTTAGGGTCTTAATTGGCATATTTAATGGGTTTTTCTGGGACAAAAAGTGGGGTGGTTAGGGGTGCGTGACGAGGGGTCGGAAGTTAAGGATCCTAATTAGCATATTTAATGGGTTTTTCTGGGACAAAAAGTGGGTTGGTTAGGGGTGCGTGACGAGGGGTCAGAAATTTAGGGTCTTAATTAGCATAATAGCTGGGTGTTATGTATTATGAAAATGAGCATGCATGATCATGTTTACATACGCACGTGTTAGGGTTTGTGGGTGAATGCATGCGTCAGTGCACACATGCAAGTGTGACGAGGGGTCAGAAATTTAGGGTCCTAATTCGGTGATGAATTAGGGTGGGGAGTGTTAAAGGTTGACAAGCATGCATGATCATGTTTACATACGCACGTGTTAGGGTGTGTGGGGGAATGCATGCTTCAGTGCACACACGCATGTGACTCATAGGGATCGCTGACGAGGGTAATATTTGAGAGGCCGGGACACCCTACCACAACATGTTAATGTGTGTATCGCCTCTTTTGTGACCCTAGCCGTGACCGTGAGCATGAAAACGCTAAGGGTGTCCTCAAGCGTGCTAATTGATCGTTAGCACGTGGTTAATCATGAAATGTGTAAACAGCTACCGCCTCAACTTGTTGATTATGTAAATTAATATTAGTTTTGGATATGTGTGCGTGTGTATGATCAGTAACCCTATTTTAATATGCTAATTTTCTAATTGATAATTCAGTGTAAAAAATTTTACATGACACCCCCCATGTGATAGTAGTATCCCTATCATGATATGTTAGTGCGTAAACAAAACACTGTAACCTGTTGTCCTAACGTGTGAGGCCCGTGTAGAAAAGTTTGATTTTATTCCCTATTTTGGTCAAGATTTCAAATTTGAATTTGAATTTTGTTGTGCCATAACGAATTCGGTAATTAGCCTATGCAACTCAATGATCGTTTCGCAATTCTGCGCGATCAGTGTTGGCCAACATCGGCGATACATCCATTACGCCACAGCGATGAATCGTTATCGATCGCTCAATAAAAAAAAGAAGACCGGTGCCGAGCGTCACGTTTTTGGCGCAAAGGAAAAAAATAATTGTGCGAAAAGCCTAAATTGGAATATGAGTTCCCGATACGTATATTGTGTGACTGGTGTTTGCAATGTGAGTATGGAATTACCAATTCCAAAGAGGTACTCATATTTTTGGTATTTTCTGCAGTGTACCGCACGAGTTGCCCAGCGGAGCCCTAGCGCTACTGCGCCCCTACTTTCCACTGCCGCGTGTTTGCTTGTGCAAATACCTTTGCGTGGCGACTAGTCCAGCCAGCGGAGCCCTAGCGCTACTGCGCCCATACGCTCTTGCTGCTCCGGCGCAACTTGCGCAACGGCGCGCAAACCCTTGTGCACGGCGCGCACCCACTTGTGCTGCGGCGCGTTTAGGTTTTTGCAACTGCGCGCTGACGCTGTTGCACCTATGCGCTAGTGCAAGGAGCAGTGATATTTCTTCGGTGAGTCAATGAAAATTTTTGACTTGGCTGAATGAAAGGTGACACGTGCTTTACCCCCCCTCTTGCCTATATAGATCAAAGATCACCTAGCAGCAGTTGCTCGACGGCTCAGTGAGCGTTGCCCGAGCTGGCGTTGTCGCCAAGGATCAACACAGGGACAATTAACACACCCCCACGAATCTACATAGGACCTTTTCACATTCGGACGGACCTAAGGAGCGCCTCACTCACATTTATAGGATTTAACCTCACACGTGGTTACATCCCTCCCCACTTGCACGTGTGAACACACACACACAACTCATATCCTCACACTTTAACAATCATTCACACCAGCCATATACAATCATTCACACCTTATTAATTTTCAATATTTAGTATTTTTATTTAAAATTATCATTTCTTTTGATTCAAATTCGGTTATATTTTCATTTTTAGTTTCTTGTTTATTATTTAAATTTTCTTTTGATTTTCATTTCCTTTTTGTAAATTCTTATTTGATTATTTTTCTGTTCTTTTATTTTGGTTCTTAATTCATACACACTCATTCATACTCACACGTACACTGACATTCATATTTTCAAATATCATATCAAATGTAAATACCATAGGGAAAGTGTATGATAGTCAGGAGTAATAAATATCGGACAACTATAGAGATGACATAAATATCGGACAACTATCGAAGAACATAAATATCGGATACATTTAAATATATCGAATTAAAGTAACTATCGGACAGATCTAGATATCGAGTGAAATAATAAGTATCGTACAGAACCATGATTTAGATTAAGAAGATAAGAAAAATGAATCTATTAGAATACGGGAACACTATTGCAGTAATATTTTGCAGTCATGCAACATGAAGCTGATAAATTACCGAAATTAGGTTGATATTAAATATGACTAAAATGGAATAAATTTTCTTTTGAGGCACTAGGGAAGGGTAGCAGAACAGCCAAATGGTGAGTATGGGAGGTTTAAATACTCATGCTACATGGTTGGGTGGGTGAAGAAGGAGAGCATCCCATCTGGCTTTCCGACTCGTTCATGTGTTAGGGATAGTCCGTCAGCTCATTTTGGCCTCCCTATGCCAGTCCTTTTTTTTTTCGTTCCTAAACCTGTCGATTATTTCTGATGACATCGATAACCGAACCTGCACACAAAACCCCGCCCATTTTTCCTGAGCTTAGCCTGCTGTACCTCAGACAAGGTGTGCATGGGACGTTACTGGACTTCGGTCGTCACAGAAATTGGCGCCCAACGTGGGCCCGAAGAAGAAGCTCTAACGTAAGCAGAAGAAGAAGCTCCATTCGGCTATACCCTTTCATTCCTCATACCCCCTTTCCTCCTCCTCATCTTTCCCTTAGGATCCCAAAATCCATCCAATTTTTCGTTTAGATTCAGCCGATAGTCGTATGCAATCCGGAACAGCTGACTGTTCTGGTCATCATCGGAGTCAGACCGATTGCGTATGGCTATCCCAGCTCGATAACATTCTCTATAGGAGGTTATCAGTGGCGTTCGTTGGCAGAATTTGGGTTGTGGAACTATCGAATTGGTTCGATTCGGTTCGATACCACATCCTAAATCCTTCCGATTTTTCTCGTTATACTGTTGCAAAGGCTAACTTTATTGATCTTAATAATAAATGTTATAATGACTATATACATCGCTGTCGGCTTCAATTTGCACGTGATCCTAGGCAGTTTTATAACTTTGTTAACTTGAAACGTAGATCTAATGAATTCCCATCCCGTATCTCTTATGAAAATAATGAAGCAACTAATGATCAGGCAGCTGCTGATCTTTTTGCGAATTTTTTTCAATCAACCTATTCATCTAATACTTATGATTCTAATCTTTCTTATCCTTATCCTATTCATAACTCTAATTCAATTTCTTGCCCTAGTATTGATGAAGATTCTCTTCTTACTAACCTTCACTTGGTTAAACCCCTTAACTCACCTGGCCCTGACGGAGTACCTGGATGCGTTCTTAGATACTGTGCTTTCTCCTTATATAGACCCATTTTTAGGTTATTCAAATTATCCTTAGCTACTAGTAATTTTCCTTCAGTCTGGAAAGAATCATATTCCATCCCTCTTCACAAAAATGGGTCTAAATCAGAAGTGAAGAATTACAGGTGTATTTCTAAATTATCCTCTATACCTAAATTATTTGAAAAACTTGTTACGGCCCAGCTAACCCACATGTGTAGGTCCGTTATTTCACCATGTCAACATGGTTTCATGAAATCCAGATCCTCAACAACTAATCTTCTGGAATTCTCATCTCTTGTTATAAAAGGGTTTCAGAAGAAGATGCAAACTGATGTCATTTACACTGATTTTAGTAAGGCTTTTGATTCTGTAAACCACTCACTTCTGATTCATAAGTTGGATCTTATTGGGTTTCCTTACAAATTACTGCTTTGGATTTCAAGTTATTTAAAAAATAGGTCCCAAAGAGTTCTTTACAAACATTCTGTATCTAAGCCAATCTTTGTTACTTCAGGTGTTCCGCAGGGAAGTCATTTGGGTCCTTTACTCTTTAACCTCTTTATTAACGATCTTCCCTCTATTTTAAAATTCTCTAACATTTATATGTATGCTGACGATGTGAAACTTTGCTTTACATACAAGGAGCCGACTTGGAGTTCGCTACAGGTTGATATTGACTCCTTTTGTGATTGGTGCAGCTTTAATCTTTTAAGTTTAAATTGTTCTAAATGTAAAGTAATGACATTTTACAGAAGTAATTTCCATGTCGTCAACTATACACTTTATCTATCCCCTCTTCTAAGAATATCAAATGTCAATGACCTTGGTATTCTGTTTGACCATAAACTGAAATTTGATTCCCATATTACGCAAATTGTAAATAAGGCCTCTCGAACCCTTGGTTTCATTAAAAGGTGGGCCAAGGAATTCAATGACCCTTATACAACAAAGTTGCTTTATACCTCCCTTGTTCGCCCGATTCTTGAATATGGTTCTTGCATTTGGTCACCGCAATATCAGGTTCACCAAGACAGAATTGAGTCTGTGCAAAAACAATTTTTACTTTTTGCTCTTCGTGGTTTTAACTGGGTCTCTGGAGTTGATTTACCCTCTTATTCTAGTAGACTACTTCTAATAAATTTAACTTCTCTTACTAACCGCCGCTTAATGTTAGGTGTCATGTTCCTTGTTAAGTTGATTAAGTATGATATCGATTCCCCGATCTTGCTTAATCAAATTAACTTCTCTATCCCATCTAGATTAACCAGAAATTTTGCACCTCTTTGCCTTGATTTCTGTAATAACAATTATAGTCTGCATGAGCCTTTCCGAATTCTCTGCTCTGATTACAACAAACTTTTTGGAGTAATTAGCTCGGAGTGTTCCCTAATAGCTATTAAGACTGCTATCATTAACTCATTAACATTTAACCCTAACAACTAACCTAACTAACCACTACCGATCTGATTGGGTTTTTCTCTGGGTTTCCCCAATCCTCTGCAACAAATGTTGGTTCGGTTAATTTGTTAGTCCCAGTTTCAAAATTTAAAATTTAAAATTTAATTTCTTTTTAAACTTTTACTGTTTAACGTAAATTTTAACTTTAATTGTACATATAAATATTGTGTTTTTAACTTTTAATTCATATTTAATTTTAATATACACAAATAGAATATTAATTTTTATATCAAATTTTTTATATTTGTCTTACCTACAGTCGACTGCTCTTAGTTGACTTTAAATAAATAAATAAATAAATAAATAAATAAAATAAATACATCGAACAAACATCTCGACTCGTGATGGCTGAGATTGTTCGCGCTGGATGATTCGGCACGATCCTCGTCATTCGACTAGACATCCATAGTTTTTTTTTATAGTAGTTACCGACTACGAGCTGTCTCTGGCACATGATCAAATCACAAAACGCTGTTGTGTTACCTAACCTTAGGTAAGCCCTCTATTTTTCCGCTATTGATAACTTACCGCATAAATATACCGCATAATATCGTGTATTGCATTTGAGTCTGATTTAATTTAGTAACCTTTGTAAATGGCTGTTAGAAGGAGTTCCGAGAGGTTGGATAGTCTCCTGAACATTGTAGTGGTGTGTACCATCTGCAATGATACCAGCAAGGATACGGAGATTATCGAAACTCAATGTAGACATCAGTTTCATAAAGCGTGTCTATCCAGCTGGCTCGACTCCAACGAAACTTGTCCAATTTGCCGTCATCAGTGTTCCAAAGCCATACTGAATGCAGCAGTAGAGAGAAGGGTTGTGTCAAATCCACCGAGCGAGCCATCGTATGTTCCATCTGCGGGAGCTGTTCCAAAGGGTCGGATGCAAACGCGTTCCCAGGGGCGTGGCACTCCTCATTCTGGTGCAGTGACCAGCCGAGGAAATCCTCGTCGTGAACCTAAGGCTCCGAAGTCGACTGTGGCGTCGGAAGACCGAATTAATCGGCTAATATCTGCTTCCATGGACAGATATCGGGACAGTATGTCGACCATGATTTCAGAGCAAATCACATCAGCTTTGCGCAATCTGTAATTGCCCCCTTCCGCTCGAGAAACTCGAGACGATCATCGCTACGAAGATGAGAGCGATGTTTCACCGTCTTTGCGCCATGCGAGTAACGCGACGAGGCGCGAGGATAGTTTCGGCGGAAGACCCTCCGGTATTCGGGTTACTCCGAACAATTCGGTGGTTGATCGTCCAGATAGGATCTCGAACACCATTTCTAACTGGCGCATCAAATTCACCGGATCACCGAACGACCTTCCACTCGAAGATTTTATCTTCCGAGTCAATTGCATGACATCTCAGAGTCTTAACGGGAATTTCGGGTTACTCTCTCAGTTTGCTCATCTCTTGTTCTCGGGGCCAGCACTTTCATTCTACTGGAGAGTGCATCGTACAGTTAGAGACCTGGACTGGTACGAATTATGCAGTCGCCTGCAGGAACGGTACCAGGACCAGAGGACCGACAGGGACATCAAGGATGCGATGCGCCGTCGTAAGCAGGGTAGTAACGAGAGCTTCGATGAGTTCTTGGATGCCATGCTCTCTATCGCTGATTCTTTGAGGGAACCTATGTCGGACAGCGAAATTGCAGTAGAGGTTCGCTTCAACTTGCGCGCTGAGTTGCAGCATGAATTGTTGCACATAGACACCTCTGACTTAGCCAGTTTGCGTAGGTAATGCCATCGACATGAAGAGTTTCTCCGCAGCATTCGTCCTCAGTATCGATCTGCTCTTAAGCGGAGTTTCGTGAATTCTCTTCAAGCTGAAGAGAAATCCGACTCGGAGACAGAGGAAGCACAGGAAGCAGTGGTCTGCGCAATACGCTCGTCCGACAATTCCAAATGTTGGAATTGCGAAGAACCAGGACACCGCTATCATGATTGTCTTCAACCCAGACGTGTGTTTTGTTACGGTTGTGGGGCCGTAGACGTCTATAAACCAAACTGTGAGAAATGCAAGACAAAGTCGGAAAACTCGACACAGGATGTCCGCCGCTTTCAGAGGGGCGACGTCCGTCGTTAGTCTCGGTTTCTCCTGCTATCCTCAATCCTCCCAGCTTGACCATAACCCCTGATTTTACCGTTTCCCAGCCTTTCAAACCTTATCACGTACGTTTGCAAGAGTATTTTAAGCGGAGAGCTGAAATATTCAACGTAGACGCTACCATTTCAACTAGATCTCGATCTGCCCTAAAACGGTACACCATCTCCTCAATTGTCCATCAGAGCGGTGACATACGTCATTTCACCCAAATTAACATTCAAAGCTTACCTTGGTCTCCTCGATAGTGGAGCCAACAAGAGTGTCATTGGTGGCAAGCTAGCGCAAGAATTCGTCGACGAGGGTCTTGTATCTCACAAAACGAGAGTAGTCCACACCGCGGACGGACAGACACAGGTGGTAGCAGGTCTGATTTCGGTTCCCCTGACGTACAATGGTGTAGAAAAGACTTTCGAATTTTTAGTCGTTCCAGCCATAAAACAGGATGTCATTTGTGGAATGGACTTTTGGAAACTATTTGATATTTCGATTGTTCCCGCAAACTCCATTAATGAGATCCTTAGCCAGACTGAACCCGATTCACTTGAGCTAGATCTGACCCGCTGTCAGAAGGCCCAATTGGATGCGGTAATAAACGTTTTTCCTTCCTTCGAGAAGAATGGTTTAGGGTTGACGACACTCATCCAGCATAATATCGACACTGCAGATGCTAAGCCGATAAAACAGAGGTTTTATCCGTTGTCCCCGGCGAAGGAAAGTCTCCTGTGTGCTGAGATTGATAAAATGCTGGCTATGGGTGTGATCGAGGAAGCTCCTAATTCGCCATGGTCTTCTCCAGTGACTTTGCATATCAAACCTGGCAAGGTTAGGTTCTGTTTGGATGCACGGAAGCTGAACGCAGTGACTCTCAGGGATGCGTATCCTATTCCGATCATGGATGGGCTCCTGAGCAGGCTCCCTCCAGTGCACTGCATCACCAAGATAGATCTGAAGGATGCATTTTGGCAGATTTGCTTGGATCAGGTTTCCCGCGCGAAGACAGCTTTTACGGTACCAGTTCAAACGAATGCCCTTCGGATTGACCAACGCTCCGCAGACGATGAGTCGCCTGATGGACATGGTGATTCCTTACCGACTGAAGTCGCACATGTTAGTCTATTTGGATGATCTCCTGGTGCTTTCCTCTAGTTTTGAGGAGCATCATGAATGAGATCATTTGACGGAAGTTGTGACTCAATTGCGTAAGGCTGGACTGACCATTAACGTCCAGAAGAGTCAGTTTTGCCTCAGGAACGTTGATTACCTAGGATTCATCGTGGGCGAGGGCACACTCTAAGTCAATCCCGACAAGGTTCGCGCTGTGAACGAGTTCCCTGTCCCAAAGACGCAAAAACAGCTTCGCAGATTTCTAGGGATGACCGGTTGGTATCAGCGTTTCCTTCCAAACTATTCCGCTGTGATTTTCTCGCTGACAGAGCTTCTGAAGGGCAAGGCATTTTTATGGAATGACCAAGCGCAGGAAGCCTTCGATAATATTAAAAGCAAACTGTGTTCCGCCTCGTTCTTAGTTCATCCGGACTATAATAAACCATTTGTACTGCAGTGTGATGCTTCTTTGCATGGTGTTGGTGCAGTCTTGGCGCAGTGCGATGAGTCTGGCTGTGAGCGTCCGATAGCGTATATGTCCAAGAAGCTGAATAAGGCTCAACGCAACTACACCGTGACAGAGCTAGAGTGCTTGGCTGTAGTTCTAGTCATTAAGAAGTTCCGCATGTACATCGAGGGTCATCCGTTTAAGGTGGTGACAGATCATGCTAGTCTGCGTTGGTTGATGAATCAGCCAGATCTCAGTGGTAGGCTTGCTCTTTGGGCGATCAAACTGCAAGGGTTCTCCTTCGACATTGAACATCGCAAAGGTAGCGAAAATGTCGTCGCTGACGCATTGTCACGATCTTTTGAGAATACAGATGAATTGTGCGCGTTAGATTGCGAAATTCTTCCCGAGATCGACCTCAGTTCAAAAGCATTCAAGTCCGAGGAATACTGTTCGTTGAGAACAAAGTTCCTAACGGCCAACCTTCCGGATTTTAAGGTAATAGATAACTACATATATCACCGTACGGAGTTCGCTGGTGGAGATGTCAGTTCAGATGACAGCTGGAAGCTGTTTGTTCCGGAATCCCTGCGGGAAGGCGTGATCAGATCCGCACACGACCAGCCTACTTCTGCCCATTGTGGCATGGTTAAGTGCGTTGAGCAGATTCGCCGAAGACTCTTCTGGCCAGGCATGGTGGTGAACGTCAGAGACTATATCCGGAACTGCGAGGTTTGTCAGACGACGAAGTACCCGACCAGTGCACTCAAGCCTCCAATGGGTGCTCGAGTAGTCACTGAACGACCGTTCCAGCGTCTCTATATCGACTTTATCGGTCCGTTTCCGCGTTCGAAGAAGGGGAACATAGGGATTTTCATCATCCTAGATCATTTCTCCAAATTTACGTTCCTGAAGGCGGTTCGGAAATTCACAACGAAGGTGGTAGTAGACGTTCTGCAGGAGGAAGTCTTTTCGTGCTTCGGAGTTCCAGAGGTAGTCGTGAGCGATAATGGCACTCAGTTTAAAAGCCATGAGTTCACGACTTTCCTATCGAAATACGGAGTTCGACACGTCTTCACGGGTGCATATGCTCCTCAGTCAAACGCTGCCGAACGAGTCAATCGATCTATTAACGCCGCACTTAGAGCATATGTGCAGGGTGACCAACGGGAGTGGGATGTGGTTATTAGCTACATTAACTGTTCGTTACGCAAGTCATGGCATCAATCTCTGGGCATGTCGCCGTACTTCGTAGTCTTCGGACAGCACATGATTTCGCATGGAAGCGACTACCAAGTGCTGAAGAATCTCAGCATGCTTGGCGATTCTAGTGCAAATGTACCAAGAGCAGACAAGATCGAGCTGATTCGGTCAAAGATTGACGCAAATTTCCTCAAGGCATACGAGCGGAACAAACATAGCTATGATTTAAGAGCTAAACCACGCACCTTTGATGTGGGCCAGATAGTGATCAAGCGCCACTTCGCCTTAAGCAACGCTGCTGCTAATTTTAATGCAAAGTTAGCCCCCGTAGGGACTAAGGTGCGCATTAAGGAAAAGATCGGCAATACGTTGTATTTGGTGGAAGATTTGTCGGGGAAAGAACTGGGTCAATTTCACGCCAAGGATTTGTGGCTTTAGTCTTCGCTCCAGTAACTCGCTTCCGAGTGCTTGAGCTCTGATCGAAAGCTCTACACGCCCCTTGATTTTCTTCAACTTTAATTCCAGGCCAGTGACCCGGAATTAAACTTGTGCTGTGAGGCCCGTGTAGAAAAGTTTGATTTTATTCCCTATTTTGGTTAAGATTTCAAATTTGAATTTGAATTTTGTTGTGCCATAACGAATTCGGTAATTAGCCTATGCAACTCAATGATCGTTTCGCAATTCTGCGCGATCAGTGTTGGCCAATACGATACATCGGCGATACATCGATTACGCCACAGCGATGAATCGTTATCGATCGCTCAATAAGAAAAAAAAGAGCGGTGCCGAGCGTCACGTTTTTGGCGCAAAGGAAAAAAATAATTGCGCGAAAAGCCTAAATTGGAATATAAGTTCCCGATACGTATATTGTGTGACTGGTGTTTGCAATGTGAGTATGGAATTACCAATTCCAAAGAGGTACTCATATTTTTGGTATTTTCTGCAGTGTACCACACGAGTTGCCCAGCGGAGCCCTAGCGCTACTGCGCCCCTACTTTCCACTGCCGCGTGTTTGCTTGTGCAAATACCTTTGCGTGGCGACTTGTCCAGCCAGCGGAGCCCTAGCGCTACTGCGCCCATACGCTCTTGCTGCTTCGGACACTTGCGCAACGGCGCGCAAACCCTTGTGCACGGCGCGCACCCACTTGTGCTGCGGCGCATTTAGGTTTTTGCAACTGCGCGCTGACGCTGTTGCACCTATGCGCTACTGCAAGGAGCAGTGATATTTCTTCGGTGAGTCAATGAAAATTTTTGACTTGGCTGAACGAAAGGTGACACGTGCTTTACCCCCCCTCTTGCCTATATAGATCAAAGACCACCTAGCGGCAGTTGCTCGACGGCTCAGTGAGCGTTGCCCGAGCTGGCGTTGTCGCCAAGGATCAACACAGGGACAATTAACACACCCCCACGAATCTACATAGGACCTTTTCACATTCGGACGGACCTAAGGAGCGCCTCACTCACATTTATAGGATTTAACCTCACACGTGGTTACACCCCTCCCCACTTACACGTGTGAACACACACAACTCATACCCTCACACTTTAACAATCATTCACACCAGCCATATACAATCATTCACACCTTATTAATTTTCAATATTTAGTATTTTTATTTAAAATTATCATTTCTTTTGATTCAAATTCGGTTATATTTTCATTTTTAGTTTCTTGTTTATTATTTAAATTTTCTTTTGATTTTCATTTCCTTTTTGTAAATTCTTATTTGATTATTTTTCTGTTCTTCTATTTTGGTTCTTAATTCATACACACTCATTCATACTCACACGTACACTGACATTCATATTTTCAAATATCATATCAAATGTAAATGAAAGTGTATGACAGTCAGGAGTAATAAAAATAGGACAAAGAGTCTCGACATTGTGGCATGATTGATTGTTTACATTATCTTTGCAAGCGTTATTATTTTTATACCCTAACAGCTTTTTCGTCGGGGCCCCTACGGATCACGGGTGAGTCGCAAAATAATAATAAACAAATATCGCAATCCACAAATATATGAATATAACTATCGTATAAAGTAACTATCAGACAGACTTAAATATTTAAATGACATAAATATCGGATAAATATTGTATGAATATAAATATCGTCTACATATGAATATCAGATAGACTCAAACATCGGAATGATATAAGTATCGAATAGACCCAAATAGCGAGAACACCTAAATATCGGACAACTATAGAGATGACATAAATATCGGACAACTA
The DNA here is from genome assembly GCA_018904165.1 of Zaprionus camerounensis. Lineage (NCBI taxonomy): Eukaryota > Metazoa > Arthropoda > Insecta > Diptera > Drosophilidae > Zaprionus > Zaprionus camerounensis. The sequence continues at coordinate 198,955 of JAEIFS010000546.1, read as the reverse complement.
TCGAAGAACATAAATATCGGATACATTTAAATATATCGAATTAAAGTAACTATCGGACAGATCTAGATATCGAGTGAAATAATAAGTATCGTACAGAACCATGATTTAGATTAAGAAGATAAGAAAAATGAATCTATTAGAATAAGGGAACACTATTGCAGTAATATTTTGCAGTCATGCAACATGAAGCTGATAAATTACCGAAATAAGGTTGATATTAAATATGATTAAAATGGAATAAATTTTCTTTGGAGGCACTAAGGAAGGGTAGCACAACAGCCAAATGGTTAGTATGGGAGGTTTAAATACTCATGCTACACGGTTGGGTGGGTGAAGAAGGAGAGCATCCCATCTGGCTTTCCGACTCGTTCATGTGTTAGGGATAGTCCGTCGGCTCATTTTGGCCTCCCTATGCCAGTCCCTTTCTTTTTTTCGTTCCTAAACCTGTCGATTATTTCTGATGACATCGATAACCGAACCTGCACACAAAACCCCGCCCATTTTCCCTGAGCTTAGCCGGCTGTACCTCAGACAGGGTGTGCAGGGGACGTTACTGGACTTCGGTCGTCACAAACGGCTTACTATGTTTGTTTGCACCTGTTCTCCCCGTGACCGTGAGCATGAAAACGGTAAGGTTGTCCTCAAGCGTGCTAATTGATCGTTAGCACGTGGCGATCGATAAGCTAAGGGTGTCCTTAAGCGTGCTAATTGATCGTCAGCACGTGCTTAATCATGAAATGTGTAAACAAAACAATGCAACCTGTTGCCCTAACAGTTTACTATGTTTGTTTGAACCTGTTCTCCTTCTATTCGGCGTGGGAACTGTTAGCATAATTTTATGCAATTCTTGTATCCTAATTATTTTCTATGAACCAAGGGTGGTTAGGCGTAGTGTGCAGCTAAACAACAACAACAGCTAAACAGCAACAACACCTAAACAGCTAAAGAACAGCTAAACAGCAACAACAGCTAAACAGCTGAAGAACAGCTAAACAGCTGAAGAACAGCTAAGCAACAACAGCAACAACAACAAGTTTTTTTTTTAATAAAATTTTTATTTTATAAATCTTAAGGCTAGTTTATTATAATATTCAATTATTTTTTCAGCCTCGTTTTTTTGATATTGCTCACTGTTGCATGCACAGGTATCCGGTCCTTCATGAGCCTCATCAGAAGACCATGGACATGAAGTTCTATGTGTCCCATGTATAGATGTCCTGTATGGAGACTTTTCCGCCAGCTTCAACTCTGCTTCTATTTGTTCCTTCTTTTTAAGATCAGTATGATGAATAATACCATCATACTGATTTAGAAACTCCTTTATTATCATGGTGTTCATCTTGTTTGTAGAAGAGTCTTCTGGATATTCTTCCTTCCTTAAAGTCTCGTTTTAAACAGAGCTTCAGTTTGAAGAAATAGGTGACTTTATAAATAGTTTTTCTCTTCTAGTCTTTCTCTTCCCCTCTTTCCCGCTCTCTCTCTCCATTGACTATAGTTAGCTTCACCCCCGTAACAAAGAAAGCAGTTTTTCTCTCTTGTGTGTATGTTCTTTTTTCTTTATTTAATGTTTACATTTGACAAAGGTAGCTTATATAAGTATTTTAGACATGTAGTTTATATGACGTAATTTTTAACATCATGTTGTTGAATAACAAAGTAAAAGCAAGCACATGTTTCTGTATTATCATAGCAAGATTTACAGAATTCTAAATGTTCTCCAAATTGTGTCTTTATAATTTTGAAATTTCCAACTTCCATGAACATTTTCCTTGACTTGATAAGAAATTTTAGATCCGCTTCGGATAATATGTTTCCAAAGTCAGATATTAAAATATTAATTTTATTTATTAAATTTGAAAAATGAGTGTTATTGTTTTCTTCCATGTTTAAAGATGTTCAGGCTCGCAACTCTCAAAGTAGTTTAAAATTTTATGAGCATTATTCAATGCACATACCCCTTCCATATAATGTAGTGAACAAAAAGGAAACTGATTGCTATCCATTTCTTTTAATTTAGGAGAACCAAGTTCATGTTTTCGTTTCAAGTTTTAGAAATCTTTTTAGAAACATTTTTTTTTCATATCCTTTACAAATTATTTGTTTTCCGCTAGTTATTTTTCTAATATGTTGTTGTGCTTCTCTATAGTAGTTCAACCCGTCATTCCAGCAAATTTTATGATGGGTCTTGGTCATCCAAGCAGCAGTTTTTCTCAAGTGTTTATTTAGTTTAGTAAAATCATATGGGGAATGTATAATGAAATGAGAATTGAGTGTGCTAATGTTTATGTTACTAAAAACCACTCCAATTTCTTTTAAAATAAATTGTTTATTGTTTCCGAGGAACCCTTGAATATCAATCGATACAATATTTTTACTCATGTTGTTGTTGTTGTTCTTGTTTCTATTACTGGTGCTAATTGCTCTCGTTAATATCCGTTAAACAATGCGGTGAACTAATCCGTTCAACGGGTTGTATTCAACTAATCGATCATGTAAGAGTAGACAATATAGTTGTGTACTTTCATTAGATGTTCTACTAATCTCTGCTGATACCCTAACATCAATGGGACTTGATTTTACCATTTCATTTTGATATGATAAATCTATTACAATAATCGGTGCCTTAGTTAGAAAATCATGTGGTGAAAGCAATGGAGTTTCGTTTCGGTTATAGTAACTATTTTGAAACTTTGAATACATTTCATAGAGGTGTGCGAAACGATTCTTACTAAAATCTAATTTTAAATCATCATAGGGATATGTTTCAGAATTTAGATAAACTTTTAGATTGGTTAAATTGTTTGTGGTAAACTGATTTCCATCTTTAAACGCAATTAATGCGAATCTAGGTCGTTCACGGTTAGCAGATAGTTTAACATTCCAAATTTGATGTGTACCCTGAGTAAGTTTAGGGTTAATATAGGTATCCCAACTACGAAATGCTAATGGAATATTAGCACCGCTTTTTATTATATCATATAATTTAATTTTAGCTGAATCACTGGGGGTTACATGAGGAATTTTCCATGTTATACTCAGCATTTCTAGTCTTAAATTATTACCAGCGTGGGTTGCATCATAAACTTCATTCATATTTTAAGATATCAAAAGTACTAGTTCATGTTTACAGTTTAATATAACTTTCTTAAAATCTTCAGCAAACCCAAGTAAATTTTTAAGTGGAACTGAATATTCAAAATAACTTTGTGAAGTAAAGTCTCCAGATCCAGTCCATCCAGAATTGTAAAGTCTCTTACTCTCCAGTTGATTCAAAGATACATAGTTCTTAATTGAAGAAGTAGTACCAACAAATTTTGTTCTATCAATCTCAACACCATTTATTTCATAACGTATTTCATCCAGAAAATATGCCATACAATTGTTTCGTAGCTTTGTAGTAATATTTGTAGTGTCCAGCGTATTATCTTCTTTAACTTTACCAATGACACCATGAAAATTGATAAAACTCTCATGAGGGAGTACATACAAGTCCTGGTTTTGAATTGTAATTCTGATTTCATCATTAGGTTTAAATGATTGTTGATATAGTGAATAAGTATGATACTCTTTTTTTGATATACTTTCATCAGAGTAGGTTTTTTCTCGCACAGATAATACTTCGTTCAGCATCATGATTTCTCTATTAATATTTTTGTTATTAAACTTGAAGCTTGTATCCCAATGATTTTAGAATCAATTTATTTTTTAATGTTAGCTTATTGCTTTTTTCCCCCTTTGAACCTCTTCGTTTAACTTTTCGAATAGAAGTGGGTTGTGGAATGTAAGTGACAGGTCTTTTATTATATACAATCATTGTATTAGTCTTAAATGAATACGTATTGTAAATTTTTCACCTCGCAAATTTATTAAATCACCGTTTTGATCAGTTATATGTATAGAAAGAGTTCTTATCTCTCTAGTGTTGACTGGTAAATAAATGAGATTATTAGGGGTTACACTCATTTTATAGCCAGGTGGTACATTAATACCAAATTCATATAAAGCATGATCCTGACCACCATCAATATATGTACCACCCACAATATTACATACCAAATGTATTGTATTTATTTTAAAAATGTTTAGAGGCTGATCAGAAACATATGTTATTTTTTTATCTGCTTGTAGTATTCTCTTATTAAATCCAAACAAATTTCCAATCGATCTTTTTTTATCAAAATAAATAGGCTGTGTGCTTGTAGTAATATGAACTTTAAGTGTGTTATTATTGCTTTCTATCCTGAATGTGTTATCAAGACCATCTGCTAGTAATTGGTTTTTTAAATAATCGTAAATATCTTCTAGTTCATATGACCCTATAGGAATTTCAATGATCTTATCACCAATATGAAATAAGTTATTGCTATCATCGACATCAATGAGTGCACACTCGTATTCACCATTCAGTTCTATTGGTGGAAAAAAATTTGTGTTTAGTATGGGTTCACTGGCATTTAATGTGAGTGTGAATGATCTAACCATTTTGAAATCTAATGATATACTGGGAATAATAACATTCACTCAGCCAATATATCCTATTATATTCTTAATTGATTATGAATTGATTGAAACCCTTTCTATACCGTCCCTTATCTATATCATTGTCTTTGCTTATTAGCAGAAACCCATATTTATCCTTCCAACACTTTTGACACATTTTCAGAAATGAATCATAACTCATATCTGTATTAATATGGTCTCGGTAAATATGTCGCATATTTAAATCATCTTGTCTAAACATTATTATCATATTTACGTTATCACGAATAAGGTGTTTCGGGATATGTGTATAGGTTTGACATAAGTAAAATGAATCAATATTATTATGTCGCCCCATGCAGAAATATGAACGGATATTATTCTGTTTTTCACATGCAACATCATCGAAAATCATAATTGAATTATTTTTAGCTTCGTTGGGTGGTAAAACTGTTTCATTTTCTGAGAAAGTATAGTACCCCATGCCTTTTATCGGTTTCACTAGTTTTTCCAAATATTCGTACTTGGGTTGATACAAACTCTTTGAGAATAGATAAATGTTCTCAAATTTTAAACCGTTTGGACTCTCGATTAAGCCGAGCATTAGATTAGTTTTACCACAGTTGGATGGTCCAACAACAAGTGCTCTTATTGTATTAGGTAAGAGGGGGCTATGACGTGGTAATCTTTGAGACAGTCATTACCACTCTCAATGTTTCTAATACAAATGTCTTGTTTTTCTTTTATTAAACGCATTGTCACTCACACACTATACTTCATTCAATGGGAAATACTCATCGATTAAACATCAAATAAAATGGGTAAACGCTTTTATAATTGTTCCAGTCATAATTCAAACTTGAAGCGTGGCGGTGGTATTATAAATAAAATAATTAATGGGCTACCTTTTGAAGCTCATCTACCTGGTTATAATTTTTGTGGTCCTGGTACAAAGTTATCTAAACGTTTGGCACGAGGCGATCGAGGAATAAATAAATTGGACGAGGCTTGTAGAATACACGATATCGCATATTCACAACATAAAGACTTGAGTGAACGACACGAAGCTGATAAAGAGTTGATAAGCAGGGCTTGGGAACGACTCTAGTTTAGGAGAAAAATCATCGGCATATTTTGTTACAAATATAATGAAAGCAAAAAGGAAATTTGGAATGGGTATGAGAAAAAGGAAGAAGGGGGAAAAAAATAATAAGAAAAATAAGAAAAGACGTTGTAAACTGCGAAACAAGAACATTTCACATGTTATCAAATCAGGTATTCGAGCGTTAAAAGAAAAGAAGCCATTAGACTTGATGAATGCAATTAGGGTTGCACGCAAAGCAGTTACCAAATCAATTGGACGTCAGAAAAAAAACATAAAAGTTCCTAGGGTAATTAATGTACCAAAAATTGGTTGGCATGTTTCTTAAACCGTATAAAAAAGGTTATGGATTGTATCTTAATCCGTTTAAAGGGGGTGTAGGAAAAGAAAAAAACTACTAGATAAGCTACCCAACAGAGCACTTTCTAATTTTGACATTGAAAAGTTTGCTCGAAAACATATCTCCCATTTTAGAGGTGTATTTATGAGAGATTCACTTCCAAGTTCCCCATGGCTTCGTGAATCGGGTATCATCAACTTGGACGATTCAACATCAGATGGTACACATTGGGTAGCTTATAATAAAAACGGAAAGAGCATACACTACTTTGGTAGTTTTGGGAATTTACAACCGCCAAAAGAAGTTGTGAAATACTTGGGGGAAAAATATCAATTATAACTATGTTAGAGAACAAAAACAATTTAACACATTCAACTGTGGGCATCTCTCACTTCCTTTTTTACTAACTTTAAAGTCAGAGAACACAAAATGAGGGTTGAATGCTCTAGTGGAGAGAGAGAGCGAGGGTATGTTCTCAAGCGAGCATAGGGCGGGTGTAGAAAACGAAACGAGAGAATGTGTGATCAAGAATATGAGGGTTGAATGCTCTCTCCCTCTCTGCATCGTCATGCTCTAGTGAAGATCTAGTGGAGAGAGAGCGAGGGTGTGTTCTCAAGAGAGCATAGGGCGGGTGCAGAAAACGAAACGAGAGAATGTAGGATCAAGAATATGAGGGTTGAATGCTCTAGTGGAGAGAGAGAGCGAGGGTGTGTTCTCAAGAGAGCATATAGCAGGTGCAGTGAAATAAAACGAGAGAATGTGTGATCAAGAATATGAGGGTTGAATGCTCTCTCCCTCTCTGCATCGACATGCTCTAGTGAACATCTAGTGGAGAGAGAGAGCAAGGGTGTGTACTCAAACGAGTATAGAGCAGGTGCAGAAAACGAAACGAGAGTTCTCTCACTAGCTGTATAAAAACCGGTAGTTGCTACCTGTTTGAGCTCAGTTCTCTATTGCTGTCTATAAACTGTTAGCGCTAGCTACAACAACAACAATAATACCAGAAACAACAACAGCAACAACAACAACAGCGAAAAAATGACCAACCAGGAACATTTGAATGTACTCAAGGAGTTCAACGGGATGACGTCGAAGCCACTCTTAAGCAAAAGTAAGATGGAGATCGATGTGTGCTACCCAATCGTGAAAGCAACACGCAAGCAGACCAAAGAAATTAATGACAACTTAGTATTAGAATTAAATAAAACTGTTAAACAAAAATTAATGAAATTTAAGAATGTAATTAATGATAACAACAATAACAACAACAACTAAGAAGAAGAAAAATAAAGTTTAAATTTTTGAAACCTCAAACTCAATTGTTATAAATATTTAAGACATTTATTATTTATCCACAGTACTGAAGAAGTAACATAGAGAAATAGATATCTGAATTCAATAAAATGAATACGAAAATATTAGATCAGTTGACAAAAACTAGAAATATTCTGAAAAGAAAATTTTCCGAATTGAAGCAAGCAAAAAATGATAATATCTCTCATTTGGAAGAAACTTTTAAACCTATTACAGAACCATTGCATGAACTTGTTAGATATGTAAAACAAGAGCATGCCAACTATAATAAAATTAAAAAAATAAAGCATGAAAGAATAAATAAAAAGCGAGACTCTTCTATAGATAATTCAACTGTTGATCATGATGATGATGATGATACTGATAATGATATTTACTATTTTCAATCAAATATACAAATGAAGATAGTGATAATGAAGAAGTAAAAGAAGAAGAAGAAGAAGAAAGTGAAGAAGATCAAATACCTGATAATATTAATTTAAGTGTAAATAAACTTTTAAATGATAATCTTTTGGATAGGGTTTATGGACCGACAGGGTCTAAATCAAGACTAGAATTGGGTAACAAACAACTAGAAGTAAAAAACAAAAAAATTATATTATCAAGTGGAAGTACATGGCCTCTTACATTTGGTTTATACTCTCTAATTTTTCATAGCCACCCTACGAATTACTCTAAAACTGATTTAGTTTCATATAAAGAGACTTTAGAAGAAACGAGTGTACATAGAAGAGAACATGATCCAAAAAAACAAATTAAAGGAACTCGTGCATTGAAATATACGAAAATTATTAAACCCTTGATATCGTCAACACCAACAACAACAACAACGACAGCAACTAAACTAAAACCTGTAGCTGTATCTACACCAATTCAAACCAAGAAAGGAGGGGGTGTTGATAGTAGTATGTTTATGAAGTTAAAACAGGTCAAACCAAATTATGTCTATTGGAATAATGTTAACGAATTAGTTGAACGATTACAACTTTTAATATCTTCACAAGCTGCTGGTAATAACAATCATACCAATGAAATTCTATCAATAGCAGAAGAGTTATTATTATTATTATTATTATTTGGAGAGGGAGTGTCCCAGCAGAGAAGGGGCGAGGCACTGCGACCAGAACGATCTTTTGTACCTAGAATGCTCTCCCTAACATGACAAAAGCTGTTCCGCTTCCCTGATGAAGCATAACAGGTCTTTTGTCGAGGAACGGACAATGTGCTCGGGAACTGCGGTTTCCACGTGCAGATGTTTCCTCCTAATCCAAACCAAGGCTGGACAATCACACAGGATGTGTTTAGTGGTTTCGTCGTCCTCTTTACAGAGCCTGCATTCTGCATCAGAGGACAGACGCATTTTTGTGAGGTGGTAGTTTACCAAATGGTGGCCACTAAGGTAACCAACAAGGAGATAGAGATCTCTCCTAGAGAGTAAGTTTGTTCTTCGCTTAACCGAGGGATTCGTAAGCTCTCTAGCCTGCCTCATCCCTGGTTGGAAGAACCAGTAGCGTTCGGTCAACCTAACCGCCCATGCTTTCACAAGGGATGAAATAGTTAACCACCCCACGCCACAGAAGGGTTCGGGGCCATGCAGAGGGGCTGATGACCCCGCCCTCGCTAGTTCATCCGCTAGCTCGTTGCCCTGGAAACCAGAGTGACCAGGTACCCATAGAAGGGTAACTTTATTCCTATTGGAAAGCCTCTGAAGGCAGTTCCAACAGTCAGCCACCATACGTGAACCTACTCTTTTTGAGGAGAGGGCTAGTATGGCAGCTTGGCTATCCGAGAAGATGTAGATATTCGCTCCTCTGATCCCCTTCTCAAGAATAAGATGACAGCAGAACTCGATGGCATGAACCTCGGATTGAAAAACTGTGGGCCACTTGCCCATAGCAACCGAGGTTTTGGAGTTGGGACCATGTATTCCAGCTCCAACCCCCTGATCAGTCTTTGACACGTCGGTATACCAGTGTATATCGTGAGGGTCACTGATGGGGTTGCCAGCATCCCAGTCCCTCCGGTCCGGGATGAGGGTTCTAAATTTTGCACCAAAGAAGAGTTCCTTGGTCATGGAATCTGATCTAGAGCAGATCTCTAAGCCAGGAATGTCTTTGATAAGTCTAGCGTGCCCCGATTCGGTAGCTAGAAGCCCAGATTGAAGCTTGATTCTGAGAAGACTACTAGCGGCGACTTCTTGTATTTGAATATGCAGAGGAGTCAAATTCAATATTGATTCCATTGCTGCTGTGGGACAGGTGCGAAGTGCACCCGTTGAAGACAGGCAAAGCAGCCTATGCAGTTTAGTGCATTTGTTGATGGCAGTGACCTGCGTAACCTTTGGCCACCATACAATGGCAGCGTAGGTAACGATGGGTCTTACCATCATCTCAAATAACAACCGAATGGTGCAAGATTTGAGACCCCAGATCCTGCCAAAGAATCTTCTGCAGGCCCACATGGCATGAGTTACCTTTGATAGGGTGTTGTTTAGATGGGAGTTCCAGTTCAGTCTTTTATCGAGAGTTACCCCTAGATATTTAACCTCGCTGGAAAGTCCCACGGGAGAGCCGCCAATGTGCAATTGTCCTATGTCAACGGAATGGCGCTTAGTGAAGGGAACGATAATTGCCTTTTGTGGATTGATGCTCAGACCAACATCTTCGCACCATCTACAAACCGTGTTCAGAGCAGATTGCATCAGCTCTGTCACGGTGTTGGCAAAGTTCCCGTTCACTACGATAGCCAGGTCGTCAGCGTAGCCGATTGCTACCACGCCCTGTTCTGCAAGGATACTCAGTAGTTCATCAACTACTAGGGACCAGAGTAAGGGGGATAAGACCCCTCCCTGGGGACATCCCTTCACCGCACTAATAAAAGCGGTCGTAGAGTCCAAGGTAGAGGAAATAGTCCGGTGTTTGAGCATAGCATCAATCCATCGGATTAGGGGGTGGGCGATATTTCTGCGCTCCAGCGCAGCAGAAATAGACCCGTAGCCGGTATTATCGAAAGCACCCTCTATATCAAGAAATGAGCACAGAGCAATGTTCTTGGATGCGAGGGCTCTTTCGATATTACCAACCAGCTTGTGGAGAGCGACCTCCGTCGATCTTCCGGCTATATACGCAAACTGCGTGGGGTGCAGAGGATGAGTTTTCTGCAGAGAGCAGCGAATGTGCAGGTCTATGAGCCTTTCCGCCGTCTTTAGCAGAAAGGAGGTAAGACTGATCGGCCGATATGACTTAGGCTGATCAGGGGGACGATTCCCCTGTTTGGGAATGAATACCACATTGACTCTCCTCCAAGAGATGGGTATATAACCCCAAGTGAGACTAGCCCTAAGAAGGCCGACCAGCGGATCAAGAATGTGATCCAGGCTGTTTTGTAAGAGGGCTGGAAAAATTTGATCGCCCCCTGGGGCTTTGAAGGGAGCGAAGGAATCTACAGCCCATTTGACCTTTTCGGGGTCGAAGATGGTTCCTGATAGACTGGACCCACGAGAGTCCGGTGACAAGGTGGCGTCATCGTGACTGGATAGATCTGGGTTCGCCACAGAACCTGGGAAGTGGACTTGTAGCAGAAGGTCAAGTGCTTCCCTGCGATCTTGAGTGAAAGAACCATCTGCTCTTTTAAGAAGCCCTATCACATTAGACGACCCTTTGGCCAATACTTTGTGGAGTCTCGCGGCCTCAGGCAACGATTCAATGCTACCACAGTAGCTGCGCCACGTATCGCTCTTAACACGTCTAATGTTCTTGTTATAATTAGTGAGAGCGTCCCTATAGACGTCCCAATTGACACGGTTAGATCTGGCCTTGTTGAATAGGCTTCTAACCTTCCTTCTTTGAGCAGCCAGTTCCTCGTTCCACCATGGAACTTTACGGTTGACTTTTAGGGTCTTCTGAACAGAGCTGTCCTCGAAGGATGTGATTAGCACATCTTGAAGCATGTTGGCAGCAAGTTCTATCTCACTGATAGAATTGGGGTTGCTGATCAACGAGTCTGCTTTGAAAGCCACAGAGGCTTTGAAGAGTTCCCAGTTTGTCTTTTTGGGACAGAAGGAGTTCTGGCGGATCTCGACTCGGCCAGGGAGGTCGAACCTAATGTGCTGATGGTCCGACAGAGTAGCTTCGTCTGTGACCCGCCAGTTGGCCAGCGAACTCGCAATAGAGTTGCTGACTAGGGTAAGGTCCAGAACCTCTTCCCTAATGGCGTTAATAAAGGTAGGCTTACACCCTATGTTAGCGACATCTAATTGACAGCACAATAGATACTCTAAAAGGGACTCACCACGTTTATTTGCATCACAGCCGATCACAAGCGGCTTGTTGTGTAGGCGGCAGAAGTCCACTAGCCGCCGCACCTCTGTAGGGGGAACGTCATCCACGTCGCCCGGGAAATAGGCAGAGGCGATCACTACCTCCCGGACACCATCGGCCGTGGCTACCTCAATAGCCGTTGCCACCAGGTCTCTGTGGATGAAATTAGGTAAGGGGAAGTGTCTCACATCGTTATTTACAACAATAGCGGTGCGAGGGGCACCACCCATACGGTCATATAATAACTTACATGATCCGCACGATAGTCCACGGATGTGGCCACCGATCAACCACGGCTCTTGGACGAGAGCCAGGTTGATTGAGTCTTCACAGACGACCCTGCACAGGGTGGCGGACCTCCTCTAGCGTGGTGCAGGTTCGCCTGGAGCACCTTAATGGCGCTCGGCATCCTCCTTTAGGGCTTTGGTGACAAGGCCACCTGCCTTGCCCCCCGAGAGTCGTTACCCCCGATGCCCTTCGGCAGTCTGGAGGAACTACTCGGGGAGGTCGCCTAGCGACCCCGGTCGTCGGAGGTACGCCTGCAGGTGGTTTCCCGCACTCCGCTGGGCCTTGACGGGACGAGGGCGCCTGTTGCCAACCACCGGCCTTGTGCGGCCCGTTGTGGGCTTGGGGCAGTCACCACAATGACTGGGGGTTTGGGTGCTACAGTTATCGGCGCCACTGCGGCTGCGGCACTATTAGACGCCACCGGAGCGGCAGCCACTGCTGTCACTCTGGTAGGGGCCACCGTTGTCGCCGCCGCAGGAGCGCTGATAGGGGGGGAATGGTTGGAGATGGGGAGGGGGATAGGGCAGGAGTGGGAGAGACCCTGACGGCGGAGTTCTTAAGGATAAGTTTCACCCTGGTGAACCGGTATTTCACGTTACCCTTAAGATCCGTCAGGACCTTATACGACGCCCTGTCGACCATCATCGCGAGTTGCGCCGTTTTGCCGTTAAGGTAGACAAAAACTTGCGTCAAGGCGATCTTGTGCGCATAAGTAAATACAAACATGTATTTGAAAAGGGCTATACCCCAAATTGGACAACAGAAATTTTTAGAATTCGGAAAATTCAAAGAACGTATCCAACTACATATTTACTCGATGACCTTAATGGAAACCCTATTGAAGGGGGATTTTATAAGCAAGAGATAAAGAAAACCCGTTTCCCGCATACATATCTAGTGGAAAAAGTTTTGAAACGAAAAGGGGATAGAGTCCTAGTGCGTTGGCTGGGTTTCCCCACCTCTCAAGATAGTTGGGTACACAAAAATGAAATTCTATAAATATATACTTTGTCATCTAATATAATATATACCCCACCGCTGTAAACCAACATATACATTAAATTTAAAACAATTAATATTGTATTTTTTTTTAAATATTTCTTTAATTTCAAAATTTTCTTTTATATAAACTTATACTAATAACAAATGTTTTATTCTTAATCAAATTTTTTATATATATATAAATAACAATTGTTTTATTCTTAATCAGATTTTATACATTTTATAAATAAATTTTCTAATAAATTCTCTCTTTTTCAATTAAAGTCTATATGTAGGGCCACTTCAGCAAAAAATAAATTAACTTCTGAATTCTCTTTTTCTTCCTTATATCTTTTTAATAGGGCTTTCTGTTTAATTGTTTTATTTTCAGCTGTCTCTATCTCTTGAATTTTCTTTTCCCAAACTAAAATGTCAGCATCATACAAGTCTATGTCTTCCAGAGCCTTACGTTTTTGTATTCTATAATGGCCATGTGCCATTGTATTATGTAAATCTGGTTCTATAACTCGTTTATCATCTTTGCTATCAAGAACTATTTTTGAAATTGTACTTGTTTTAAGTACATGATTAACTGATCTGATTAACGACATTGTACCGCTTGCTTTTTTACCAGTATTTAAACATTTTTTATAATCAGCAAAGCCGATTCGCTTAACACAACTTGCCTTAACCCCTTTAGACTTTTTTACTTCTGGAGCACCAGGAACAAGAAATGAATACATTTTTGAACGTAAACCTACGAATTCACTCATAGGCTTGTCATTCAACTCATCTTTGAAAAACCCTAAGCGTTTCTTGTTAACGCTGCTAAAATTATATTTATTCAAGAGATCTGAGTGATAATCTGATGTATCAAATTTCATTGGAAGATCTTCACGTATATCAGCGTAAAAATCTTCAGTTTTTATCGTGTATATGAAAGAGTCTGTATCCATATAGTTTAGACATACAGACTCTCCAAATTTGGGTTTCATATACTGATAATGAAAATCATACATTTTCCATTTTGAAATATCTAGCACAGCAAACCTTAAATAAATAGGTTTATCATAATAAACATTTAACTTACGCATTTGGAATGCGCAAAAATGATCATTAAAATATTTCACGCTATGGAAATTGCTTTTAGCAATCAATGAGCGTGCACAATCTCTTTTGCGACCAGAGGAATCGGTTGGTGTTGCACTTTCCCATTCAGTAATCAATCTAACATTAACCCTTTTCTCTACGTTTTCCATAGTCTTGCCATAGACTGCGTTATTGAGAAGTTTAAAAAATCTTTTCAAACGAATTCTTAGCATTCGTTCTATGAAAAGTATTCAGATCAATGTACGATTGCAGCCAAGGTTTTTGGAAGAATCGTACACCTCTATGAATTTTTTTTAAAATTAATCCATTTTCTAGACACTGTTTTAGTGTCCTATAATGGATAACATAGTTTGACTTATATTCTAAGTCAGCTATCAACTTTTTAACATGAGAATTGGGAGTAGGTTTTTTATTTTTCGGACAAAACGGAAGATCATTATGATTATTATGAATTGTAAATGGGTATTCTAGATCTACCTCAAGAATATATCCATATTCATAGTCATCGTCTATGTTAAAGATATCAAAGTCTTCTAGAGTATCTAGAGGTAACCACTCGAACCCGCCATATGGTAACGACTGTGACATTGCCCAACCATATAAATTATTAGCGTCTAAATATACCAGATATGAAGAATCTTTTGTTTCATCATATTCCGGTAGATATTTATTATTCGCTTTTGTATATTTTTTGGTACATTGCACTAGACCGCCACGTATACCTGATTGAATGAATCTGTACATATCAATATCTGTAAGAAGATCCAATTCAATCTTGGTACTTTTTAACATGGCGTCCCAAAATAACCCTGGAGTTGTGAAAAACTGTGCAGGGTCTAGAGAGTATATGCTAATACATAGGTTAGGTTATATCGGCAGACCCTCAAGGGGGGCCTCACATAGATCAGTATGATCCTTAGTGTTGCCGGATAAGTGATGGAGGCTGTTAATTTCATGGTTTAATTATCCCAGTCTAGTATGCTGGTCCGTTTGGCAAAAGCCAGCAGTTTTTGGGGTGCCAGGCCCGCTGCACTGGAAAGTGATGCAAGCAGGGGGCTTCCAAGGTATTTCGCTCTCGAGGTCATGAGTGCGGGGCAGTCGCAGATGAGGTGCTCCAGAGTTTCTTTTACTTCTGGTACCCTGCATTTCCTGCATTCGTCGTTGTCGGTGATGCCCAACTTCTTTGCATGCGTTGCGGTCAGGCAGTGACCCGTGAGTATACCCATCATTGTTCTGCAGTCTCTTCTTGGGAGCTGAGTGACATATTGGGCCAGTTTCGCATTTGTATGTTTGCACATAGTGCGGGCTGTTTTGCAGTTTGTTGTGCTGTGCCACCTTCTTCTTGCAATTAATGCAGCGCTTTCTTCGAAGCTGTGGCTTATAAATCGTAGCGGTATCTTCAGGTCTTCAACTGTCAGTTGTCTAGATTCGGCACCTTCCTTTGCTAGCCTATCTGCCATCTCGTTTCCGTCGATGCCCTGGTGGCTGGGAACCCAAAAGATGCGCACCTTCGAGCGGTTGCTTAATGCATCTAATGCTTCTCTGCTTGCCAGTACACTTTTGGAGCTGATGACGTAGGACTGCATAGATTTGATAGCCGCCTGACTGTCGACAAAGATGCTGACCTGATTCTTGTTGAGTGTTGTCGCAAGTTCTGCAGCCTTCTTTATGGCGAAGACCTCCGGTTGGAAGATGCTGCAGTAGTCCGGCAACTTGTACGACACTTGGATGAGCGGATCTGCACAGTAGACCGCGGCACCCACGCCGGTTTCCATTTTAGATCCGTCTGTGAACAGCTTTGTTGCGTTTTCGTCCATGCCGATTTTCCAATCTTCATGTCCCATTAGAGCGGGCGTTCTTGAGAAGTTGTTTATTGGGGTCACATAGTCCGTGCTATTGAGTGACTTCCCTCCTACTTCACTGTGCCCATAATTTGCGAGGGCCATATTTCCTGTAGCACAAAGACGTTGCGCGGTCTTTTGTGCTAGTAGTTTGGCCTGTATGTCGATGGGGAGAACTCCAAGTATCACTTCCAAGGCCTTTGTTGGAGTAGATCTCAGTGCCCCAGTAATGCACATCAGTGCACGTCTTTGTACCCTTTCCATTATTAGGAGGTATGTGGATTTCTTGGTGGCCTTCCACCATACTAGGACACCGTAGAGTAGTATTGGACGAACAATTGAGATGAAGATCCAGTGCATCAGTTTGGGAGACAAGCCCCACGTGCTACTTAGCATCTTCTGCGATGCATATAGTGCACTTGTGGCTTTCTTTACCCTTTCCTCGACATTGGTTTTCCAGCTCAACTTGCTGTCCAGTACTATTCCTAGATACTTCACGCTCTTTTTGGCTCGAGCATTGCACCGTTTATAGATGGCGGAGTCCATTGCGGTATCTTGTATCTCTTGGTAAAGAGAATTAGATCCGTCTTGTCCGCATTGATACTGAGTCCGACATCCATAGCCCACTTCAGTACTTCTTTAAGCGTGCTGTCCATGACGGAGCTGATCGTCGTCGGACATTTACCCACGATAATTATGGCTATGTCATCTGCATAGGCGGTTATCTTTGGGTCTTTCCGTTTGAATTTCTTTAAGATGTTGTTTACCACTAAGTTCCACAGCAGCGGCGACAGCACTCCGCCTTGTGGCGTGCCTCTGTGCGCCGCCTTGGTTGTGGTGGTGGTTCCCCATTCGGCTCTTACTCTTCTGCAGCTCAATAGATTTCCTATCCAAGAGTTTACAGCCTCATGGGTGTCCGTAGCTCTCAGGCTCCGCATGATCGCTTCCGTAGATACATTGTTGAATGCACCTGACATGTCCAGGAACGCTCCTAAGGCAAATTCCTTGTGGTGTAGGGCCTTTTCGATGGTGGCTACTAGGGAGTGTAACGCTGTTTCCACCGATTTTCCCTTTGTATAGGCGTGTTGGTTGGATTCTACGAGTCGGTTCATGCCTTCTCTTATGTGTAGATCCAGGAGTTTTTCAAGGGTTTTAAGCAGGAAAGAGGTGAGACTTATCGGTCTGTAATCTTTCGGTTGCACGTGACTGCATTTTCCTGCTTTCGGCAGGAACACAACACGTGCTGTCCTCCAGGGTACAGGTATATATCCCTGCCTCAGACATGCTTTGAATATTGATTCCAGCCATGGAGTGACCTTTTCTTTGGTCTTCTGCATCATGGCTGGTATTATACCATCTAGCCCAGGGGATTTGTAGCTCTCAAAGGAGTCTATGGCCCACTGGATTTTGTGTGGTGTGATTATATTCCCAGGTACGTCGGACACTGGGTTCGTGTGCACTGACTGTAATGAATCGAGTACATCTGTGCATCCGGGGAAGTGCTCGCTTAGAAGGGCATTAGTCGCTTCCCTGCTGCTACTCGTCCACTGGCCATCGCTAGTTCTTAGTTGGCTCTGAATTGCCGGTTGGCTCGACAGAAGCTTCCTAAGTCTGGCTGTTTCCGTGACCTTCTCAATGCCAGAGCAGAAGGATCTCCATGAGTTTCTTTTGGCTGTCTGGACCTTTTTCTTAAAGTCGCGGAGCCTTATCTTGTATTCGTCCCATACAATATCTTCGTTTGCTTGTTTAGCTAGTTTGAAGATTTCTTGTAGGTCGGTGCGCTGTGCCTTCAATTGTGGGTTCCACCAGGGTGGCCTGTGTTTCCTTCTTATTATTGAGGTCTTACACGCTGCGTTGAAGGATGAGGTTAGGTGATGACAGAGAGTCTTCACGGACTTCTCAATGTCCACCGTTGATGAGATTGGTATTGGGGATGGGAGTGTCCTTGTCACTTTGGTCTTAAACATATCCCAGTTGGTGTTCCTGGGATTTTTGTAAAGACTTTTTGTCACTTTGCACTCAAGTTGAACCTCGAACTGGATATACCTGTGGTCAGAGAAGGAAGCTTTGCTGAGAACCCTCCATTCCGTGACTTCAGTATTTGCTCCAGACACGAGTGTTAAATCTATGACGCTAGATGAGGTGGGACCTACGTAGGTGGGTTCCTCTCCCCGGTTAGCGATCTTAACGTTAAATTTAAGAATGAAGTCTAAAAGTGACTCACCTCTATTGTTTACGTCCTTGCAGCCCCATAGGGTGTGATGGGCGTTTGCCTCTACTGGCTCGCCTCCTGGATCAGACGCTCCGTCTCCTCTGTCGTCGATTCCTTGTCATGCGCTAGATAGCAGGACGCCATCAGGATTGGTTCGTCCCTGCATCCCTCTAGCGCTATCACCGTGATGTCGTCTGTGCTGTAATTAGACATAAGATAAGCATAGATGCCTTTTCTTACCAGAATTGCAGTTCTAGCTTTACTTACGGTGGTCGGTTACTTGCTCTTATGGAGATTTAGCTGAAGGGTCCGTAGCTTCATGGCTATTTTCGGATTCCTTCTGCGCGGATGGGTTGGCTACAATGGTCAGGTCACCATCCTCCTCCACTTCATCCTCTATATCGAGGCTGTTGGCTGCGTCGGTCAAAGCCTCGAGGTCTTTTTCGACCTCGCCGGCTTCCAGCGTGTTGGCATTGGTGTCGTTCGGGTGGCGTTTTTTGAGTCGTAGGTACACGTTTCCTACTCCCCATGCCATCTTCCCGAACCTCGGGTACAGCAGATCCTCGGCCTCCTTATTGATCTGGAGGACCATTTGTTGACCATTGCCTTCCGGCTTGCCAACGTGTAGTACCGTCCAGTCAGCGGTAGGCACATCTGGATTCTGCCATCTGAGCAGCTTGAGCGCCTGTTCCTTAGGTACGACCCTCGGGAAGAGTACTTTCGCTTTCGGTACTGACGGAATGCAGGTTCTGTCAACTACCTCCAGCTTGGCACCTTCCCAGGGGGCGTCCATCCGCTTGCCGCTTGCTCGCGGGCACATCCGCCTTATCCTGGTCTTCGGACCGCTGCCTCTTAGTGAGCAGCAGCTCCTCGACTTTGTTGGCATACTGGCTTGAAGTGGCCTTCATTGCCATTTTGCCCTCGAAGTGCTTCCGGCCTTCCTCGATCTTTTCTTCGGCCCACTCCAGCTTTTTCCTCTCCTCAGGGGTGAGTTTTGTGCTGCCAGCGAGCCGAGATCTGATCTTCAGGGCTGCCTTGTACTGGGCTTTGGCCCTCAAGCCCTCCTTCGTCTTTTTGGGCCCTTCCCTACTAGGGGAGTTGGAACCCTTGACTGGGGAGCGCAGGAGGCTTTCTTCCGCCTCAGCACTGATTTCGTTGCCTTGAGGGTCGCTGTCCGAGTCTGCATGGACTCTGGTACCGCGCCACATCTTGGCATTTTTCGATGTTGCGGCATTAGTTATGCAACTGTCCTGGCCTGCTCCCACCAGTACAGAGGTGTGACCGCTGGCGACACGTAGAGGGGTGTTCACCCCCCCGTGCCAGCCGGTGGTAGCAGTCACGCCTTCCACCGACGTTTGGGCTGACATCCCAGCCCGAGTTGATTCCTTGAGGGACTCCATCAACTTCTTCATGGTTGGTTAATTTTGTTCTTGGGAACCACCCCATAGCATTTTAGGCCTATCTGCCAGGCACCTCTGACCATGGCTCCGGACACCACAGCACCAGACTTTGATAGTCCGCATGTTGTTGCGTCCTTGCCTCAGCTGGGCCGTGTATTGGCCCGAGCAACAGGACAGTGTCTGTTTCTGAAGTTTGAGTCAATACACAGCCCATTGCCCAGCCGGCACCCTCGTGGAGGGTTCAGTCAGAGGATTTCTGCCAGCCATGCTAATACATAATTCTCTAAAGTTTTCAAAGATGTCTGCCAATAGCAGAACATCAGTTTTCAAGTACAACTCTAAGTAATCTTTTAGAGTTGTACATGAAAACTTGTTCCAGACATTTACTGCATGTGCATAGCTTTCTTCTGAACATTCTGATTCAGTTAAATTACTGTAAAAAGCTTCTCTAGGTGGTAGAGAAGTTTCTTCAAGTCTATCAACTGAACTTAAATGTTCATAGGGAAAGACACCCTTTTTACGCATCAACTGAAACATTAATTCGGACTCAAACATTTGCCTAGTAGTAGACATTTGTGAATCATCTAGGTTAGACGCTAATTTATCTAACGAAGATGACATGAAACGGAAAGAATCTAGAAAACGAATCTCTAAATTCTTGCCATCGGACATTGGAAGAAATTTCGAAACTGAAATATATTGTTCCTTGTTGAGGGGCACTACGCTAAGTTGTCCAGGTATATTTGCCAACTCGTTAATAAACAAGTGACAATCATACCTAGTGAAATTATGAAAAAATACTGGTATAAAATTAGGTACTTTATATTTTAAGTTGCAGGCATTGTGTGCAGCACCCCTGAATTTACCAGTAAAATGACAATGATCTCTAACTCTGTCTTCTAATAGGGGTGCTGCACATATAAAACAATTGTTGGTTTCCTGAAATTCAATTTCGTCATCAAAAGACATTTGAATAGGAACATTTTTAGATAAATACCTATCGTAAATATTTGTGAGATTTTCAACTAAGCTATCTATAAATGCTGAACTGGCCCTCACACTTGTTTCTAACTTAAAGCTACTTAACTCATTATCATATGCACACTTTATAAGGTATGCATATGAAATTGGTAAATGTGTATTAATATCTTTAATTTTAGCACTCACACTCTCATTCTTGGGTTGAAGAATGGCTTCGAAATCAGCGTAGACGGCGAATGGTACCTTAACTTCCTTCTGGTAGTTCTTATAACGAAGAACTGTATTTTTTCCAGTGGGTAGTTGGCACACCTTCTTGCTGCAGATCTCGTGATGGCGAGTGGCTGTTGCCTCACTCCTAGAATAGTTCAGACAAATATTACAGAACCATTGTCTGCACTTGGGAGCTCCAGTCTGTGATGTTACCAATCTATGAAGAAAATATATAAATCAAATTAGTATAATTATAAGTACTAAAATCTATATTTTTTTTCTATATGTACTTACCGTGAAAGATTTCTAATCCAAGTGTAGTGAGCCTTCTCATCACTTTCCAGTAACAACATGTTGATGTGATGCTGTTTGACGTCTTTGGGATAGAAGATGGGTCCGATCACATTTCCTTTTTCCAGATCATATCCAAAGACTGTTATACTGATCAACGGGTTCTTATCCATAAACTTGTTAATATGTTTAGGATTGAGTGGGAAATCTAAGCCTTCAAAGTTCAAAACAATATTGTTTAATTTGATTATGTGCTCAGATATCTCCACATTATATGATCCGCATCTTTCAGCATGTTGATCTTCCTCCTTTATCGCAGCAATCACTGTCCATTTGAAACAGTATTCGTCATTGTTTTTAACGTTCACAATTGCTTTTTTACTACTCAAACTCTTGGGTAGTGCGATAAAGGAGGATCCTCTTATGGGTTTGTACTTATTCACATTCATTTCCAAACGGATAATGTGAGTTAATGCCCATCCACTATCCCTCTCTTGGAAATCATCCATTCGTGAGATTATTTTTTCGGCATGCTCCTTGTACAATTCTTGTAAATCAGAATTGACGGTGATGACTTCCATTTTAGATTGGTAAGACTTCACTTCGATGTATTCAATCTCTTGTTTTACTAGAACATATTCGGCGAAAAGCTCAAAATTCACTTTTATAGAAGTGTGAGCTTCAAGCAGTCCGAAGAGATGTTGAAGGAATGCCTCGCCTGCTTCCTGCAGAAAATCTTTAGGTAATACCAAGACTCCGTTACTGTTAATATACAGGTACTGAAGAATCCTTCCATTGAATAAATCGGTATCAAAATCCTGTTATCAACAGGTTCAATAGCACGTCTCTTGTGCTGCTCTGTACGAATGTGATGTGACCAACTTATATTATTTTGAATAGTCACATTACAGAGCGCACAATGTTTCATGTTATTGGATCCGGTTCGTTGACGAGCAGCCCAGGCTAATCTCAACTGCTCTCGTTGTTGCTGCTGCTCCCTAGCTGCAGCGATTTCATTCAAATCCTTTGTAGAAAAGATTCCGTTTAAAGCCATTTTTATTGTTGTTGTTGTTGTTGTTGATAAACTGATGTTGCTGTTGTTGTTGTTGTTGTTGCGGTAGCTGTTGTTGTTGTTGTTGTTGCGGTAGTTGTTGTTGTTGTTGTTGTTTAGCTGTTGTTGTTGTTTAACTGCTTAGCTGATTTTTTAACTGCTTAGCTGGTTTTTTAACTGCTTAGCTGGTTTTTTAACTGTTTAGCTGTTTAGCTGTTGTTATTGTTCTTAAACTGTTTAACAGTTTAGCTGTTGTTGTTGTTCTTTAAATGTTTAGCTGTTGTTGCTGTTTTTTGGTTCACTAATGCACTCTACTCGGTTTGAAGACTTTTTATACCCTTCGACCATTGAAAATGGTCAAAAAAGGGTATACTAACTTTGTGCAAATGTATGTAACAGGCAGAAGGAGGTGTGGCAGACCCCATAAAGTATATATATTCCTGCTCAGGATCACTAGCCGAGTTGATTAAGTCATGTCTGTCTGTCTGTCCGGATGTCCGGATGTATGGATGACCAGATGAACACACAGATCTCAGCTATTATAACAGCTACAGTTACCAAATTTGGCATGAACATTTCTGTGTAGCCGGCGCAGATCAAGTTTATTTCAAATGTTGGCTGCCACGCCCACCGCCCCCGCAAATTAATAATTTAATTTTTGAACTAAATTTATAAGCGCTGTATTAACATATACAAAGCTCATTAAAATATCTACGTATTCTCGAAATTGTAATCCGATCGGTCAATAAAGACAGAAGTTATTTAAGAAAGTATGTGCATAAAACCAAGTGCTTGTGTCAGCTAACAAGGGAGGCGGGCGAGCGCGAAGCGCGAGCGCCATCTGTCGAGAATAATTTCAAAGTATGTGCATATGTAGGCCGTCAGCCGTCAGAGGCAGTAAGGGGAATTAATGTAACCATAGCTTTGGCTGTGGTACGTGCCGTCCTTACTCCTACTGACGGAAGTGCGGCTACACTCTCCACGTGAGGGCGGCTGGAAGCAGGCCCCTAGTACGGTCATGTCTCTGCTAGGGGTGCTGACTAATTGTAGTCGGGCGAAGATCGTGAATCTATAAATCACCCCAATCCAAGGCGGAACAGCATACGCTAATGGATGCATGGCCAGGGGGTCGCCTGGTCTCTAGTATGCGAACTCTGGATACCTGTCGCCCTCCAGTTTCATTCAGACTTCCCACGGCACGCGGGCTATGTCGTGGGTGACCTTCCCTTCCCGCCTACTCGTGAGACCAAATTTTATGGATCTTAATAATAAAACAGAAAAGTCTGATACGGCTTTGATAGCATCAATCCAGGGTGAAGCCCTCACGGCCGACCCCAACACCAGCACTGCAGCTATTGGGCTGCTGGCTTCCACCCCCAATACTACGGGTTTCGACTCCTGTATTTCTGGGGACTCGGATAGGCCACGAACTCCCTTGGACACTGAGTTCGCTAGTGCTGCTTTCTCGTCCAACAACTGCTCAGGCATGCAGCAAAACGTCGAGGTGATGTCCTCTGACGCTGAAGCTGACGGTGACCTGATCAGCTTTGCTGACGACGCTTCCGTGGCCTCTCAGAGGTCAGGCCTCACGGAAGCAGGCTCCCAAATCCAGACGCTGCGACTGGACTCGGGGAACGCCTTTGTCAAAATGAAGTCCCGCGAGAAGAAGCTATTCAAAGCTGCACTCGCAAAGGGTTCGAGCAGAGCAGAAGCTCTTGCTATCGCCACTGCGCCCCCCGCGGAAACCAAGGCTAAGCGGACGCGTGCTGACGATACTTTCCCCGAACCCCAAGAGTCCTCAAAGAAGCCCAAAAAGACTCATGTGGAGTCCACAAAGCCACTCTTCAGCCAAGTGGCAAGCAGAGTGAAACTGGGCTTCACTTCGGCTGATCCCACTAAACCCCTTTCACCGGAGCAGTTGGCTACGGTGAAAGAAAGCATCCTGAAGGCAATGTCGCTGCCCTCCACATCGGTTGCCGGTCCAGGTTTCGAGGCCTGTATACCTCGAAATGAATGGCTGCTCCTTGTGTGTGAGCCGCAGTGGCGCCGATAACTGTAGCACCCAAACCCCCAGTCATTGTGGTGACTGCCCCCAAGCCCACAACGGGCCGCACGAGGCCGGTGGTTGGCAACAGCCGCCCCCTCGTCCCGTCAAGGCCCAGCGCAGTGCGGAAACCACCTGCAGGCGTACCTCCGACGACCGGGGTCGCTAGGCGACCTCCCCCGAGTAGTTCCTCCAGACTGCCGAAGGGCATCGGGGGTAACGACTCTCGGGGGGGCAAGGCAGGTGGCCTTGTCACCAAAGCCCTAAAGGAGGATGCCGAGCGCCATTAAGGTGCTCCAGGCGAACCTGCACCACGCCAGAGGAGGTCCGCCACCCTGTGCAGGGTCGTCTGTGAAGACTCAATCAACCTGGCTCTCGTCCAAGAGCCGTGGTTGATCGGTGGCCACATCCGTGGACTATCGTGCGGATCATGTAAGTTATTATATGACCGTATGGGTGGTGCCCCTCGCACCGCTATTGTTGTAAATAACGATGTGAGACACTTCCCCTTACCTAATTTCATCCACAGAGACCTGGTGGCAACGGCTATTGAGGTAGCCACGGCCGATGGTGTCCGGGAGGTAGTGATCGCCTCTGCCTATTTCCCGGGCGACGTGGATGACGTTCCCCCCACAGAGGTGCGGCGGCTAGTGGACTTCTGCCGCCTACACAACAAGCCGCTTGTGATCGGCTGTGATGCAAATGCGCATCACACGATCTGGGGAAGCAGCGACGTCAATAAACGTGGTGAGTCCCTTTTAGAGTATCTATTGTGCTGTCAATTAGATGTCGCTAACATAGAGTGTAAGCCTACCTTTATTAACGCCATTAGGGAAGAGGTTCTGGACCTTACCCTAGTCAGCAACTCTATTGCGAGTTCGCTGGCCAACTGGCGGGTCACAGACGAAGCTACTCTGTCGGACCATCAGCACATTAGGTTCGACCTCCCTGGCCAAGTCGAGATCCGCCAGAACTCCTTCTGTCCCAAAAAGACAAACTGGGAACTCTTCAAAGCCTCTGTGGCTTTCAAAGCAGACTCGTTGATCAGCAACCCCAATTCTATCAGTGAGATAGAACTTGCTGCCAACATGCTTCAAGATGTGCTAATCACATCCTTCGAGGACAGCTCTGTTCGGAAGACCCTTAAAGTCAACCGTAAAGTTCCATGGTGGAACGAGGAACTGGCTGCTCAAAGAAGGAAGGTTAGAAGCCTATTCAACAAGGCCAGATCTAACCGTGTCAATTGGGACGTCTATAGTGACGCTCTCACTAATTATAACAAGAACATTAGACGTGCTAAGCGCGATACGTGGCGCAGCTACTGTGGTAGCATTGAATCGTTGCCAGAGGTAGCGAGACTCCACAAAGTATTGGCCAAAGGGTCGTCTAATGGGATAGGGCTTCTTAAAAGAGCAGATGGTTCTTTCACTCAAGATCGCAGGGAAGCACTTGACCTTCTGCTACAAGTCCACTTCCCAGGTTCTGTGGCGAACCCAGATCTATCCAGTCACGATGACGCCACCTTATCACCGGACTCTCGTGGGTCCAGTCTATCAGGAACCATCTTCGACCCCGAAAAGGTCAAATGGGCTGTAGATTCCTTCGCTCCCTTCAAAGCCCCAGGGGGCGATCAAATCTTTCCAGCCCTCTTACAAAACAGCCTGGATCACATTCTTGATCCGCTGGTCGGCCTTCTTAGGGCTAGTCTCACTTGGGGTTATATACCCATCTCTTGGAGGAGAGTCAATGTGGTATTCATTCCCAAACAGGGGAATCGTCCCCCCTGATCAGCCTAAGTCATATCGGCCGATCAGTCTTACCTCCTTTCTGCTAAAGACGGCGGAAAGGCTCGTAGACCTGCACATTCGGTGCTCTCTGCAGAAAACTCATCCTCTGCACCCCACGCAGTTTTCGTATATAGCCGGAAGATCGACGGAGGTCGCTCTCCACAAGCTGGTTGGTAATATCGAAAGAGCCCTCGCATCCAAGAACATTGCTCTGTGCTCCTTTCTTGATATAGAGGGTGCTTTCGATAATACCGGCTACGGGTCTATTTCTGCTGCGCTGGAGCGCAGAAATATCGCCCGCCCCCTAATCCGATGGATTGATGCTATGCTCAAACACCGGACTATTTCCTCTACCTTGGACTCTACGACCGCTTTTATTAGTGCGGTGAAGGGATGTCCCCAGGGAGGGGTCTTATCCCCCTTACTCTGGTCCCTAGTAGTTGATGAACTACTGAGTATCCTTGCAGAACAGGGCGTGGTAGCAATCGGCTACGCTGACGACCTGGCTATCGTAGTGAACGGGAACTTTGGTTATTTGAGATGATGGTAAGACCCATCGTTACCTACGCTGCCATTGTATGGTGGCCAAAGGTTACGCAGGTCACTGCCATCAACAAATGCACTAAACTGCATAGGCTGCTCTGCCTGTCTTTAACGGGTGCACTTCGCACCTGTCCCACATCAGCAATGGAATCGATATTGAATTTGACTCCTCTGCATATTCAAATACAAGAAGTCGCCGCTAGTAGTCTTCTGAGAATCAAGCTTCAATCTGGGCTTCTAGCTACCGAATCGGGGCACGCTAGACTTATCAAAGACATTCCTGGCTTAGAGATCTGCTCTAGATCAGATTCCATGACCAAGGAACTCTTCTTTGGTGCAAAATTTAGAACCCTCATCCCGGACCGGAGGGACTGGGATGCTGGCAACCCCATCAGTGACCCTCACGGTATACACTGGTATACCGACGGGTCAAAGACTGATCAGGGGGTTGGAGCTGGAATACATGGTCCCAACTCCAAAACCTCGGTTGCTATGGGCAAGTGGCCCACAGTTTTTCAATCCGAGGTTCATGCCATCGAGTTCTGCTGTCATCTTATTCTTGAGAAGGGGATCAGAGAAGCGAATATCTACATCTTCTCGGATAGCCAAGCTGCCATACTAGACCTCTCCTCAGAAAGAGTAGGTTCACGTATGGTGGCTGACTGTTGGAACTGCCTTCATAGGCTTTCCAATAGGAATAAAGTTACCCTTCTATGGGTACCTGGTCACTCTGGTTTCCAGGGCAACGAGCTAGCGGATGAACTAGCGAGGGCGGGGTCATCAGCCCCTCTGCATGGCCCCGAACCCTTCTGTGGCGTGGGGTGGTCAACTATTTCATCCCTTGTGAAAGCATGGGCGGTTAGGTTGACCGAACGCTACTGGTTCTTCCAACCAGGGATGAGGCAGGCTAGAGAGCTTACGAATCCCTCGGGTAAGCGAAGAACAAACTTACTCTCTAGGAGAGATCTCTATCTCCTTGTTGGTTACCTTAGTGGCCACCATTTGGTGAACTACCACCTCACAAAAATGCGTCTGTCCTCTGATGCAGAATGCAGGCTCTGTAAAGAGGACGACGAAACCACTAAACACATCCTGTGTGATTGTCCAGCCTTGGTTTGGATTAGGAGGAAACATCTGCACGTGGAAACCGCAGTTCCCGAGCACATTGTCCGTTCCTCGACAAAAGACCTGTTATGCTTCATCAGGGAAGCGGAACAGCTTTTGTCATGTTAGGGAGAGCATTCTAGGTACAAAAGATCGTTCTGGTCGCAGTGCCTCGCCCCTTCTCTGCTGGGAGACTCCCTCTCCAAATAATAATAATAATAATGTGCATATGTATATGTCTACATACATAGGAACATAGGTCGAAGGGTATCCCACTGTCGCGTGCCGCGCGACTGTTGCTTTTCTTACTGGTTTTATTCTTTAACAGTTTAGCTGTTGTTGTTGTTCTTTAAATGTTTAGCTGTTGTTGCTGTTTTTTGGTTCACTAATGCACTCTACTCGGTTTGAAGACTTTTTATACCCTTCGACCATTGAAAATGGTCAAAAAAGGGTATACTAACTTTGTGCAAATGTATGTAACAGGCAGAAGGAGGCGTGGCAGACCCCATAAAGTATATATATTCTTGCTCAGGATCACTAGCCGAGTCGATTAAGTCATGTCTGTCTGTCTGTCCGGATGTCCGGATGTCCGGATGTATGGATGACCAGATGAACACACAGATCTCAGCTATTATAAGAGCTACAGTTACCAAATTTGGCATGAACATTTCTGTGTAGCCGGCGCAGATCAAGTTTATTTCAAATGTTGGCTGCCACGCCCACCGCCCCCGCAAATTAATAATTTTTTAAAAATTAATTTTTGAACTCAATTTATAAGCGCTATATTAAAGATACAGCTTTCTGACTTTAACATATACAAAGCTATCTACGTATTCTCGAAATTGTAATCCGATCGGTCAATAAAGACAGAAGTTATTTAAGAAAGTATGTGCATAAAACCAAGTGCTTGTGTCAGCTAACAAGGGAGGCGGGCGAGCGCGAAGCGCGAGCGCCATCTGTCGAGAATAATTTCAAAGTATGTGCATATGTAGGCCGTCAGCCGTCAGAGGCAGTAAGGGGAATTAATGTAACCATAGCTTTGGCTGTGGTACGTGCCGTCCTTACTCCTACTGACGGAAGTGCGGCTACACTCTCCACGTGAGGGCGGCTGGAAGCAGGCCCCTAGTACGGTCATGTCTCTGCTAGGGGTGCTGACTAATTGTAGTCGGGCGAAGATCGTGAATCTATAAATCACCCCAATCCAAGGCGGAACAGCATACGCTAATGGATGCATGGCCAGGGGGTAGCCTGGTCTCTAGTATGCGGACTCTGGATACCTGTCGCCCTCCAGTTTCATTCAGACTTCCCACGGCACGCGGGCTATGTCGTGGGTGACCTTCCCTTCCCGCCTACTCGTGGGACCAAATTTTATGGATCTTAATAATAAAACAGAAAAGTCTGATGCGGCTTTGATAGCATCAATCCAGGGTGAAGCCCTCACGGCCGACCCCAACACCAGCACTGCAGCTATTGGGCTGCTGGCTTCCACCCCCAATACTACGGGTTTCGACTCCTGTATTTCTGGGGACTCGGATAGGCCACGAACTCCCTTGGACACTGAGTTCGCTAGTGCTGCTTTCTCGTCCAACAACTGCTCAGGCATGCAGCAAAACGTCGAGGTGATGTCCTCTGACGCTGAAGCTGACGGTGACCTGATCAGCTTTGCTGACGACGCTTCCGTGGCCTCTCAGAGGTCAGGCCTCACGGAAGCAGGCTCCCAAATCCAGACGCTGCGACTGGACTCGGGGAACGCCTTTGTCAAAATGAAGACCCGCGAGAAGAAGCTATTCAAAGCTGCACTCGCAAAGGGTTCGAGCAGAGCAGAGGCTCTTGCTATCGCCACTGCGCCCCCCGCGGAAACCAAGGCTAAGCGGACGCGTGCTGACGATACTTTCCCCGAACCCCAAGGGTCCTCAAAGAAGCCCAAAAAGACTCATGTGGAGTCCACAAAGCCACTCTTCAGCCAAGTGGCAAGCAGAGTGAAACTGGGCTTCACTTCGGCTGATCCCACTAAACCCCTTTCACCGGAGCAGTTGGCTACGGTGAAAGAAAGCATCCTGAAGGCAATGTCGCTGCCCTCCACATCGGTTGCCGGTCCAGGTTTCGAGGCCTGTATACCTCGAAATGAATGGCTGCTCCTTGTGTGTGAGGATAGCATCACCGCTGAGTGGGTCAGGGGAGCTGTTGGACATATCAGGTCCATCAGCTGCCTTGATGTCAAACTGTTGGAGGAACCTGAGTTCCCAAGAGCTCACCTCATTAGAGGTTACTTCCCCAACAGTGCTGAACTCCCACCCGCCTCAATTTTGGGTCAATTGGACAACCAAAATTATGAACGCTTCTCAACGAAGCTGTGGCGGGTGGTTCAACACAGCCTTAACGGCAAAACGGCGCACCTCGCGATGATGGTCGACGAGGCGTCGTATAAGGTCCTGACGGATCTTAAGGGTAACGTGAAATACCGGTTCACCAGGGTGAAACTTATCCTTAAGAACTCCGCCGTCAGGGTCTCTCCCACTCCTGCCCTATCCCCCTCCCCATCTCCAACCATTCCCCCCCTATCAGCGCTCCTCCGGCGGCGACAACGGTGGCCCCTACCGGCGTGACAGCAGTGGCTGCCGCTCCGGTGGCGTCTACTAGTGCCGCAGCCGCAGTGGCGCCGATAACTGTAGCACCCAAACCCCCAGTCATTGTGGTGACTGCCCCCAAGCCCACAACGGGCCGCACGAGGCCGGTGGTTGGCAACAGGCGCCCCCTCGTCCCGTCAAGGCCCAGCGCAGTGCGGAAACCACCTGCAGGGGTGCCTCCGACGACCGGGGTCGCTAGGCGACCTCCCCCGAGTAGTTCCTCCAGACTGCCGAAGGGCATCCGGGGTAACGACTCTCGGGGGGGCAAGGCAGGTGGCCTTGTCACCAAAGCCCTAAAGGAGGATGCCGAGCGCCATTAAGGTGCTCCAGGCGAACCTGCACCACGCCAGAGGAGCGTCCGCCACCCTGTGCAGGGTCGTCTGTGAAGACTCAATCAACCTGGCTCTCGTCCAAGAGCCGTGGTTGATCGGTGGCCACATCCGTGGACTATCGTGCGGATCATGTAAGTTATTATATGACCGTATGGGTGGTGCCCCTCGCACCGCTATTGTTGTAAATAACGATGTGAGACACTTCCCCTTACCTAATTTCATCCACAGAGACCTGGTGGCAACGGCTATTGAGGTAGCCACGGCCGATGGTGTCCGGGAGGTAGTGATCGCCTCTGCCTATTTCCCGGGCGACGTGGATGACGTTCCCCCCACAGAGGTGCGGCGGCTAGTGGACTTCTGCCGCCTACACAACAAGCCGCTTGTGATCGGCTGTGATGCAAATGCGCATCACACGATCTGGGGAAGCAGCGACGTCAATAAACGTGGTGAGTCCCTTTTAGAGTATCTATTGTGCTGTCAATTAGATGTCGCTAACATAGGGTGTAAGCCTACCTTTATTAACGCCATTAGGGAAGAGGTTCTGGACCTTACCCTAGTCAGCAACTCTATTGCGAGTTCGCTGGCCAACTGGCGGGTCACAGACGAAGCTACTTTGTCGGACCATCAGCACATTAGGTTCGACCTCCCTGGCCAAGTCGAGATCCGCCAGAACTCCTTCTGTCCCAAAAAGACAAACTGGGAACTCTTCAAAGCCTCTGTGGCTTTCAAAGCAGACTCGTTGATCAGCAACCCCAATTCTATCAGTGAGATAGAACTTGCTGCCAACATGCTTCAAGATGTGCTAATCACATCCTTCGAGGACAGCTCTGTTCGGAAGACCCTTAAAGTCAACCGTAAAGTTCCATGGTGGAACGAGGAACTGGCTGCTCAAAGAAGGAAGGTTAGAAGCCTATTCAACAAGGCCAGATCTAACCGTGTCAATTGGGACGTCTATAGTGACGCTCTCACTAATTATAACAAGAACATTAGACGTGCTAAGCGCGATACGTGGCGCAGCTACTGTGGTAGCATTGAATCGTTGCCAGAGGTAGCGAGACTCCACAAAGTATTGGCCAAAGGGTCGTCTAATGGGATAGGGCTTCTTAAAAGAGCAGATGGTTCTTTCACTCAAGATCGCAGGGAAGCACTTGACCTTCTGCTACAAGTCCACTTCCCAGGTTCTGTGGCGAACCCAGATCTATCCAGTCACGATGACGCCACCTTGTCACCGGACTCTCGTGGGTCCAGTCTATCAGGAACCATCTTCGACCCCGAAAAGGTCAAATGGGCTGTAGATTCCTTCGCTCCCTTCAAAGCCCCAGGGGGCGATCAAATCTTTCCAGCCCTCTTACAAAACAGCCTGGATCACATTCTTGATCCGCTGGTCGGCCTTCTTAGGGCTAGTCTCACTTGGGGTTATATACCCATCTCTTGGAGGAGAGTCAATGTGGTATTCATTCCCAAACAGGGGAATCGTCCCCCTGATCAGCCTAAGTCATATCGGCCGATCAGTCTTACCTCCTTTCTGCTAAAGACGGCGGAAAGGCTCGTAGACCTGCACATTCGGTGCTCTCTGCAGAAAACTCATCCTCTGCACCCCACGCAGTTTGCGTATATAGCCGGAAGATCGACGGAGGTCGCTCTCCACAAGCTGGTTGGTAATATCGAAAGAGCCCTCGCATCCAAGAACATTGCTCTGTGCTCCTTTCTTGATATAGAGGGTGCTTTCGATAATACCGGCTACGGGTCTATTTCTGCTGCGCTGGAGCGCAGAAATATCGCCCGCCCCCTAATCCGATGGATTGATGCTATGCTCAAACACCGGACTATTTCCTCTACCTTGGACTCTACGACCGCTTTTATTAGTGCGGTGAAGGGATGTCCCCAGGGAGGGGTCTTATCCCCCTTACTCTGGTCCCTAGTAGTTGATGAACTACTGAGTATCCTTGCAGAACAGGGCGTGGTAGCAATCGGCTACGCTGACGACCTGGCTATCGTAGTGAACGGGAACTTTGCCAACACCGTGACAGAGCTGATGCAATCTGCTCTGAACACGGTTTGTAGATGGTGCGAAGATGTTGGTCTGAGCATCAATCCACAAAAGGCAATTATCGTTCCCTTCACTAAGCGCCATTCCGTTGACATAGGACAATTGCACATTGGCGGCTCTCCCGTGGGACTTTCCAGCGAGGTTAAATATCTAGGGGTAACTCTCGATAAAAGACTGAACTGGAACTCCCATTTAAACAACACCCTATCAAAGGCTACTCATGCCATGTGGGCCTGCAGAAGATTCTTTGGCAGGATCTGGGGTCTCAAATCCTGCACCATTCGGTGGTTATTTGAGATGATGGTAAGACCCATCGTTACCTACGCTGCCATTGTATGGTGGCCAAAGGTTACGCAGGTCACTGCCATCAACAAATGCACTAAACTGCATAGGCTGCTCTGCCTGTCTTTAACGGGTGCACTTCGCACCTGTCCCACAGCAGCAATGGAATCGATATTAAATTTGACTTCTCTGCATATTCAAATACAAGAAGTCGCCGCTAGTAGTCTTCTGAGAATCAAGCTTCAATCTGGGCTTCTAGCTACCGAATCGGGGCACGCTAGACTTATCAAAGACATTCCTGGCTTAGAGATCTGCTCTAGATCAGATTCCATGACCAAGGAACTCTTCTTTGGTGCAAAATTTAGAACCCTCATCCCGGACCGGAGGGACTGGGATGCTGGCAACCCCATCAGTGACCCTCACGGTATACACTGGTATACCGACGGGTCAAAGACTGATCAGGGGGTTGGAGCTGGAATACATGGTCCCAACTCCAAAACCTCGGTTGCTATGGGCAAGTGGCCCACAGTTTTTCAATCCGAGGTTCATGCCATCGAGTTCTGCTGTCATCTTATTCTTGAGAAGGGGATCAGAGGAGCGAATATCTACATCTTCTCGGATAGCCAAGCTGCCATACTAGCCCTCTCCTCAGAAAGAGTAGGTTCACGTATGGTGGCTGACTGTTGGAACTGCCTTCAGAGGCTTTCCAATAGGAATAAAGTTACCCTTCTATGGGTACCTGGTCACTCTGGTTTCCAGGGCAACGAGCTAGCGGATGAACTAGCGAGGGCGGGGTCATCAGCCCCTCTGCATGGCCCCGAACCCTTCTGTGGCGTGGGGTGGTCAACTATTTCATCCCTTGTGAAAGCATGGGCGGTTAGGTTGACCGAACGCTACTGGTTCTTCCAACCAGGGATGAGGCAGGCTAGAGAGCTTACGAATCCCTCGGTTAAGCGAAGAACAAACTTACTCTCTAGGAGAGATCTCTATCTCCTTGTTGGTTACCTTAGTGGCCACCATTTGGTGAACTACCACCTCACAAAAATGCGTCTGTCCTCTGATGCAGAATGCAGGCTCTGTAAAGAGGACGACGAAACCACTAAACACATCCTGTGTGATTGTCCAGCCTTGGTTTGGATTAGGAGGAAACATCTGCACGTGGAAACCGCAGTTCCCGAGCACATTGTCCGTTCCTCGACAAAAGACCTGTTATGCTTCATCAGGGAAGCGGAACAGCTTTTGTCATGTTAGGGAGAGCATTCTAGGTACAAAAGATCGTTCTGGTCGCAGTGCCTCGCCCCTTCTCTGCTGGGAGACTCCCTCTCCAAATAATAATAATAATAATGTGCATATGTATATGTCTACATACATAGGAACATAGGTCGAAGGGTATCCCACTGTCGCGTGCCGCGCGACTGTTGCTTTTTTTAATACTAAAAAAGGTGATAGCTTATCACTGTACTATTATTAGAATAAACCATGTTAGAAGGTGGATTTACTACGCCCAACCACCCTCGGTTCATAGAAAATAATTAGGATAGAAGATAGTTCCCACGCTGAATAGCAGGAGAACAGGTGCGAACAAACACAGTAAGCCGTTAGGACAACAGGTTGCAGTGTTTTGTTTACGCACTAACATATCATGATAGGGATACTACTATCACATGGGGGGTGTCATGTGAAATTTCTCACACTGAATTGTCAATTAGAAAATTAGCATATTAAAATAGGGTTACTGATCATACACACGCACACATACACAAAACTAATATTAATTTACATAATCAACAAGTTGAGGCGGTAGCTGTCTACACATTTCATGATTAACCACGTGCTAACGATCAATTAGCACGCTTGAGGATACCCTTAGCGTTTTCATGCTCACGGTCACGGCTAGGGTCACAAAAGAGCCGATACACACATTAACATGTTGTGGTAGGGTGTCCCGGCCTCTCAAATATTACCCTCGTCAGCGATCCCCTCGTCACACATGCGTGTGTGCACTGACGCATGCATTCACCCACAAACCCTAACACGTGCGTATGTAAACATGATAATGCATGCTCATTTTCATAATACATAACACCCAGCTATTATGCTAATTAGGACCCTACATTTCTGACCCCTCGTCACGCACCCATAACCAACCAACTTTTTGTCCCAGAAAAACCCATTAAATATGCTAATTAGGATCCTTAACTTCCGACCCCTCGTCACGCACCCCTAACCACCCCACTTTTTGTCCCACAAAAACCCATTAAATATGCTAATTAAGAGACTAAATTGACCGATCTATCCCAAAAAACACATTAAATATGCTAATTAGGGACCTAAATTGACCGATCACCCCAAAAAAACCCATTAAATATGCTAATTAGGTACCTTAATTACCTAACCACCCCTCGTCACACCCCATTAATTTTTACTCCCCATTCCACTTCCTGTCCCAGAACCCCCATTATATATCTACTACGCTAGATTCGAACCTCGGTATGCTTGTGTAAATTAGGTCTGCTTAAGTATATATGTTCAAAGTGAGTTTAATTAGTATCATATCTCACTTATTAATAGTCCGATTTAAATGAAATTTTCACATAACGCCCGTGGCAAGGTATTTATCATGTAAGATATACAACTTTGGTTGTTGAGCTAATTTTGTAGTTGTTAAATAGTTATTACTGATTTACAGAGGCGGAAAGGGGCGTGTCCAAATTTTACAAAAACTTTGAGACACTGCAATATATATGTATGTTGTCGCAAAATTTGATGACTCTAGCTCTTATAGTTTCTGAGATCCAGGTGTTCATACAGACAGACGGACAGACGGTCAGACGGACAGACGGACATAGCTCAATCGACTCGGCTACTGATACTGAGTCAGAATATATATAGTTTATGGGGTCGGAGATGCCTCCTTCTGCCTGTTACGCACATTTCCGTTCCGACAAACACAATAGTCCATGAATTTTTTTAAAATCCATGGCCTAATTATTACCAGCGTGGGCTGCATCATAAACTTTATTCATATTTTTAGATATCAAAAGTACTAGTTCATGTATACAGTTTAATATAACTTTCTTAAAATCTTCAGCAAACCCAATTAAATTTTTTAGTGGAACTGAATATTCAAAATAACTTTGTGAAGTAAAGTCTCCAGATCCAAATTTGATGTGTACCCTGAGTAAGTTTAGGGTTAATATAGGTATCCCAACTACGAAATGCTAATGGAAGATTAGCGCCGCTTTTTATTATATCATATAATTTAATTTTAGCTGAATCACTGGGGGTTACATGAGGAATTTTCCATGTTATACTCAGCATTTCTAGTCTTAAATTATTACCAGCGTGGGCTGCATCATAAACTTCATTCATATTTTTAGATATCAAAAGTACTAGTTCATGTTTACAGTTTAATATAACTTTCTTAAAATCTTCAGCAAACCCAAGTAAATTTTTTAGTGGAACTGAATATTAAAAATAATTTTGTGAAGTAAAGTCTCCAGATCCAGTCCATCCAGAATTGTAAAGTCTCTTACTCTCCAGTTAATTCAAAGATACATAGTTCTTAATTGAAGAAGTAGTACCAACAAATTTTGTTCTATCAATCTCAACACCATTTATTTCATAACGTATTTCATCCAGAAAATATGCCATACAATTGTTTCATAGTTTTCTAGTAATATTTGTAGTGTCCAGCGTATTATCTTCTTTAACTTTACCAACGACACCATGAAAATTGATAAAACTCTCATGAGGGAGAACATACAAGTCCTGGTTTTGAATTGTAATTCTGATTTCATCATTAGCTTTAAATGATTGTTGATATGGTTGTTTACGCCGAAGCTCGCCGCCGAAAAGTAGGCAGCATATCGGCGTAAACAGTGCGAGAGTTACCGAGGGCTCTCGCGCTCTTTTATCCAACAGACTATGTTAAGTTAGGCTTAAGCTATTCTTTACCTATGTAAAAAGTAGTTGAAAAAATAAAGTGAAGTGAACGCCACGCGCCCCGAATTGTATTTTTTATATCGCATTGTTTTCGCGTCGGTTTCCGTTTTCAGCATCACACCCCCAAATCTACGATCCCCCAAAGAAGGAAGAAATCATTGCCGCCACCACAATCAATGGTCCTTCGATCCGGATCTCATCATCTTTTTGGACATCACGTCGCTGGATTTTCATCCCCACGCTCCGCTCGAACCACTAGATCATCGGCATCTCGTCAGGATCACCCAGATAAGTACTACATTTTTTACTTATTTTTATGCGGCAGAGGACTGTGTGTAATTGTTCCTTGGTGAAAAGAAAGATTTTCTACTTTCTCCTAACCTCGCAATTTGCGCCACCGGCATCTCTGTATGTACATATGTTGTTCCATTAGTAAGTACATACTTACTTACAGACGACTGCCACCTTCGTAAGATTTCCATACATATATGTATGGAAATACGAGTCACAAATTATACACAGTTTATCCGTCTAATTCCATTTACAAGCCTCTGCCACATACATGTATGTACCTTCTCCTACCCTTTTCATTTGAACAAAGGTACATACATTCTCCAAAACTAATTAAATTGTATGTTAATATATGTGTAATATATACATATACACATTACATACTTACGTTGCCCATTAGTACATTGCCAAGGTCCGCACCTCAAGTGGCAATTGTACCTCCAAAGCTAACACCAAAAAAGATAACACTGGCATTCCTTGTTTATTAAATTTATTTATTAACATAATCCAATATATTTTGGCCGGCAGCAATATTTCGGCTGCACTGGCATAACACACACAAATACTTATATTAACACATACGACGATAAATAAAAAATAAGTGACTTTAAAAGTCACGGTTGCCCACTACGTGATAAAAAAAAGTGGCGGTTGGTCGATTGTGATCGAACTGCGATCACTAAGGCAAACTGCGATCACTACTGTTGCTTGGATGACCAAGACCCATCATAAAATCTACTGGAATGACGGTTTGAACTACTATAGAGAAGCACAACAACATATAAGAAAAATAACTAGCGGAAAACAAATAATTTGTAAAGGATATGAAAAAAAAATGTTTCTAAAAAGATTTCTAAAAACCTATGATATAACAGATATTCATGAACTTGGTTCTCCTAAATTAAAAGAAATGGATGGCAATCAGTTTCCTTTTTGTTCACTACATTATATGGAAGGGGTATGTGCCTTGAATAATGCTCATAAAATTTTAAACTACTTTGAGAGTTGCGAGCATGAATATCTTTAAACATGGAAGAAAACAATAACACTCATTTTTCAAATTTAATAAATAAAATTAATATTTTAATATCTGACTTTGGAAACATATTATCCGAAGCGGATCTACAATTTCTTATCAAGTCAAGGAAAATGTTCATGGAAGTTGGAAATTTCAAAATTATAAAGACACAATTTGGAGAACATTTAGAATTCTGTAAATCTTGCTATGATAATACAGAAACATGTGCTTGCTTTTACTTTGTTGTTCAACAACATGATGTTAAAAAATTTATTACGTCATATAAACTACATGTCTAAAATACTTACATAAGCTACCTTTGTCAAATGTAAACATTAAATAAAGAAAAAAGAATATACACACAAGAAAGAAAAACTAGTTTCTTTGTTACGGGGGTGAAGCTAACTATAGTCAAGGGAGAGAGAGAGAGAGAGAGGGGGAAAGAGGGGAGGAGAAAAACTATTTTCTTTGTTACGGGCGTGAAGTTATCTATGGTCAAGGGAGAGAGGAAAAGAGGGAAATGAGAGAAAGGCTAGAAGAGAAAAACTATTTATAAAGTCACCTATTTCTTCAAACTGAAGCTCAGTTTAAAACAAGATTTTCAGGAAGGAAGAATATCCAGAAGACTCTTCTACAAACAAGATGAACACCATGATAATAAAGGAGTTTCTAAATCAGTATGATGGTATTATTCATCATACTGATCTTAAAAAGATGGAACAAATAGAAGCAGAGTTGAAGCTGGCGGAAAAGTCTCCATACAGGACATCTATACATGGGGTCCATAGAACTATATGTCCATGGTCTTCTGATGAGGCTCGTGAAGGACCGGATACCTGTGCATGCCACAGTGAGTAAAAAAAACGAAACTGAAAAAATAATTGAATATTATAATAAACTAGCCTTAAGATTTATAAAATAAAAATTTTATTAAAAATCAACTTGTTGTAGTTGCTGTTTAGCTGTTCTTCAGCTGTTTAACTGCTGTTTAGCTGTTCTTTAGCTGTTAAACAGTTAAACTGTTTAGCTATTGTTGCTGTTTAGCTGTTTACCTGTTGTTGTTGCTGTTTAGCTGTTGTTGCTGTTGTTGTTGTTTAGCTCAACCACGTGCTGATAATCAATTAGCACGCTTGAGGACACCCTTACCATTACGATCGCCACGTGCTAACGATCAATTAGCACGCTTGAGGACACCCTTAGCGTTTTCATGCTCACGGTCACGGCTAGGGTCACAAAAGAGGCGATACACACATTAACATGTTGTGGTAGGGTGTCCCGGCCTCTCAAATATTACCCTCGTTAGCGATCCCTATGAGTCACATGCGTCTGTGCACACACCCTAACACGTGCGTATGTAAACATGATCATGCATGCTCATTTGCATATACTCACCTGCCAACCCTATGAGTCACACGCGTGTGTGCATTGAAGCGTGCATGCACCCACAAACCCTAACACGTGTGCATGTAAACATGATCATGCATGCTCATTTTCATATACTCACCTGTTAACCTTTAACACTCCCCACCTTAATTCATCACCGAATTAGGACCCTAAATTTCTGACCCCTCGTCAAGCACCCCTAACTACCTCACTTTTTGTCCCAGAAAAACCCATTAAATATGCTAATTAGGACCCTAAATTGACCGATCATCCCAAAAAACCCATTAAATATGCTAATAGTTCTCCCTAAACCTTCTGCAGCAAAAGATGGGAATATTGCCATTACAGTTTTGAGGCGTTGCTTTTGCTCAGGTGTTAAAATATGTAATTTAGGAGTATCCTCATTTTCTTCGGAAGTTCCTATATCTAATTCGGAAATTAGGGGGGAATCCGAAATTTTATTAGCCAAACCAGCTTTCTTCCAGAAATCCATTCCTAATATAATATTTTGTTTAGTTTCTGGGATTATAAATATTTCCAATTCAAAAATTTTATTATTACTACCTTGATCAAAAAGTTCCCGGAATGACCACCGTGTGGCGCTTTCAGTCACCCGATTTTAGTTCTCTTTTTTTTTTAGGTTGGCACAACCCTCATTGATATTCTATAAAATTTTCAGCTTGATAGTGTGACATTTGTAAAAGTGACGCCGTATTGAGTACATCTACGATTGTGCGTGTTCTCGATTTTGTACTATTTTGAAAATGGAATTGAATTTGCAACAACGAGTTTGTATTAAATTTTGTGTTAAAAACGGTTTCAATGGTGCGACGACATTGAAAATGTTAGAAAAAAGTTTCGGCAACGATACTCTGAAGAAAACAGTCGTCTATCAGTGGCACGAGCGTTTCAGAAGTGGCCGTGAGTCCGTGAACGACAATGAACGCAGTGGCAGACCATCGACATCGAAAACCGACGAAAACATCGACAAGATCAAAGAGTGGATGACCGTAGACCGCAAATTGACCATTAGAGAGATGGCAGAGTATTATTATTTGGGCGTTTTGAGACGTTTGCGTGAAGCGATTCGCCAAAAAAGACCTGATTTGTGGGCAAACAACTCGTGGATCTTGCACAACGATAACGCACCGTCGCACAATGCCATCATTATCCGTGAACATTTGGCTAAAAACGGAACGAATACCATTCAACAACCACCGAATTCTCCTGACTTGGCTCCCTGCGACTTTTTCCTATTCGGTCGACTCAAGAAACCGCTCCGTGGAACACGTTTCAGCACCCAGGATGAAATCATGGAAAAATCGAAGATGGCTTTGATGGCCATACCGCAAATTGAATATGAAAAATGTTTCAAGGATTGGATCAAGCGCTGGCATAAGTGCGTTGCAGTCGATGGGGAGTACTTTGAAGGGGACAATATCGATTTTGATGTTTAATCTTGTATTTTTAATTTTCTGAATAAATTCCGGGAACTTTTTGATCAAGGTAGTATATTTAATTGGTGTTGCTATTTTTCCTACTAATTTGCTTTCTGTTCCGTTTGCGGTTTTTATGACTCCCGAACACTTGCGAGTCTTATAATCGGACAAAAGCTCTTGAGCTGCCGAACTGCCACTGCAACTTATTGTAGCGCCGGAATCCAATAATGCAACATACTCTTTGTCGTCAATATGTACATTGTACAAATTCTATTATCAGACTCTAAAAATATAGCACAAATAATTTTTTTCCCATCATTTTGGATTCGTTTCCAGAAATTACGTAACCGTTTGGTTGACCTTTTGGGTTCTATTGGTAGTTGGGTACTAGTTTCTATTTCCTTAAAAATCTCTTTTTTAACCCTTTCGCGCCCAACTTTTTCCCCGCGAAATTAAAATTTTTTTTATCATTAATGTTTTCACATTTATTTTTAGAAAAATTTAGCAACAAATTTTAGTATGCCACGCCCATTAGTTTGGGCTTGTTGTTGCTTGTGAGCAACGTTGGGCAGTAGTGGTGTGTAAGCATTGTTTTTTTCATAATTCACAGAATATGAAATATTTTTCTTTATAATGACAATTTAAGTGTGGTATGACAAAAAACAGTTTTTATTGTTATTGCAGCACAGATGGACTTTGAATTTAAGGCATTTGGTCATCGGTGTTGCAGTTTTGCACAGTCTGCAACGTCCTCTTTCTCCAAAAACTACCCAATGTTCTACTTTATCATAACGTTGTGACACTGAAGGATTTGTCTGAAATTTGTACTTCCTTGATTGATGCAAAGAAACACTGCTTGGGGATCCCAATGATACCACTGAGCTTTCTCTTTCTGCATTTGTTGGTCGACCTCTCCTTTTTTGAAATGAAGTAGCGTCAGTGGAATGTAAAAGTTCATGGGCAATTTCCGATTGAAATTTTATAAGGGGAATATGTTTTTGGTTTTGGTTTACCAAGTTCAATTGTTTCCTATACAGTAGCCAAGCATTTGTAACGGATGTTCCCAGGCACCAATAAAAAATTCTTATGTACCACTTTTTTGATCGGTGGTTAATTTTGTAGAGCTCCATCAGCATACCTGCCAAATCTACTCCACCCATACCTTTATTGTATGAAGCAACAATAGCTGGCCTTCAAATATCAATGTAAGTTTTTCTTTTGGGCTCCAACGTTTGCATATTCCAACAGGCTGATCAACATCACACGAAGATATTAGTTGAACAGTTAGCTCTGAAAACATAGAAATTGCTCACAAGCATCGTTGGGCGCGAAAGTGTTAAGAAAGTTATATTTTTCTATTCTTTCATGTACGGGAATAAAAGAATAATGAATTTGATTTTCTGTACTGAACTGGGTTGTTTGTGTTTCAGCATCACGAATTATACGATTGTTTATTAATTCGGATGCTGAGTTTTCCAAAGTCATATTTTGAATTGTTATGGATGTGTCTGGCTGTTGCGGCTGGACACATCCTTCGTCATGTTTCCCGCTTGGGTACATTTAGAACAGACAGGCTTATAAGCGTCCTTAGCTCCACAGTCGTAACAGAAAATACTACGGGGTCCTACACAATCGACAAATTTGTGACCCTTGGTGCCACAATTCCAACAGGTTGGTATTAAAGGAGTTGAACGACGCTGAATAGCTAAGACTTCTTCTGCTGTTTCTTCAAAAATAGGTTGGTCCTCGTTATCTTCAGAACAATTAATCTGGGAAATCTGAGGACGTATAGCTCTTGGCTTAAAGAATTTCAAATTAGAATAAAATTGTTCATGTTTTCAAATTGCTTGTCTGAGCCGTGAACTATTCGGAATATTTAAATGAAGTAATTCATGTTGAAAATTTGGCTTAGCATTCCGGATCAACAGTTCAACTAGCTCACTTTCGGATGGGGAGTTCTGAAGTCTGGCAACGAGATCTTCTAAGACATACTGGTAATCATCGAAAAGCTCAT
Source organism: Zaprionus camerounensis (assembly GCA_018904165.1). NCBI lineage: Eukaryota > Metazoa > Arthropoda > Insecta > Diptera > Drosophilidae > Zaprionus > Zaprionus camerounensis. Next base: position 156,177 of record JAEIFS010000546.1, on the reverse strand, counting down.
TTTCACCTTGGCGGCGTTTTCTTATTTGCTCCCATATATCATAATCGGTTTCCACATCTTCAAATCTTTTTCTAAATTCTTCGCAAAAGGTTTTCCAAGTGAAATTGGTGTGGGAACGGTGAAATTTCCAGTACCAATCGTTGGCTTTTCCGGAAAATAACAAGTATAAATGTCACAAAGTATGTCGTAGTCATTGTTCAGATTCTGCCTAGTTAAAGCACGAACTCGATAAATGAACTCTTCCATTCTCATACAATTTCTAGAACCGTCAAACTTGATGTGCCAACTTTGTAAAATATTTGGGACTTTTTCTGGAGATACACGGGAATTTATACTTCCATTTCGAACGCTATTTCTTGGTGATTATTATTATTATTATTTGGAGAGGGAGTCTCCCAGCAGAGAAGGGGCGGGGCACTGCGACCAGAACGATCTTTTGTACCCATAATGCTCTCCCTAACATGACAAAAGCTGTTCCGCTTCCCTGATGAAGCATAACAGGTCTTTTGTCGAGGAACGGACAATGTGCTCGGGAACTGCGGTTTCCACGTGCAGATGTTTCCTCCTAATCCAAACCAAGGCTGGACAATCACACAGGATGTGTTTAGTGGTTTCGTCGTCCTCTTTACAGAGCCTGCATTCTGCATCAGAGGACAGACGCATTTTTGTGAGGTGGTAGTTCACCAAATGGTGGCCACTAAGGTAACCAACAAGGAGATAGAGATCTCTCCTGGAGAGTAAGTTTGTTCTTCGCTTAACCGAGGGATTCGTAAGCTCTCTAGCCTGCCTCATCCCTGGTTGGAAGAACCAGTAGCGTTCGGTCAACCTAACCGCCCATGCTTTCACAAGGGATGAAATAGTAGACCACCCCACGCCACAGAAGGGTTCGGGGCCATGCAGAGGGGCTGATGACCCCGCCCTCGCTAGTTCATCCGCTAGCTCGTTGCCCTGGAAACCAGAGTGACCAGGTACCCATAGAAGGGTAACTTTATTCCTATTGGAAAGCCTCTGAAGGCAGTTCCAACAGTCAGCCACCATACGTGAACCTACTCTTTTTGAGGAGAGGGCTAGTATAGCAGCTTGGCTATCCGAGAAGATGTAGATATTCGCTCCTCTGATCCCCCTTCTCAAGAATAAGATGACAGCAGAACTCGATGGCATGAACCTCGGATTGAAAAACCGTGGGCCACTTGCCCATAGCAATCGAGGTTTTGGAGTTGGGACCATGTATTCCAGCTCCAACCCCATGATCAGTCTTTGACCCGTCAGTATACCAGTGTATACCGTGAGGGTCACTGATGGGGTTGCCAGCATCCCAGTCCCTCCGGTCCGGGATGAGGGTTCTAAATTTTGCACCAAAGAAGAGTTCCTTGGTCATGGAATCTGATCTAGAGCAGATCTCTAAGCCAGGAATGTCTTTGATAATTCTAGCGTGCCCTGATTCGGTAGCTAGAAGCCCAGATTGAAGCTTGATTCTAAGAAAACTCCTAGCGGCGACTTCTTGTATTTGAATATGCAGAGGAGTCAAATTCAATATCGATTCCATTGCTGCTGTGGGACAGGTGCGAAGTGCACCCGTTAAAGACAGGCACAACAGCCTATGCAGTTTAGTGCATTTGTTGATGGCAGTGACCTGCGTAACCTTTGGCCACCATACAATGGCAGCGTAGGTAACGATAGGTCTTACCATCATCTCAAATAGCCACCGAATGGTGCAGGATTTGAGACCCCAGATCCTGCCAAAGAATCTTCTGCAGGCCCACATGGCATGAGTAGCCTTTGATAGGGTGTTGTTTAAATGGGAGTTCCAGTTCAGTCTTTTATCGAGAGTTACCCCTAGATATTTAACCTCACTGGAAAGTCCCACGGGAGAGCCGCCAATGTGCAATTGTCCTATGTCAACGGAATGGCGCTTAGTGAAGGGAACGATAATTGCCTTTTGTGGATTGATGCTCAGACCAACATCTTCGCACCATCTACGAACCGTGTTCAGAGCAGATTGCATCAGCTCTGTCACGGTGTTGGCAAAGTTCCCGTTCACTACGATAGCCAGGTCGTCAGCGTAGCCGATTGCTACCACGCCCTGTTCTGCAAGGATGCTCAGTAGTTCATCAACTACTAGGGACCAGAGTAAGGGGGGATAAGACCCCTCCCTGGGGACATCCCTTCACCGCACTAATAAAAGCGGTCGTAGAGTCCAAGGTAGAGGAAATAGTCCGGTGTTTGAGCATAGCATCAATCCATCGGATTAGGGGGCGGGCGATATTTCTGCGCTCCAGCGCAGCAGAAATAGACCCGTAGCCGGTATTATCGAAAGCACCCTCTATATCAAGAAAGGAGCACAGAGCAATGTTCTTGGATGCGAGGGCTCTTTCGATGTTACCAACCAGCTTGTGGAGAGCGACCTCCGTCGATCTTCCGGCTATATACGCAAACTGCGTGGGGTGCAGAGGATAAGTTTTCTGCAGAGAGCACCGAATGTGCAGGTCTACGAGCCTTTCCGCCGTCTTTAGCAGAAAGGAGGTAAGACTGATCGGCCGATATGACTTAGGCTGATCAGGGGGACGATTCCCCTGTTTGGGAATGAATACCACATTGACTCTCCTCCAAGAGATGGGTATGTAACCCCAAGTGAGACTAGCCCTAAGAAGGCCGACCAGCGGATCAAGAATGTGATCCAGGCTGTTTTGTAAGAGGGCTGGAAAGATTTGATCGCCCCCTGGGGCTTTGAAGGGAGCGAAGGAATCTACAGCCCATTTGACCTTTTCGGGGTCGAAGATGGTTCCTGATAGACTGGACCCACGAGAGTCCGGTGACAAGGTGGCGTCATCGTGACTGGATAGATCTGGGTTCGCCACAGAACCTGGGAAGTGGACTTGTAGCAGAAGGTCAAGTGCTTCCCTGCGATCTTGAGTGAAAGAACCATCTGCTCTTTTAAGAAGCCCTATCCCATTAGACGACCCTTTGGCCAATACTTTGTGGAGTCTCGCTACCTCTGGCAACGATTCAATGCTACCACAGTAGCTGCGCCACGTATCGCGCTTAGCACGTCTAATGTTCTTGTTATAATTAGTGAGAGCGTCCCTATAGACGTCCCAATTGACACGGTTAGATCTGGCCTTGTTGAATAGGCTTCTAACCTTCCTTCTTTGAGCAGCCAGTTCCTCGTTCCACCATGGAACTTTACGGTTGACTTTAAGGGTCTTCCGAACAGAGCTGTCCTCGAAGGATGTGATTAGCACATCTTGAAGCATGTTGGCAGCAAGTTCTATCTCACTGATAGAATTGGGGTTGCTGATCAACGAGTCTGCTTTGAAAGCCACAGAGGCTTTGAAGAGTTCCCAGTTTGTCTTTTTGGGACAGAAGGAGTTCTGGCGGATCTCGACTTGGCCAGGGAGGTCGAACCTTATGTGCTGATGGTCCGACAAAGTAGCTTCGTCTGTGACCCGCCAGTTGGCCAGCGAACTCGCAATAGAGTTGCTGACTAGGGTAAGGTCCAGAACCTCTTCCCTAATGGCGTTAATAAAGGTAGGCTTACACCCTATGTTAGCGACATCTAATTGACAGCACAATAGATATTCTAAAAGGGACTCACCACGTTTATTGACGTCGCTGCTTCCCCAGATCGTGTGATGCGCATTTGCATCACAGCCGATCACAAGCGGCTTGTTGTGTGAGCGGCAGAAGTCCACTAGCCGCCGCACCTCTGTGGGGGGAACGTCATCCACGTCGCCCGGAAAATAGGCAGAGGCGATCACTACCTCCCGGACACCATCGGCCGTGGCTACCTCAATAGCCGTTGCCACCAGGTCTCTGTGGATGAAATTAGGTAAGGGGAAGTGTCTCACATCGTTATTTACAACAATAGCGGTGCGAGGGGCACCACCCATACGGTCATATAATAACTTACATGATCCGCACGATAGTCCACGGATGTGGCCACCGATCAACCACGGCTCTTGGACGAGAGCCAGGTTGATTGAGTCTTCACAGACGACCCTGCACAGGGTGGCGGACGCTCCTCTGGCGTGGTGCAGGTTCGCCTGGAGCACCTTAATGGCGCTCGGCATTTCTTGGTGATACTCCAGGTAAAACTGACTGGTTCCTTTGAGATCTATCGTTGTTTCTACCTGCTTGAATTTATAAGTTGCGCCTAAATGCAGGCATGAAGTACCTGCAGTGCTGAAGAAGAAAGATCGCGTTACAGAGAGCTTTTAGAACCAAGCAAGAGCTGGTTTAGGAATAAATAAACATTAATTTGTTTAGTAATTAATCATAGGGTAACACAATTGTTGCAGCTCATGTTCTAAAAGAAAGAAATTTTTTTGTTGAGGAAATATTATGCATTTGCAGTCACTAAAACACATAACATAAATAATAACAAGAACACCAGCATGCCACATTCCTCCAGGATCCGGAAGATCGATCTTTCGTCGTTGGAAGCAACAACGCGGTGAGTTCGTTCCATTATACACCTTACTGCATTTTTATTTTTTCGTTTTGATGCATGCATAGTAGTTCACTTACACATTTTTGTATTTCTTCATAACACCACATGAGCTACCAAATTAGAATTTTTATATGAATTTATCTTAGAGAAGAAAAAATGGAAAAAATATATTTAAGGCATGATATTTTTATGAAGCTCTTTCTTGCTCTGGTCGAGGCTCAGCAGCATATGGCCAGCAACTAACATTTTTTTGTATTGATTAAGTTTTTTTATGATTGTATCTATTTATACGCCTACTCTTGCATACTACGTAAGCGATACTCTTTAGTCTTTATACAAACTCCCTTTATATAGAATTAATTAATTTTTTTTCATACGCACGCCCATTTATGAATTATAATGAAAACATCTACACATTACAAATGCATAGTACATTTTTTTTTGCTAAACTTCTTGCTCCCAATTTTACAATTCTTTTAGGACTGTCCGCTATTCCGTAACCCTGCTCTGATGGATGATTCCTTGTACTCCTACACTGCACCGAATCTAGGATGATAATGTCGTTCAGCTAAGTTACTAGCAATTGAACTCATGCTGATGATTCCGCAGTTGTAGGGGGCAAAGGGGTCACCAGAGCCATGCTCTCAGGTGGGTGACCACAGGTAGGGTGGGCGCATGCGACCACAACAACACCGTGGCTTCGCTTTTGCCATTATATTTTGTCCGTTTTCCGATCTTTAACACTGTCTCTTCTATCTTTTGAATCTATTATGAAACTCTTCCGGTTCTCTTTACTAGCTTTCTTAATGTCGCAGCACGTTATTTCGATTCTTGTTAATAATAAGTCAGTGTAGCGGAAATACGATCTGGCCAAGCAAGACCACCACCCCCAAAGCCGACGAGCTAGAGCCGGAAACTAAAACGTGCCCCGCAAGCTCAGATCGTCCAAAAAATTAGACACCGTTGCACATTACAGTTAGTACCTTATTATTATTAATAAGAAAAGTGGCGCCCAACGTAAGGGCCTCATTGAATAATTTTTATTCATTGGGACTCATTAATAAAAGATTCAAAAATATCCTTTCGTATACTTTCTTCCTTTTTATTTCAAATTCTTTCAAGTTTTCAATTTCCGATTTAAGATTTTTGGTTTAATTATTCTCTTTTGCGTCGGAATACAATAAGAGCAACATTTAGTTGTATTAAGTCCACAACAAAAAGTTTAAGGCAAAAATCTCCTCTACCATGCTTTGGTGGTTAGGTATCATTCAGTTAGCGGAAAAACAATAGAAAGTCAAACTCAGGTTGACCTTTTGTCCCAATTGAGATACCACACTAGTTGCTGGTGAATCTTTCCCTTCCTTGAAATTAAAGATTGAAGATTCGAGCGCTGGAATATAATTGTGTTGCTTCCGAGCATTGCTCTATCCGCGTTCAAAAATTCAATTTTTCTTTTTTTAAGCCTGTCTTAATTATGTAGCTAGCTGGAATACAGATGGGTACGTTTACGAAAGTCCACTGTCCGCGCGCATTCATAACTATTTCCCTAATTCGATGAAAGAAATAGAACTTTGGTCGAAGTCTTTTGTCTTTTCTATAAAATTTCTCGGAAAGCAAAATATATGGCAATTAAAATTAATCCTCCTACATTGCGCGAAAAGTCATGCATCGGGTTCAATTTTTGTATACAATTTTTTTCGCTAATTATCAACTGCATTAAAGAAAACGTTAAATTACTTTTGAAAGTAAATTGCTTTTTGGAAAATACCTCTGTTAATGTAATTTTTTTTTTTACATTTTTTTTGATTGCTTGGTCGGTTTGGAGATAGTTGGTTTTATTAGTAACTGTTATAAATCGCGAAAAAAAAAAAAATGGGGCTCGACCGATCTCCCGAGAAAACAAGTGCTGACACACAGTCAAAGTTAGTGTGTTCATTATGTGAAACACATATTAATTCAGTCGCTGAAACCTATAAAACATCGTGCAGTCACGATTTCATAGGAAATGCATTGCAGCGCATTTCAAAAGTGACAACAAATGTCCAAGATGTAATGCCGTCTGTTTGCCGGAGGCGGTAGGTGTAACTACCCGTGGAAAATCCAAAAGTCGGTTGCCTACAGATAATCCAGGTGATTCTTCAGATAACGATAGGGCATCCACTTCAGCAAACGCTGCAAAAACAAGCGAAACTGTCAGCGATAGAATAAACCCTGGTGAGGCCATTAATGCTATCGCATTAATCACAATGGAGCGCAGGCTTCTAACAAGTCTGTCTGAGAAAATGGGTGAACTTATACAGAATTCAGTCATGGAAACCATGCAAAGGCTTATGATCACACCTCCTCAGTCGACTTTAAATAATGCACAAACCCCGATAGAAAACTCGTCACATGAAATAGGTTCCGTCTCAGGAATAGAACATCGACGAACCCAAAACGCAGGATCCCCTTTTTCGAATAGATCCCACAATTCCGATCTGCTAAATCGTCCCGACAAAGTTGTCCATATCTTAAACGGATGGAAACTAAAGTTCTCGAGAACAGGCTTTTTATCAGTCGATAATTTTATATACAGAGTAGAAGCACTTACCGTACAGACATTGGAAGGAAATTTTTCTGTGTTGTGCAAAAACGCCAGTGTTCTTTTCGAAGGCGAGCTCTTTATGACATTTGGCGTGCCGGAAACAGTGGTTTCGGATAACGGTTCGCAGTTCCGGTCCGAGGCGTTTCAAAAACTTATGAAGCGATAGGATATAACGCATACGCTGACGGCCGTTCATTCACCTCAAGCGAATGCCTCCGAGCGAGTTAATCGATCTGTACTTTCAGCAATTCGCGCCTATGTGCATCCCGACCAAAAAAACTGGGACGAAAATTTGAATAAAATTTGTTGCGCTTTGCGTTCCTCGAAACGCTCGAGCATAGGTACGACTCCCTATTTTATGACTTTCGGCCAGCATATGGTGACCTCTGGCAACACTTACTCTCTCTTGAGGAAACTAAACGTGCTAGAAGACCGTTCATTAGTGTTCGATCGGCCCGACTCATTCGAAATAGTTCGAGCTGAAGCTAAAAAGTGCATGCAAAAAGCGCATAATCATAATGAAAAGCGTTACAATTTGAGATCCCGTGAAATAACCTTCAACGAAGGTCAAGAAGTGTTCAGACGCAATTTTAAGCAAAGTTGCTTTGCGACCGGTTACAGCGCTAAATTTGGGCCGTCGTTTGTAAAGGCTCGAGTGAGAAAAAGGATTGGAAATGCTTACTACGAGTTAGAAGACGCGCAGGGCAGACCGCTGGGTAATTATCACGCCAAAGATATTCGGCAGTGATAGTGTTTCAGGCGGTATCTGTCTAGGGTATCTTGGAGAAAATACCCTAGTCAGATTCTACCGGGGGGGCTTTGTAGCGGCGCCTGAAGATACATTTTTTTTAGAAACCACCTAGAAGTATGCAGCACTTTTTAAATTATTCCAGTATCCGAAAGTAGAGAACAGTTTTGTACAGTTTTGTTTTTAGATCGCAAGATATTGTATCGGATAAGAGGTTGTAAGATCAGATAAAACCTGGCTTCGCCTCAGTAGGATAAAACAAAAATGAATCAGCTGATCTTGAGTTGCTCTTCGATATCATCTGACGGAACAGTGACCACAGTCTTCCCGTGTTCTAGCCTCAAAAAATTTTTCGGTACGATCTTTTCACTTCATAGTGTCAAAGAGAAGAGACGTCTCGCAATTAGAAAATTCTTGCAACCACGTGAAGGGAAAAATTCCTAACCAAAATCTATATATATACATATATATATATAAAACAAAAAGAGAAAAGAAAGAAAAAAATAAAGTGAAGTGCAAACTCAGTCAATAAAGATAATTGGCTTTCTGGTTAAATTTTTGCGTGAGTAAATTTTCTTCCTCTCTAGAGTGAGGTTAAATTTGGTTTTTTTTTATTAAACAGAAAACTGAAAATCACACCACTGTGTGAGGCTGCAAAAGAAAAGAAAAAAGGCCGTTAGCGGATTCAGCTGCTGAACAGCGGCAACTTTAACAACAGCGAACTGTTCCCCCCTTTTTCTTTCTCCCCTCCTTTTATTTCTTCTCTTTGGGGTTCAAAGATCGGCCAGGTATGCAATGTGTGCTAAGTATAAGCTTTTAGCCAAGTTCTAATCCATCTCTTGTTCCCTCTCAGGCAAGGCAAAGCAAGCAGTAGCAAGCAGTAGCCCTTTGGGGCGCGTACACAAAACCAGTGTCCCTGGGAGCACCTTCTCGTGCCATAGGAGAACTTGATCAACACGCTCCCATAGGAGTGCCCCACTGCACCTAGTGCCCAAGAAGCACCCCTCTACTCGTAGAGTTACAGGGCAGCCCTCCGCACCTAGTTTCCGAACCAGCCTCTTTGCACCACGTGCCCCAACTCATACAAGCCGGCTAACATAACCTAGGACCCAAATCAGTATCTAAGCACATGGAGATCAACATCTAGGAGCAAATAGGATCAATAAAACAACATTTAATTAAACATTAGTGACTAAAAACTACTCCTGCAAATTCAACATGCCATACTAGATGATCAGCCAAGACACGAACCAACCAACAATTAAAAATTGAATTTATAAGTTGCGCCTAAATGCAGGCATGAAGTACCTGCAGTGCTGAAGAAGAAAGATCGCGTTACAGAGAGCTTTTAGAACCAAGCAAGAGCTGGTTTAGGAATAAATAAACATTAATTTGTTTAGTAATTAATCATAGGGTAACACAATTGTTGCAGCTCATGTTCTAAAAGAAAGAAATTTTTTTGTTGAGGAAATATTATGCATTTGCAGTCACTAAAACACATAACATAAATAATAACAAGAACACCAGCATGCCACATTCCTCCAGGATCCGGAAGATCGATCTTTCGTCGTTGGAAGCAACAACGCGGTGAGTTCGTTCCATTATACACCTTACTGCATTTTTATTTTTTCGTTTTGATGCATGCATAGTAGTTCACTTACACATTTTTGTATTTCTTCATAACACCACATGAGCTACCAAATTAGAATTTTTATATGAATTTATCTTAGAGAAGAAAAAATGGAAAAAATATATTTAAGGCATGATATTTTTATGAAGCTCTTTCTTGCTCTGGTCGAGGCTCAGCAGCATATGGCCAGCAACTAACATTTTTTTGTATTGATTAAGTTTTTTTTATGATTGTATCTATTTATACGCCTACTCTTGCATACTACGTAAGCGATACTCTTTAGTCTTTATACAAACTCCCTTTATATAGAATTAATTAATTTTTTTTCATACGCACGCCCATTTATGAATTATAATGAAAACATCTACACATTACAAATGCATAGTACATTTTTTTTTGCTAAACTTCTTGCCCCCAATTTTACAATTCTTTTAGGACTGTCCGCTATTCCGTAACCCTGCTCTGATGGATGATTCCTTGTACTCCTACACTGCACCGAATCTAGGATGATAATGTCGTTCAGCTAAGTTACTAGCAATTGAACTCATGCTGATGATTCCGCAGTTGTAGGGGGCAAAGGGGTCACCAGAGCCATGCTCTCAGGTGGGTGACCACAGGTAGGGTGGGCGCATGCGACCACAACAACACCGTGGCTTCGCTTTTGCCATTATATTTTGTCCGTTTTCCGATCTTTAACACTGTCTCTTCTATCTTTTGAATCTATTATGAAACTCTTCCGGTTCTCTTTACTAGCTTTCTTAATGTCGCAGCACGTTATTTCGATTCTTGTTAATAATAAGTCAGTGTAGCGGAAATACGATCTGGCCAAGCAAGACCACCACCCCCAAAGCCGACGAGCTAGAGCCGGAAACTAAAACGTGCCCCGCAAGCTCAGATCGTCCAAAAAAATTAGACACCGTTGCACATTACAACTAATTGTAGATTGAACAAAGTTTATAATATCTACAGGAGTTTTTAGAGAGAAGTTGGAGTTAATTTGTGGTGGTTCTGCGAGAACATAATCTAATCTACCACGAGTATTTGATCTAGTATTCATCTCAGATTTGGGAATAGTACCGCGTGCTCGACCTGCTTTATGGCCTCTCGTGGGCTGAGAATTACTTCTACTACGAATTGAATCATTCCTGCTACCAGGTCTTTCTGAATCTTGTAGTTCGGCAAAAAGGTTATTATTCGAAAATCGTAATGCCATTTGTGTACAAACACTGGAACAAGTGGGACATAAAGTGTTTGATTTAAGATGTTCAGTGATGCAGTCTTTATGAAAGTCATGCAAACATGATGTTTTTGATATTAGGTGTGTGGCAGTCATTACTCCATTGCAAATTCCACAAAAAGGAGCTGCAGTAGCTAAAGCCGCCGCATTGTCATCATTGCTATGTCTTACCGACATTTTGATGATACAATTTCCCAAAATTAGGTAAAATCAATTCAGAAGTAAATAGTATATTATTTACCACAAAAATGTCTGAATAATTTAAATTTTTATTTCATAAATAATATCCAGTAACATTTGCTATTTCATTTTAATAAGTATGTAAAACTGTTCCAGATTCCTTTGAACTATTGGACAAAATCCGTACAACAAAACCGAGTTTTGTAATCCAATTGAATTCCTCAGAATTGTCAAGTCTCATCCTGGTCGTCCAATCCCATTAAATCCAAACGCAAAATCCAAGGATAGATTTAGAACTTTTCTTTAAAAACTATATGAAATAAATGTAGCCAAAACAAAATTTGCTGAGTGATGTAAAGTCTAGCCGAGAAGTAGAGCGAAGCAAGCTAAAATTTCTTCTAGGAAACTAAAAATAGTTTAAATCGTTAGTTTAAACTAACTAGTTTATTCCCTGAAGTTATTTCGGGCTCATACGTTGGGCGCCAATTTATATGTGTAGTGTACAGCCTAGTTCGTATTTATTATTGGCTTTCAAGCTCAGGCTAAGGTGACTAATAGAAGCCTGAGCCCGTGGAGTTTTGGGTCCGGAGGATGTGCACTCTTGCTTTGCTCGGTCCGAGCTCGCCGGATTGGTCGGGGTTTTTCAGGCCAAACTCCCTAGTACTTACCACATCATAAAGTATAAGTGTACGGTTTAACTAACATGGTGATAATATCTACGAGAATAACAAAATCGGTGCCGACACACCTTCCTAAACGAATACTGGAATTATTCATCAGAGGGAACTAGGTGTTGTTGTCCCTCGTCTATACCCACCCTACCATGGCAATGTATCTGGAGATGTCTAAGCATTGCCCCTAATATTCAAAGAAAATATATTATTAAATTATTTCATGTTGTCTCAGCAAAGATCCAGATAGACCCATAACAAATATTTAGTTATCCATCTTCAATTTCTATTTTTATAAAAATTCATTTTTATAAACATTTTTCAAATACATTTTTTTAAAAAAAAATAGGCCTTCAACTAAGAATTAACACGTGGCATTTATATACTAATAAATGTTCAAACTACTGGATAGACTCACTCATTTTCAAATTTTAATCCGCAACTCTCTCGAACGATGGGCCCATTGAACGGTCGTTGGTTAAAGAAAGAAACTGTATCATTTGTACATGCTCATCCAAAATAATCAAATTAATCGGCCATAAAGCAGAGACTTATATATTAGGAAATTACATTAATTAAGCTAGATTGTAATTTAAATTTAATTTAGATTTATACGGATTTCATTTCTTTGAATCCATTTTTGGTTTCCGAAGACTCAAATTTGCATATAAGACGGGTTTAATAATTTAAATTCGTTGACACATTTTTAATTCAATTTTTAATGCTGCTCTCGAGTTATGGAATTCATCAGCTACTCTCGTAAAAAAACTAATTTTCTGGTTGCGCGTGCGTGTGTGCCTCTGGCTTAGTCAGTTTGAGAAACATAGGTGACTTCCAAACTGTGCCTGAGAAAACAGTTGTACACACTTTGCGCGTTCTCTTTCTTAACGAAGATCAAATTGGGTTTGAAGCCGAAACTAGGCGATTATGTAAAATATTGCACCAGCATCGTACACAGCAATATCAAGACTTATCTTATACACTGATAGATAGTATGGAAGATTAGGTCCACGAAACAGAACCAGGGAGAAACCTTTATCGACGTATGACCTTGTCTGGATTTCGGCCGGGGTCGTTCGACAGCCAGTGGGCTCTAGATCAAGTTGAAGAAAGCGTGGCCAGGCCTTTCAGACTTCCAAAAATATACCGTCTGCCACACGGCTGAAAGAAAATCTTCACTTTAGCAAATCGCACAAATATAGCACTTGTAATAATATCACCTTTTGGGGAATAAAACACTACTGGCACAATTAATGGAATTAATCCGATTTCTTTGGTCGCAGCGTAAGCTGTACTTTTTCTTGTATTAAGTTTTTTTTTAATTTAAATTTTTCAGACTGCAAAGACAATGTGTCTGTTTAACAAAAGAGCCGATCAGAAAATGTGTTATAAATAAGGTAAAAGCTCTTTATAACTTCTAAAAAAAAGCTTTAAGTCGGAGTTACGGTTAAATCATACGATTAACCAAACCGCGTGGGTGACTTTAGGAGAGGAAAGAGAGAAGCTTTATGCTGTGCTAATCCAGTGCAGTGCAAAAAGAGGGGTACTTCGAATTAAAATTCTCTTTCGCTCTTATTTTCGAAAGCATTCTGTTTGGGATACTACATAGCCGGTACACGCATACGGTGTCAGCAAGCATCTTTGGACTATGAATCGTTGCTCAAACGATTTTGTGACGTCGAAGCAGTTCCCGAACGCACCACTACAATCGAGGAGGACCGCTGGTGTGAAGATTTCTTTCAAAAGACCCATATACGTCGGGAGGATGGCAGTTATGTGGTACGGCTAAATCGCACCTGCAGTGGGCAGTGAAAATGGTTATATGCTGCGTGGGAGTTCTACTCCAAGCAGAATTGCTTCGTGTGTATTGCCACACCATGCTGTCTTTAACGAGGAGCTGCATACAACCAAACAGCAGATTGTTTTCGATGCCTCAGCGAAAACTAGCAACGGGAGATCGCTGAATGACATTTTATGGACTGGACCCACTCTGCAAAATAGTCATCATGAATTGGCAAAAATACCGCTACGTTTTTGCCGCGGATATACAAAAGATGTATCGTTGCATAGATGTCCATTCAGATGACGCGCAATATCAGCGGATTTTATGGCGGGCGGAGGATGGAAGCATCAACACTTATGCATTGTCAACGCTCACGTTTGGGACAGCTTCTGCACCGTTCACAGCTATCAGAGTTATTCGTCAGTTGGCAGAGGATGAGCGGCAGCACTATCCGAAGGCAGAGGAGGTCCTTAAGACTGAAATGTACGTGGATGATATACGATCGAAGATGCAGAAGAGAAGAGGAAACAAGTCACTGAAATAATAAAATCCGCGCGCATGGAATTACGCAAGTGGTCTATCAACGATCTTAGGCTATTGTGTTCGATCCCATTACAACATCGCTGTTCTCAAACCGATCTTAGCTGGGAGAAGAGAGATCCAGTTAAGACTCTGGGCATGTACTGGCTGCCTAAGAAGGAGGTGACTGCAGCCAAGGTAACGATTGCAGCCGACGCCCAAGTATCATTAGATTGGGACGACCATGTCCCTGAAACGCTCGCCGAGCGTTGGCGCACTTTCCTAGATGGTTTTCGGAGGATTGGTGAAATCAGCATCGAGCCCTGGATCCAGTACGCACCGGATTCTGTCTCATCGATGCAGCTCCACGCCTTCTGCGACGGATCCTCCTCATCCTACGCAGCTTCAGTATACCTGTGGGTGGAGCATACTGACGGCTCATGCTACTCGACCCTGCTCATGGCCAAGTCAAAGGTTACACCATCAAAGCCACTGACGATTCCCAGAACGAAATTAAGCGGAGCAGTGTTGGCTATTACACTCGTGAAATGGATCACAGCCTCGAATCGCTTGAGCTCTCTTCCTGTGGAAATTTTCTATTGGACGGACGCTACCATTGTCCTTCATTGGCTGAACGGCGACGTAAACCGATGGAAGACCTTTGTCGCTAATCGGATAGCTTTCATCTCTGATCACTCCACCTCAGCGCAGTGGAACCATGTCGGCACTACGGAGAATCCAGCAGATTGTGCTACAAGAGGGCTTTCTCCGGAGGAACTGAAGGACTTCTAGTTATGGTGGAGAGGACCATCTTGGTTGATATGCGATTGGGCTTGCTGGCCACAAATAGATTTCGGCCCAGTCTGTCTAGAGGATCTCGCCTTGGAAAGGAAACCGGATAAGGTTCATTCTCACCATGCGGCTCCCGTTCCCGATTTTATTGAACGATTTTCAACATACACCCAGACCGTACGCATCACTGCTTACGTTTTACGCTTCATGAACAACGCATGCGTTACTAATCGAAGGATGTCGGGACCATTATCTATTCTGGAGCTTAACTGCGCGTTAAGGGCGGTGGTGCGAATCGTTCAGAGGCAGTCGTTTCCAGAAGACATAACAGCAGTGAAACGTTCGAAAGCGCTACCATCCCGGAGCAGGCTTGTAAGCTTAGCACCATTCTTATCGGAGGACATTCTAAGAGTAAGAGGGCGATTACGGCACTCTAACTTGTCTCACGAGCGTCGGCACCCGATCATCTTACCCAGCAATCACCACTTCACGAATTTGGTCATTAGGCATTCACATTACCAAACACTACATGGCGGTGCCCAGCTAACTTTGGCATACGCACGGGGACACTTTTGGATAGTCACAGGAAGGCAGGCTGTCGTCGGGTGTTAAAGAAATGCGTACAATGCTTTCGAGTGAAGCCAACCGGTACGACGCAACTCATGGGAGACTTACCGCTGCATCGAGTCAACCCGCCAAATCGACCATTTATTGCAACTGGGGTGGACTACACCGGTGCCATAGAGCTCAAGGCTGCACGTCTTCGGGGGACAAGCTTTTACAAAGGCTATATCATATTGAAGTATCGATATCGAGTTAACCGGACGTGATTTTAAACGCTGCGCGAAATTCAACTATTTCAAACGACGTCGCTGTCAGAAATAGTCAAAGAGTGTGCTAAGTCGCACCCCGTGTTTGCTGCACGTTCAGAGGCGGAAAAAAAAAACGCGAATTCCACACTTTTTCGGCCAGCTGTTAGGTGGCCCAGCTGTTAGTGCTGCTAACCGATCGAACAAACCGAGTGGCGTTGCCAGACCAACTGTGCTGCCAGACTTTGTCCGTTTGGAGTAAATCGTTAAAATTCAAATTTGAATTTAAATTTATATCTCGTGCGAAAAGACGCTAACTAATCAAAGAAAAAAAAATACATTCAGCGAAGAATAATTCATCAAGAACTAGTGTTATAACTAAGACAAGTGCATATTTATTTTAAAATTAATAAGTGCCACGCGTAATACGCTCGAAAAAAAAAAAAAAATGAGCAGCGATCCAAAGAGCGAGCGTAGAAGCTCTGTAAATCCAAGAAACGCCTGTTTCTCTTACTTTTCAACACGCGATATTGACGAAGTAAGCAAGTCATCAAAGAGCAACCCAGCTCTACTGACCGTCGACAGCAAGAGAGCGAGCTCTTGCTCACCCACTCTGCTCACCCCAACTCCTATATCATGGAGCTACCAGAGCCAAACCCCACCACCGCCGGCTTCGTTGGAAGAAGCCCCAACAACTAGCAGTGCAACAATTACTGCAGTCGCATCAAAAGCACCACCAACAACTAAACCAACTACCATTATGGCGAATACGGTGCCAACGGCTGGAGAGCAAAATACAATTGCAACAAAAACAGTAAGCTTCGATAAGCAACAAGCGGTCTCGTTTATACAGAGCGGTATGGATCGCTACATCCAGATTAAGCGTAAATTTAGTCCACTAAACACGGTTGGTAATAAACCAAAGATCAACCGTACCAACAAAAGCAACGAACAAACTAGGAGTCTCAATGACAACCGTTTTTCCATCTTAGCAGAGGCGGAGAACAACCAAGCAGAGTTGGGGCAGGAGACCCAAAAGAAACCAAAGCCACAACCTATTTATATAAGGGAAAAAAGCTCAAACGCCCTGGTCAACAAAATTGTTGCGCTGGTCGGGGACGATAATTTCCATGTTGTTCCGCTTATTAAAGGGAACATCCACGTAACCAAAGTTCAAACGAAGTCCGAAGAACACTTCCGAGCTGTGTCTAAGTACCTGGAAGAAACAAAAAAGAACTTCTACACCTACCAGCTAAAAAGTAGCAAGGGACTGCAAGTTGTATTAAAAGGAATCGAACCTGACGTCGCCCCCTCTGAGATTCAAGAAGCCCTTAAAGCCAAGGGCTTCTGTGCCAAAAATGTTAGTAACATTATTAATAGAAACAAAAAGCCGCAACCACTCTTCAAGGTTGAGCTCGAACCAGATAGCAAAGCCTTAAAGAAAAACGAAGTGCACCCGATCTACAAACTGCAGCTCCTACTGCATCGAAGGATCACCGTGGAAGAACCACACAAACGCAACGGCCCTGTATAATGCACAAACTGCCAGGAGTATGGACACACCAAGACATACTGCACACTTAGGGCAGTCTGCGTAGTCTGCGGAGACTTCCACAACTCCGTAAACTGCCCCGCAAACAAAGAAGACCCCTTAAAGAAAAAATGTGGCAACTGTGGAGGAAACCATACGGCAAACTACAGAGGCTGTGCGGTCTACAAGGAGTTGAAGAGTCGCATGCAACGAGCGATAGCTACGCGTCAACAAAATACGCAAAACGCGTATCATAACCTAAACAGTACCCAAGACGTATTTTTCGGCAAGGCAGCCAGATCTTCATTCGGTCCGCTAGATACCACTAAGGGCATCTCCTACGCAGAAGCACTACGAACAGACATGGAAAATCCACTCCAGCCACACTCAGAAAACGGTCAGCAGGTCCCAAGGCAGCCGCAAAGCAATTTGGAAACTATGCTGGTCACCATGCAACAAAGTATGATGGAACTCATGTCGTTTATGAAAACGACTATGCAAACCCTTGTTCAGAACCAGAATATGGTGATTCAGTTGCTTGTAGCACAACAGTCCAAATAATAAATGGCTAAACTACGTATCTCCATGTGGAATGCCAACGGCATTTCACGGCATAAACATGAAATAGCGCAATTCTTAAATTCAAATCACATCGATGCCATGCTGCTGGTTGAAACGCACCTCACTGGGCGATATAACTTCCATATAAGAGGTTACACCTTCTACCGCACAGATCATCCGGATGGAAAAGCCCACGGCGGAACCGGCATCTTAATCAGAGAACGCATCAAATACCACTTTCACGAAAGGTTTGCAACAAACTACTTGCAAGCCACGTCCATAAAAGTGCAGTCAGGAAACGGCAACCTTTGCATTGCCGCTGTCTACTGCCCACTCGCTTTACTGTCTCTGAAGGTCAATTCATGGACTTCTACAACACACTGGGGGATCACTTCATAGCTGCAGGAGACTACAATGCCAAACACACGCACTGGGGATCACGCCTCGTGACTCCCAAGGGAAGACAACTGTATAATGCACTTATAAAAGCGAGCAATAAACTGGACTACGTTTCTCCTGGTAGCCCCACATATTGGCCTGCAGACCCCAGAAAGATTCCAGATCTAATTGACTTCGCAGTGGCAAAAAATATCCCACGCGATCTAATAAGCGCCATGGCTCTACCGGATCTCTCATCTGACCACTCGCCTTTGCTGATAACCATTCATCAACGCCCAGAAATTACGGACCACCCCTATAGGCTGACGTCACACAACACTAACTGGATGAAATACAGAAAGTATGTGAGTTCCCACATTGAGCTAACTCCTCAACTAAATATAGAAGCGGACATTGACTGCTCTACCGCCGCTCTGGAAGAGGTACTCGTCACAGCAGCCAGGATCTCAACACCAAAACGGAAGGATGCGGAAATTAAGATATTCAAAACCAGCCTGAGAATTGAACAGCTGGTTCTGGAAAAGAGGCGTCTGCGACGGGCGTGGCAAACCAGCAGATCGCCATGCTCAAACGTCTTAATGAAGCCACCCGCAAACTAAACCGGGCTCTGAAGCAAGATGCTGAAAATGCCCAACTAAAATATATTGGAAAACTCTCGCCAACTAGTACAAAGCATCCCTTGTGGAGGGCTCACCCAAATCTAAGTTCTCCTATTGAAACCGTCACTCCGATAAGAAATTCTTCAGGTCGCTGGGCCCGCAGCGACAAAGACAGAGCCGAAACATTTGCCTTACATTTCAGGGGCGTCTTTCAGCCGAACCCCTCATCAAATGCATATGTTCTTCCTCAAATCCACTCCGATTTGGAACCTACGCCAACTTCATTTCGGCCGAATGAGATTACAAAAGTCATCAGGGAACTAAAACCAAAAAAGGCACCAGGCGCCGACCTAATAACTACAAAAATGATAATGGAACTTCCGTACTGTGCTGTTGAGGTCATCTGTAAACTCTTCAATGGAATCATAAGCCTAGGCTACTACCCAAGTAAATGGAAAAAATCAATCATCATAATGATACCTAAGCCCGGAAAAGATCACACGATTCCGTCATCCTACAGACCAATAAGTTTACTATCTTGCCTGTCCAAATTATTCGAAAAATGCCTTTTAACGCGCATAATACCATATATGGGAGCTCACAACATTAGCTCAGCCCATCAATTTGGCTTCAGAAAAAAACACGGAACTATTGAGCAAGTTAATAGAATAACATCAGAGATTCGAACAGCCTTCGAGCGTAGAGAATATTGCAGCGCGATATTCCTCGATGTATCTCAAGCATTCGACCGCGTGTGGCTCGAAGGACTTATGCATAAAATCAAAACACACTTACCTGGGTACACTCATAAACTCCTTGAATCTTACCTCTACAACAGAGCCTTCGCAGTGAGGTGCAATACAACAATATCCGGCAACAACCCAACTCGCCAACCACCTCATGGTAGTCGAGAAGTGGCTATCCGACTGGCGTATCAAAATAATCGAACAAAAGTGCAAGCACATAACGTTTACTCTTAACAGACAAACTTGCCCTCCGCTCTGCCTGAATAGCATGCAGATCCCCCAAGTCAAAGAAGTAACGTATCTCGGCATCCACCTCGACAGACGCCTGACATGGCGTAGGCATATCGAATGCAAGAAACTACACCTAAAACTGAAAGCCAGCAGCCTCCACTGGATCATAAACGCCCGATCGCCCAGTCATAATTTGTCAGGGCCATTTCTACTGTTACAGTCTATATGACTGCTAGTAAGGTAATAGTATAAGATTTGATACACTTATTGTTAGTCTCGAAAATGAGAAGATTCAATAAATAACAGCAAAGTAAAAACAAAAAAAAAAAAAAAAAAAAATCTGTTAAGCACCGGTTGAATCGCATTGTAGCTGATCGACGACTAACGTATGAAGAGTTATCAAGAGTTCTTATCAATATTGAGTCCTGTCTCAATTCCCGACCCCTTTGTCCGCTCACGGCTGATGTTGACAACTTAGAAGCATTGACTCCAGCACATTTCTTGCCGGAGTACCGTCCTCAAGCACAGTCATTTAAGGAACAATTTTTGCTTCATCAAACAATGCTGCGACATTTTTGGAAGGCTTGGAGTCGCGACTGGCTTGCTCATCTTTAGCAACGCCCAAAATGGAACAAGGAAAGGGATAACATCAAGCTGAATGAGCTCGTGCTCGTTAAAGACGGTCGTTATCCGCCGTCGCAATGGCTTGCTGGTCGAGTTATCGACTAGCATCCAGGACAGGATTCCTTAGTCCGCGTTGTAATGCTTAGAACTAAAACAGGCCAGTTAAAGCGATCAGTTTCGAAACTCTGTAAACTTCCCATTCAAGACTAGACCTTATGACAAAATCACGACAGACTCTTTGATCGGAACAAGCAAGGACATTTCGTGCTAGTTCTAGCATTGGCGGGCGGCATGTTCAGTTTTGCTTGTCCCAAAGTTTTCAAGCTTTTAATCGTTCTTGTTCCACTGTACATGCTTACTCTATAACGGGTAAATGCGCGGGTAAGCTTTCGAATAGATGTAATGGGAGATAAAGAAACACGTTGACACTCGAAGTTCTGCAAGATCACTGATCGGACGTCAATTTGTCGCGGACAGTTTTTATGTATATACATGCTCTAAGAAATAAAGTGAACAAAATCAATTATATTTGCGTTGGAACCTCTCTTACAATGACCTCAAACTAATACAGAGGACACAATGTTACACTATTCTTTCCAATCAGGCCAACCAGAGTATTTACCAGACCGCTTGTGCACTTCTTGCGGATGAAAATTCGAGGAGGCTTTATTCTCCTCAATTAATTATCGACAGGTTCCAGTGGCACGTCCTCAGTGGTATCTGCCAGCAAAGCGAATCTGTTGGTATTTTCGGGCGCTATATTATTGATCAAGGTTGTATTGTCGCGTATATTTATACCCTTCGAGAATTGAAAATGGTCAAAAAAGGGTATACATACTTTGTGCAAATGTATGTAACAGGCAGAAGGAGACGTAGGAGACCTAATAAAGTATATATATTCTTGCTCAGGATCACTAGACGAGTCGATGAACACACAGATCTCAGCTATTATAAGAGCTAGAGACACCAAATGAAGGCATGAAGGTTTCTGTGTACCAGGCGCAGATGAAGTTTATTTCAAATGTTAGGTGCCACGCCCACCACCCCCGCAAATCAATAAATTAATTTTTGAACTCAATTTCTAAGCGTTGTATTAAAGATAAAACTTTCTGACTTTAACATATACTAAGCTGATAGTTATATCTACTTATTCTCTAAATTGCAATCCGATCGGATAATAAACACAAAAGTTATTCAAGAAAGTATGAGCATAAAACCAAATGCTTGTGTCTACTAACAACGGAGGCAGGCGAGCGCGAAGCGCGAGCGCCATATATCGAGAATAATTTCAAATCATATGCATATGCATATGTGTACATACATAGGAACGTAGCTCGAAGGGTATCCCACTGTCGCGTGCCGCGCGACTGTTGCTTTTCTTACTGGTTTGATACTAAAAAACTTGATTACCGATCACTTTACTATTAAAATACAGTTTTGAAGCAAAAAATCATTACTCATATGAATCTATCTATTCCGAATACTGATAAAATAGTGCTCAAAAGGGGATATACCAAAAGGAACATTTTTTTAAATTTCATCCTTATCCAATATTAAAAAAAAAAAAGTTCAAAATTTTGGAAGTTTTTCAATAATTTTTTAGGTTACGTTGAAATTTAGAAGTAATAGGCTGGTTTTAACTTCGGATTCATATTTGGAAGGCCAAAAAACATATAGAAACATGTATAGCATGACCCGATCTTGACCCCCCATTTTTCGGATTCAGCAACCCAATATACATATAACTGCATATACCGCTTACCCAGATCATACAACTTTTTATTTTTTGTGGGGCTGTGTTATCTATAGAAGAGTCTCGCTTTGTATTTATTCTTTCATACTTTATTTTTTATACCTTTCGACCATTGAAAATGGTCAAAAAAGGGTATACTAACTTTGTGCAAATGTATGTAACAGGCAGAAGGAGGCGTGGCAGACCCCATAAAGTATATATATTCTTGCTCAGGATCACTAGCCGAGTCGATTGAGCCATGTCTGTCTGTCTGTCTGTCCGGATGTCCGGATGTATGGATGACCAGATGAACACACAGATCTCAGCTATTATAAGAGCTAGAGACACCAAATTTGGCATGAAGGTTTCTGTGTACCAGGCGCAGAGGAAGTTTTTTCAAATGTGTGAGGCCCGTGTAGAAAAGTTTGATTTTATTCCTTATTTTGGTCAAGATTTCAAATTTGAATTTGAATTTGAATTTTGTTGTGCCATAACGAATTCGGTAATTAGCATATGCAACTCAATGATCGTTTCGCAATTCTGCGCGATCAGTGTTGGCCAATACGATACATCGGCGATACATCGATTACGCCACAGCGATGTATCGTTCTCGATCGCTCAATAAGAAAAAGAAGAGCGGTGCCGAGCGTCACGTTTTTGGCGCAAAGGAAAAAATAATTGTGCGAAAAGCCTAAATTGGAATATAAGTTCCCGATACGTATATTGTGTGACTGGTGTTTGCAATGTAAGTATGGAATTACCAATTCCAAATAGGTACTCATATTTTTTGGTATTTTCTGCAGTGTACCGCACTGCCACGTGTTTGCTTGTGCAAATACCTTTGCGTTGCGACTAGTCCAGCCAGCGGAGCCCTAGCGCTACTGCGCCCATACGCTCTTGCTGCTTCGGACACTTGCGCAACGGCGCGCATACCCTTGTGCACGGCGCGCACCCACTTGTGCTGCGGCGCGTTTAGGTTTTTGCAACTGCGCGCTGACGCTGCTCCACCTATGCGCTACTGCAAGGAGCAGTGATATTTCTTCGGTGAGTCAATGAAAATTTTCGACTTGGCTGAATGAAAGGTGACACGTGCTTTACCCCCCTTCTTGCCTATATAGATCAAAGACCACCTAGCGGCAGTTGCTCAACGGCTCAGTGAGCGTTGCCCGAGCTGGCGTTGTCGCCAAGGATCAACACAGGGACAATTAACACACCCCCACGAATCTACATAGGACATTTTCACATTCGGACGGACCTAAGGAGCGCCTCACTCACATTTATAGGATTTAACCTCACACGTGGTTACACCCCTCCCCACTTGCACGGTGAACACACACACACAACTCATACCCTCACACTTTAACAATCATTCACACCAGCCATATACAATCATTCACACCTTATTAATTTTCAATATTTAGTATTTTTATTTAAAATTATCATTTCTTTTGATTTAAATTCGGTTATATTTTCATTTTTAGTTTCTTGTTTATTATTTAAATTTTCTTTTGATTTTCATTTCCTTTTTGTAAATTCTTATTGATTATTTTTCTGTTCTTCTATTTTGGTTCTTAATTCATACACACTCATTCATACTCACACGTACACTGACATTCATATTTTCAAATATCATATCAAATGTAAATGAAAGTGTATGACAGTCAGGAGTAATAAAAATAGGACAAAGAGTCTCGACATTGTGGCATGATTGATTGTTTACATTATCTTTGCAAGCGTTATTATTTTTATACCCTAACAGCTGTTTCGTCGGGGCCCCTACGGATCACGGGTGAGTCGCAAAATAATAATAAACAAATATCGTAATCCACAAAATAAACATAAATTCGAATATACCCTGAATATCGTATGAATATAACTATCGTATAAAGTAAATATCGGACAGATTTAAATATTTAAATGACATAAATATCGGATAAATATCGTATGAATATAAATATCGTCTACATATGAATATCGGATAGACTCAAATATCGAAATGATATAAGTATCGAATAGACCCAAATAGCGAGAACACCTAAATATCGGACAACTATAGAGATGACATAAATATCGGACAACTATCGAAGAACATAAATATCGGATACATTTAAATATATCGAATTAAAGTAACTATCGGACAGATCTAGATATCGAGTGAAATAATAAGTATCGTACAGAACCATGATTTAGATTAAGAAGATAAGAAAAATGAATTTATTAGAATAAGGGAACACTATTGCAGTAATATTTTGCAGTCATGCAGCATGAAGCTGATAAATTACCGAAATAAGGTTGATATTAAATATGATTAAAATGGAATAAATTTTCTTTGGAGGCACTAGGGAAGGGTAGCACAACAGCCAAATGGGTAGTATGGGAGGTTTAAATACTCATGCTACACGGTTGGGTGGGTGAAGAAGGAGAGCATCCCATCTGGCTTTCCGACTCGTTCATGTGTTAGGGATAGTCATCGGCTCATTTTGGCCTCCCTATGCCAGTCCCTTTCTTTTTTTCGTTCCTAAACCTGTCGATTATTTCTGATAACATCGATAACCGAACCTGCACACAAAACCCCGCCCATTTTCCCTGAGCTTCGCCGCCTGTACCTCAGACAGGGTGTGCAGGGGACGTTACTGGACTTCGGTCGTTACAGAAATTGGCGCCCAACGTGGTCCCGAAGAAGAAGCTCTAACGTAAGCAGAAGAAGAAGCTCCATTCGGCTATACCCTTTCATTCCTCATACCCCTTTCCTCCTCCTCATCTTTCCCTTAGGATCCCAAAATCCATCCAATTTTTCGTTTAGATTCAGCCGATAGTCGTATGCAATCCGGAACAGCTGACTGTTCTGGTCATCATCGGAGTCAGACCGATTGCGTATGGCTATCCCAGCTCGATAACATTCTCTATAGGAGGTTATCAGTGGCGTTCGTTGGCAGAATTTGGGTTGTGGAACTATCGAATTGGTTCAATTCGGTTCGATACCACATCCTAACTCCATCGAACAAACATCTCGACTCGTGATGGCTGAGATTGTTCGTGCTGGATGATTCCGCACGATCCTCGTCATTCGACTAGACATCCATAGTTATTTTTTTATAGTAGTTACCGACTACGAGCTGTCTCTGGCACATGATCAAATCACAAAACGCTGTTGTGTTACCTAACCTTAGGTAAGCTCTCTTTTTTTCCGCTATTGATAATTTACCGCATAAATATACCGCATAATATCGTGTATTGCATTTGAGTCTGATTTAATTTAGTAACCATTGTAAATGGCTGTTAGAAGGAGTTCCGAGAGGTTGGATAGTCTCCTGAACATTGCAGTGGTGTGTACCATCTGCAATGATACCAGCAAGGATACGGAGATTATCGAAACTCAATGTAGACATCAGTTTCATAAAGCGTGTCTATCCAGCTGGCTCGACTCCAACGAAACTTGTCCAATTTGCCGTCATCAGTGTTCCAAAGCCATACTGAATGCAGCAGTAGAGAGAAGGGTTGTGTCAAATCCACCGAGCGAGCCATCGTATGTTCCATCTGCGGGAGCTGTTCCAAAGGGTCGGATGCAAACGCGTTCCCAGGGGCGTGGCACTCCTCATTCTGGTGCAGTGACCAGCCGAGGAAATCCTCGTCGTGAACCTAAGGCTCCGAAGTCGACTGTGGCGTCGGAAGACCGAATTAATCGGCTAATATCTGCTTCCATGGACAGATATCGGGACAGTATGTCGACCATGATTTCAGAGCAAATCACATCAGCTTTGCGCAATCTGTAACTGCCCCCTTCCGCTCGAGAAACTCGAGACGATCATCGCTACGAAGATGAGAGCGATGTTTCACCGTCTTTGCGCCATGCGAGTAACGCGACGAGGCGCGAGGATAGTTTCGGCGGAAGACCCTCCGGTATTCGGGTTACTCCGAACAATTCGGTGGTTGATCGTCCAGATAGGATCTCGAACACCATTTCTAACTGGCGCATCAAATTCACCGGATCACCGAACGACCTTCCACTCGAAGATTTTATCTTCCGAGTCAATTGCATGACATCTCAGAGTCTTAACGGGAATTTCGGGTTACTCTCTCAGTTTGCTCATCTCTTGTTCTCGGGGCCAGCACTTTCATTCTACTGGAGAGTGCATCGTACAGTTAGAGACCTGGACTGGTACGAATTATGCAGTCGCCTGCAGGAACGGTACCAGGACCAGAGGACCGACAGGGACAGGGATGCGATGCGCCGTCGTAAGCAGGGTAGCAACGAGAGCTTCGATGAGTTCTTGGATGCCATGCTCTCTATCGCTGATTCTTTGAGGGAACCTATGTCGGATAGCGAGATTGCAGTAGAGGTTCGCTACAACTTGCGCGCTGAGTTGCAGCATGAGTTGTTGCACATAGACACATCTGACTTAGCCAGTTTGCGTAGGGAATGCCATCGACATGAAGAGTTTTTCCGCAGCATTCGTCCTCAGTATCGATCTGCTCTTAAGCAGAGTTTCGTGAATTCTCTTCAAGCTGAAGAGAAATCCGACTCGGAGACAGAGGAAGCACAGGAAGCAGTGGTCTGCGCAATACGCTCGTCCGACAATTCCAAATGTTGGAATTGCGAAGAACCAGGACACCGCTATCATGATTGTCTTCAACCCAGACGTGTGTTTTGTTACGGTTGTGGGGCCGTAGACGTCTATAAACCAAACTGTGAGAAATGCAAGACAAAGTCGGAAAACTCGACACAGGATGTCCGCCGCTTTTAGAGGGGCGACGTCCGTCGTTAGTCTCGGTTTCTCCTGCTATCCTCAATCCTCCTAGCTTGACCATAACCCCTGATTTTACTGTTTCCCAGCCTTTCAAACCTTATCACGTATGTTTGCAAGAGTATTTGAAGCGGAGAGCTGAAATATTCAACGTAGACGCTACCATTTCAACTAGATCTCGATCTGCAACCCGTATGCGTGAATTTTGGCGTAAGGACCCTAAAACGGTACACCATCTCCTCAATTGTCCATCAGAGCGGTGACATACGTCCTTTCACCCAAATTAACATTCAAAGCAGAGCTTATCTTGCTCTCCTCGATGGTGGAGCCAACAAGAGGGTCATTGGTGGCAAGCTAGCGCAAGAATTCGTCGACGAGGGTCTCGTATCTCACAAAACGAGAGGAGTAGTCCACACCGCGGACGGACAGACACAGGTGGTAGCAGGTCTGATTTCGGTTCCCCTGACGTACAATGGTGTAGAAAAGACATTCGAATTTTTAGTCGTTCCAGCCATAAAACAGGATGTCATTTGTGGAATGGACTTTTGGAAACTATTTGATATTTCGATTGTTCCCGCAAACTCCATTAATGAGATCCTTTGCCAGACTGAACCCGATTCACTTGAGCTAGATCTGACCCGCTGTCAGAAGGCCCAATTGGATGCGGTAATAAACGTTTTTCCTTCCTTCGAGAAAAATGGTTTAGGGTTGACGACACTCATCCAGCATAATATCGACACTGCAGATGCTAAGCCGATAAAACAGAGGTTTTATCCGTTGTCCCCGGCGAAGGAAAGTCTCCTGTGTGCTGAGATTGATAAAATGCTGGCTATGGGTGTGATCGAGGAAGCTCCTAATTCGCCATGGTCTTCTCCAGTGACTTTGCATATCAAACCTGGCAAGGTTAGGTTCTGTTTGGATGCACGGAAGCTGAACGCAGTGACTGTCAGGGATGCGTATCCTATTCCGATCATGGATGGGCTCCTGAGCAGGCTCCCTCCAGTGCACTGCATCACCAAGATAGATCTGAAGGATGCATTTTGGCAGATTTGCTTGGATCAGGTTTCCCGCGCGAAGACAGCTTTTACGGTACCTAATCGACCCTTGTACCAGTTCAAACGAATGCCCTTCGGATTGACCAACGCTCCGCAGACGATGAGTCGCCTGATGGACATGGTGATTCCTTACCGACTGAAGTCGCACATGTTAGTCTATTTGGATGATCTCCTGGTGCTTTCCTCTAGTTTTGAGGAGCATCATGAATGAGATCATTTGACGGAACGTTGATTACCTTGGATTCATCGTGGGCGAGGGCACACTCTAAGTCAATCCCGACAAGGTTCGCGCTGTGAACGAGTTCCCTGTCCCAAAGACGCAAAAACAGCTTCGCAGATTTCTAGGGATGACCGGTTGGTATCAGCGTTTCCTTCCAAACTATTCCGCTGTGATTTTCTCGCTGACAGAGCTTCTGAAGGGCAAGGCATTTTTATGGAATGACCAAGCGCAGGAAGCCTTCGATAATATTAAAAGCAAACTATGTTCCGCCTCGTTCTTAGTTCATCCGGACTATAATAAACCATTTGTACTGCAGAGTGAGGCTTCTTTGCATGGTGTTGGTGCAGTCTTGGCGCAGTGCGATGAGTCTGGCTGTGAGCGTCCGATAGCTTATATGTCCAAGAAGCTGAATAAGGCTCAACGCAACTACACCGTGACAGAGCTAGAGTGCTTGGCTGTAGTTCTGGCCATTAAGAAGTTCCGCATGTACATCGAGGGTCATCCGTTTAAGGTGGTGACAGATCATGCTAGTCTGCGTTGGTTGATGAATCAGCCAGATCTCAGTGGTAGGCTTGCTCGTTGGGCGATCAAGCTGCAAGGGTTCTCCTTCGATATTGAACATCGTAAAGGTAGCGAAAATATCGTCGCTGACGCATTGTCACGATCTTTTGAGAATACGGATGAAATGTGCGCGTTAGATTGCGAAATTCTTCCCGAGATCGACCTCAGTTCAAAAGCATTCAAGTCCGAGGAATACTGTTCGTTGAGAACAAAGTTCCTAACGGCCAACCTTCCGGATTTTAAGGTAATAGATGACTACATCTATCACCGTACGGAGTTCACTGGTGGAGATGTCAGTTCAGATGACAGCTGGAAGCTGTTTGTTCTGGAATCCCTGCGGGAAGGCGTGATCAGATCCGCACACGACCAGCCTACTTCTGCCCATTGTGGCATGGCTAAGTGCGTTGAGCAGATCCGCCGAAGACTCTTCTGGCCAGGCATAGTGGTGAACTACGAGGTTTGTCAGACGACGAAGTACCCGACCAGTGCACTCAAGCCTCCAATGGGTGCTCGAGTAGTCACTGAACGACCTTTCCAGCGTCTCTATATCGACTTTATCGGTCCGTTTCCGCGTTCGAAGAAGGGGAACATAGGGATTTTCATCATCCTAGATCATTTCTCCAAATTTACGTTCCTGAAGGCGGTTCGGAAATTCACAACGAAGGTGGTAGTAGAGGTTCTGCAGGAGAAAGTCTTTTCGTGCTTCGGAGTTCCAGAGGTAGTCGTGAGCGATAATGGCACTCAGTTTAAAAGCCATGAGTTCACGACTTTCCTTTCGAAATACGGAGTTCGACACGTCTTCACGGGTGCATATGCTCCTCAGTCAAACGCTGCCGAACGAGTCAATCGATCTATTAACGCCGCACTTAGAGCATATGTGCCCGCTGACCAACGGGAGTGGGATGTGGTTATTAGCTACATTAACTGTTCGTTACGCAAGTCATGGCATCAATCTCTGGGCATGTCGCCGTACTTCGTTGTCTTCGGACAGCACATGATTTCGCATGGAAGCGACTACCAAGTGCTGAAGAATCTCAGCATGCTTGGCGATTCTAGTGCAAATGTACCAAGAGCAGACAAGATCGAGCTGATTCGGTCAAAGATTGACGCGAATTTCCTCAAGGCATACGAGCGGAACAAACATAGCTATGATTTAAGAGCTAAACCACGCACCTTTGATGTGGGCCAGATAGTGATCAAGCGCCACTTCGCCTTAAGCAACGCTGCTGCTAATTTTAATGCAAAGTTAGCCCCCGTAGGGACTAAGGTGCGCATTAAGGAAAAGATCGGCAATACGTTGTATTTGGTGGAAGATTTGTCGGGGAAAGAACTGGGTCAATTTCACGCCAAGGATTTGTCGCTTTAGTCTTCGCTCCAGTAACCCGCTTCCGAGTGCTTGAGCTCTGATCGAAAGCTCTACACGCCCCGTGATTTTCTTCAACTTTAATTCCAGGGCAGTGACCCGGAATTAAACTAGTGCTGTGACGCCCGTGTAGAAAAGTTTGATTTTATTCCCTATTTTGGTCAAGATTTCAAATTTGAATTTGAATTTGAATTTTGTTGTGCCATAACGAATTCGGTAATTAGCCTATGCAACTCAATGATCGTTTCGCAATTCTGCGCGATCAGTGTTGGCCAATACGATACATCGGCGATACATCGATTACGCCACAGCGATGTATCGTTCTCGATCGCTCAATAAGAAAAAGAAGAGCGGTGCCGAGCGTCACGTTTTTGGCGCAAAGGAAAAAATAATTGTGCGAAAAGCCTAAATTGGAATATAAGTTCCCGATACGTATATTGTGTGACTGGTGTTTGCAATGTGAGTATGGAATTACCAATTCCAAATAGGTACTCATATTTTTTGGTATTTTCTGCAGTGTACCGCACTGCCACGTGTTTGCTTGTGCAAATACCTTTGCGTTGCGACTAGTCCAGCCAGCGGAGCCCTAGCGCTACTGCGCCCATACGCTCTGGCTGCTTCGGACACTTGCGCAACGGCGCGCATACCCTTGTGCACGGCGCGCACCCACTTGTGCTGCGGCGCGTTTAGGTTTTTGCAACTGTGCGCTGACGCTGCTGCACCTATGCGCTACTGCAAGGAGCAGTGATATTTCTTCGGTGAGTCAATGAAAATTTTCGACTTGCCTGAACGAAAGGTGACACGTGCTTTACCCCCTTCTTGCCTATATAGATCAAAGACCACCTAGCGGCAGTTGCTCGACGGCTCAGTGAGCGTTGCCCGAGCTGGCGTTGTCGCCAAGGATCAACACAGGGACAATTAACACACCCCCACGAATCTACATAGGACCTTTTCACATTCGGACGGACCTAAGGAGCGCCTCACTCACATTTATAGGATTTAACCTCACACGTGGTTACACCCCTCCCCACTTGCACGGTGAACACACACACACAACTCATACTCTCACACTTTAACAATCATTCACACCAGCCATATACAATCATTCACACCTTATTAATTTTCAATATTTAGTATTTTTATTTAAAATTATCATTACTTTTGAATTAAATTCTTCTATTTTTGTTCTTAATTCATACACACTCATTCATACTCACACGTACACTGACATTCATATTTTCAAATATCATATCAAATGTAAATACCATAGGGAAAGTGTATGATAGTTAGGAGTAATAAAAATAGGACAAAGAGTCTCGACATTGTGGCATGATTGATTGTTTACATTATTTTTGCAAGCGTTATTATTTTTATACCCTAACAGCTTTTTCGTCGGGGCCCCTACGGATCACGGGTGAGTCGCAAAATAATAATAAACAAATATCGCAATCCACAAAATAAACATAAATATCGAATATACCCTGAATATCGTATGAATATAACTATAGTATAAAGTAACTATCGGACAGACTTAAATATTTAAATGACATAAATATCGGATAAATATCGTATGAATATAAATATCGTCTACATATGAATATCGGATAGACTCAAACATCGGAATGATATAAGTATCGAATAGACCCAAATAGCGAGAACACCTAAATATCGGACAACTATAGAGATGACATAAATATCGGACAACTATCGAAGAACATAAATATCGGATACATTTAAATATATCGAATTAAAGTAACTATCGGACAGATCTAGATATCGAGTGAAATAATAAGTATCGTACAGAACCATGATTTAGATTAAGAAGATAAGAAAAATGAATTTATTAGAATAAGGGAACACTATTGCAGTAATATTTTGCAGTCATGCAGCATGAAGCTGATAAATTACCGAAATAAGGTTGATATTAAATATGATTAAAATGGAATAAATTTTCTTTGGAGGCACTAGGGAAGGGTAGCACAACAGCCAAATGGGTAGTATGGGAGGTTTAAATACTCATGCTACACGGTTGGGTGGGTGAAGAAGGAGAGCATCCCATCTGGCTTTCCGACTCGTTCATGTGTTAGGGATAGTCCGTCGGCTCATTTTGGCCTCCCTATGCCAGTCCCTTTCTTTTTTTCGTTCCTAAACCTGTCGATTATTTCTGATGACATCGATAACCGAACCTGCACACAAAACCCCGCCCATTTTCCCTGAGCTTCGCCGCCTGTACCTCAGACAGGGTGTGCAGGGGACGTTACTGGACTTTGGTCGCTACAAATGTTGGGTGCCACACCCACCGCCCCCGCAAAATAAATAAATTAATTTTTGAACTCAATTTGTAAGCGTTGTATTAAAGATAAAACTTTCTGACTTTAACATATACTAAGCTCATTAAAATATCTACTGATTCTCTAAATTCCAATCCCATCGGACAACAATAAACATAAAAGTTATTCAAGAAAGTATGAGCAGAAAACCAAGTGCTTTTGTCTACTAACAACGGAGGCAGGCGAGCGCAAAGCGCGAGCGCCATCTATCGAGAATATTTTCAAATCATGTGCATATGCATATGTGTATATGGTTTAATTTTATTTTAGTTGGCATGCTCTTGTTTTACATCTCTAACAAGTTAATGCAATGGTTCTGTAATATGTTTAAAAGTTTCTTCCAAATGAGAGATATCATTTTTGCTTGCTTCAATTCAGAAAATTTTCTTTTCAGAATATTTCTAGTTTTTGTCAACTGATCTAATATTTTCCTATTCATTTCATTGAGAAGTCCGTGAAGACTCTCTGTCATCACCTAACCTCATCCTTCAACGCAGCGTGTAAGACCTCAATAATAAGAAGGAAACTCAGGCCACCCTGGCGGAACCCACAATTGAAGGCACAACGCACCGACCTACAAGAAATCTTCAAACTAGATAAACAAGCAAATGAAGATATTGTATGGGACGAATACAGGACAAGGCTCCGTGACTTTAAGAAAAAGGTCCAGACACCCAAGTGGAACTCATGGAGATCCTTCTGCTCTGGCATTGAGAAGGTCACGGAAACAGTCAGACTTAGGAAGCTTCTGTCGAGCCAACCGGCAATTCAGAGCCAACTAAGAACTAGCGATGGCCAATGGACGAGTAGCAGCAGGGAAGCGACTAATGCCCTTCTAAGCGAGCACTTCCCCGGGTGCACAGATGTACTCGATTCATAACAATCAGTGCACACGAAACCAGTGTCCGACGTACCTGGGAATATAATCTCACCACACAAAATCCAGTGGGCCATAGACTCCTTTGAGAGCTTCAAATCCCCTGGGCTAGATGGTATAATACCTGCCATGCTGCAGAAGACCAAAGAAAAGGTCACTCCATGGCTGGAATCAATATTCATAGCATGTCTGAGGCAGGGATATGTACCTGTTCCCTGGAGGACAGCACGTGTTGTGTTTCTGCTAAAAGCAGGAAAATGCAGTCACATGCAACCGAAAGACTACAGACCGATAAGTCTCACATCTTTGCTACTTAAAACCTTTGAAAAACTTCTGGATCTACACATAAGAGGAGGCATGAACCGACTCGTAGAATCCAACCAATACGCTTACACAAAAGGAAAGTCGGTGGAAACAGCACTACACTCCCTATTAGCAACCATCGAAAAAGCCCTTCACCACAAGGAATTTGCCTTGGGAGCATTCCTGGACATCTCAGGTGCATTCAACAATGTATCTACGGAAGCGATCATGCGGTGCCTGAGAGCCACGGAAACCCACGAGGCTCTAAATTTAAACGGAAAGCCCCAAAGATAACCGCCTATGCAGAGGACAGCCATAATTATCGTGGGCAAACGTCCAACGACGATCAGCTCTGTCATGGACAGTACACTTAAAGAAGTACTAAAGTGGGCGTTGGATGTCGGACTCAGTATCAATGCGGACAAGACGGATCTAATTCTCTTTACCAAGAGATACAAGATACCGCAATGGACTCCGCCGTCTATAAACGGTGCCATGCTTGTGCCAAAAAAGAGCGTGAAGTATCTAGGAATAGTACTGAACAGCAAGTTGAGCTGGAAGACCAATGTCGGGGAAAGGGTTAAGAAAGCCACAAGATGCTAAGCAGCTCGTGGGGTCTGTCTCCCAAACTGATGCACTGGATCTTCATCTCAATTATTCGTCCAATACTACTCTAGGGTGTCCTAGTATGGTGGAAGGTCACTAAGAAATCCACATACCTCCAAATTATGTAAAGGGTACAAAGACGTGCACTGATGTGCATTACTGGGGCACTGAGATCTACTCTAACAAAGGCCTTGGAAGTGATACTTGGAGTTCTCCCCATCGATATACAGGCCAAACTACTAGCACAAAAGACCGCGCAACGTCTCTGTGCTACAGGAAGTATGACCCTCGCAAATTATTGGCACAGTGAAGTAGGAGGGGAGTCACTCAATAGCACGGACTATATGACCCCAATAAACAACTTCTCCAGAACGCCCGCTCTAATGGGACATGAAGATTGGAAAATCGGCATGGACGAAAACGCAACAAAGTTATTTACGGACGGATCAAAAATGGAAACCGGCGTGGGCGCCGCGGTCTACTGTGCAGATCCGCTCATTCAAAAGTCGTATAAGTTGCCGGACTACTGTAGCATCTTCCAAGCGGAGGTCTTCACTATAAAGAAGGCTGCAGAACTTGCGACAACGCTCAACAAGAATCAGGTCAACATATTTGTCGACAGTCAGGCGACTATCAAATCTATGCAATCCTATGTCATCAGCTTCGAAGAAAGCGCTGCATTAATAGCAGGAAGATGGTGGCACAGCACAACAAATTGCAAGATAGCCTGCACTATGTGCAATTATACAAATGTGAAACTGGCCCAATATGTCATTCAGCTCCCGAGAAGAGACTGTAGAATATTGATGGGTATACTCACGGGTCACTGTCTGACCGCAACGCATGCTAAGAAGTTGGACAACGAGGAATGCAGGAAATGCAGGGTACCAGAAGTAAAAGAAACTCTGGAGCACCTCATCTGCGACTGCCCCGCACTCATGACCTCGAGAGCGAAATGCCTTGGAAGCCCCCTGCTTGCATCACTGAAAGAAACAGCGGGCATGGCACCCCAAAAACAACTGGCTTTTGCCAAACTGACCAGCACACTAGACTGGGATAATTAAATGGAAATTAACAGCCTCCATCACTTATCCGACAACACTAAGGATCATACTGATCTATGTGAGGCCCCCAAAATGTAGTCATCCAGTTCAAGGGCCAATGGTCTGCTTGCGTGTTGCTTTCACGATTGGGTAGCAGACATTGATCTCCATCTTACTTTTCTTAAGAGTGGCTTCGACGTCATCCCGTTGAGCTCCTTGAGTGCATTGCAATGTTCCTGGTTGGTCATTTTTTCGTTGCTTTTGTTGTTGTTGTTGTTGCTGGTATTATTGTTGTAGCTAGCGCTAACAGTTTATAGACAGCAATAGAGAACTGAGCTCAAACAGGTAGCAAGTACCGGTTTTATACAGCTAGTGAGAGGACCTGCTCTATGCTCGTTGGAGTACACACCCTCACTCTCTCTCCACTAGAGCATGACGATGCAGAGAGGGAGACAGCATTCAACCCTCATATTCTTGATCCCAAATTCACTCGTTTCGTTTTCTGCACCCGCCCTATGCTCATTTGAGAACACACCCTCGCTCTCTCTCCGCTATATATCCACTAGAGCATAATGTAATGAGCGGGTGCTCATTAATAAAACGATGGTTTTTAAATTAACAAAGTATTTATTTAAGGGTATCCGTACACGTTTGTGGTTGATGATCAACTGCTTTGCCAACTTAATTTCCAGTGTTATGAACTACGTAAATCTAACAGTGTTGCTTAACTTAACTAACTACATGCTTACTCCTTATATGCTTTTTGTTTTGTTTTTTTTTTTTTATAAATTAATTTTAATTAAAATTAATTAGCAGGTGGACCAGTCTATTTCACTAAAACGCTGAGGTGGTCGCACTGATCGACCACTTCTTGTTTGATAGTATACGTTTGGATTTTCAGTATCAGTATCTGAACTAGATGCAGTAAAATACTGATCTTCTGAATCACTTAATTCTACTAACATGGGATCAATGATAGATTCATTTCCCGTTTCTATTGTATTTATATTTTCGTTTTCATCATTAATTATTTCAATTTCAGGTAGTACATTTTGATTATTGTTTTTACATTTTATATTGTTTTCATAGGCTAAATCACTAACATTAAAATCCTTATTATTAGTTTTAGCAATGAAGCGTCTATTTCTTAGATAATGATTATTGAAACTATCTTTTATTATTAAAGACCGATTATTTACTACGCCAACAATTTTTCCATAATGCCATACATTTGAATTTTTTTTAAATATAACCAAATCACCCATGTTCAATTAGGCTAGTGACTTTGCATTGCGGTCGTAATAATACTTTTGCTTTTATTTTTTTATTTTTTATTTATTTTGAATATCTTCTTCAATTCCACTATTCCTTTTTAACAGTGACTCTGATATGGGGAGTTTAGTCTTAACAAGTCTACCGAAAAACAATTCTGCCGGTGTAAGTTTCATGCTACCAAGTGGTGTGGTGTTATATTCTAATATTCTGTATTGAAAACTTTCAACATCATTCGCTTCATAGCACCGTTTTAATATATTTTTGATAATAGCTACGCCCTTTTCCGCTAAACCATTGCTTTGTGGGTATCTTGGACTTGAGAATTTTAGTTCAACATTATATTTACAAGAAAAATCTTTAAATTCTGCTGACCCAAATGGACTGTTGTCACTTCTTATAGTGGTAGGGTAGCCAATTCTATCTGTCGGGGTAGGGCGCTGTCGAATTGTTGAGGCAGGTCTCTTTGCTGTGGTTTTTAGATGGCACCGAAAACACGGACACTCGCTTATAGAACTCACGTCAGCTTTATTTCACTTGCTGGTTTCAACTTGGATCATTAGCTTAATTCGAGATGACAATTCAATTTTGCTTCTTAGAGATGGTACTTATAAAAATATTTCGATAACTTAAAAATAAATACTAACATTAGTAAGGAAAAAGTACTCTAAACTATTCGACCTTAACATTCCGCCCCCCTTGCAATATAATTGCAATACTGCAGAGACGGAACGGGGCGCCTAGTTGGTCAGCAACTGCAGGAGCTGGAGAGAACCCACCCGAAGATGGTGTTCCGTGCTGGTGGGGCCTCCGAGGTCCCGGGTATGGTTCCGGGCAGTATTATGCGACCATAGACGTCCGCGCCCAGCACCAAGGAGATGGTGCAGGGCTTGAAGAAGCGGTCATTGGCCAGGGTGACGCTGGCAAAGGAGTCCTTAAGTCCTTCTGGTAACTCCCTGGATGGGGTGCGGAGTTGGAGCTGGTTCTCCGTCTTAAGGACCACTTCCAGCCTGGTGGATTCAGCCACCGGAGAGCGGATGACCGCGGAGCACGCCCATTCCTGGCCAACGCGTGCCACTGCTAGCCCCGATACCGTTGCCATTGAGGCATTGATGCGGCTGAGCGGCGAGCATGGATCCAGCATGGCTAGCATGGTGAAGGTCTTGTTCCCAGTTTCAACCAAGACGGTCACTGTTGGCAAGATGCTCACGCTTCTCATTTGGATGATAGATGAGAGGGTGACCCCAGGAGCGGCAGGAGTGGTGGCCCTTGGCTGTCTAGCCGTTGACCGTTGCCGTGGGGTCCTTTCACCTCTAGTGCGTGTCGATCGGCGAGGTCCATCAGCAGCATCTAGGTGTAGGAGCGTGTGGTGCTCTCCCTGGCACGCCCGACAGGTGTCTATTGATCGGCAGGACCTTCCGGAATGCTGGTGGGCCAGGCAGTTTGGGCAGCACCGGTTGGCCAGTACCGCTCGGAGTCGCTTCTCTGCGCTTAATTGGAGGAAGCGATTGCACTTTCGCAGCGCATGCACTCCTCGGCAGATACGGCACCGGAATACCCTCGAGACTTCCGCATGGGAGTTGTTGTTGTTGCTGCGTGGCCGCGGAGTCATCTTGCAAGCTGCTTATAGGGGAAATAGAAAAATTTTACAATTATTACCTTGGATACTGGAGGGACGCAACATGACAAATACGTAGTAGGAGAGATCAGGAGTCACAACTGGGTCGGAAGGAGTACTAGTTTCGCTACTGGTCTCCTGATGTTCTTCTGCTTGTGAGGAGGTCGACAACACGGACGAGGCCGTCTGCGCCTGGGTGAGCGTCGATCACTCTGCCCAGGCGCCATTCATTGGAAGGTTGTCATCCTTTATGACAACCATATCATCGGTCTGCATATTCCTTTCAGGATACTGTCATTTGTTACGTTTGTGCATTTCCTGAAGGTACTCGTGCTTCCATCGCAAGCAGAACTGCTGGCTTTGAGCCTTAAGCCGTTGCCATCGATTGATGATGGACGCCGTATCAGACTAGATTTCGGGCTCAGTTGCTGCGAGGAGGGAACCAACAGTGAGAAAATGGCCTTGAGTAAGGGCCAACAGGTCAGTCGGATCCTCGGATAAAGGAGAAAGTGGTCTGGAGTTCAGACAGGCTTCTATTTTACACAGGAGAGTTGAAA
This sequence comes from Zaprionus camerounensis, assembly GCA_018904165.1. NCBI lineage: Eukaryota > Metazoa > Arthropoda > Insecta > Diptera > Drosophilidae > Zaprionus > Zaprionus camerounensis. Next base: position 117,801 of record JAEIFS010000546.1, on the reverse strand, counting down.
GCTCCTTGAAAGTGTATTTATAGGAGGAAGTTGCCTTGTAGAAAAGAGTTTTGAAACTCTTGACCCCCGCTTCCCAGAGCCCTCCCATATGTGGAGCTCCGGGGGGTTAAACCGCCACGTTATTTGGTGGTGACTATAATGATTGACCACTTTCGATCTTGTTGCCTCCAGGAAATCTTGTGTCAGCACGTTGGAGGCTCCGACAAAGGTCTTTCCGTTATCAGAAAAGACCTGTGCGGGGCAGCCACGCCTCGATACAAACCGCGCGAAGGCAGCTAGAAATTTCTCAGTGGTGAGATCAGAAGCAGCTTCTAGATGGATTGCTCTAGTGCTGAAACACACAAATACACAAACATACCCTTTCGTAATCAAACACGCTCTGCCCGTATAATTCTTGATCTCAAAAGGCCCGGCAAAATCAACACCAGTGCATGTGAACGGACGCGAGAAAGTGGATCGCTCTGTGGGGAGGACTCCCATGAGTTGCGGTTGGAGCTTTTTCTTGTGGATTGTGCAAACCCGACAGGAGTTCGTTATGGCTTTCAACAAGTTTTTTAACTTTGGTACCCAAAACTTGGATCGGATGAGCCGTGTCATAAGCTGGCTCCCACCATGTAACGAAATCTTGAGTGAATTGAGCCATGAGCCGTGTGTAGTTACTGGAATACGGAAGGAGAATCGGATGCTTCTTATCGTAACTTAAGGACTCGGATGCCTTCACACGTCCACATGCTCTCAGAATTCACTTTGGATCTAGGAATGGATTAAGGTTAGCTAACGTGGGATCGCCTTCTTTGAGCACAAGCAGTGGTACTCTGTAGCAAATCCTGCTCTTTGAGTGCACTGTATCAGCCTTTCTTGTGCTTGAGCTAATTCGTCCACGCTGAATTCGGACGGAAATATTATTTATTTATTTATTTATTTATTTATTTATTTAAAGACAACTAAGAGCAGTCGACTGTAGGTAAGACAAATATAAAAAAATTAGATATAAAAATTAATATTCTATTTGTGTATATTAAAATTAAATATGAATTAAAAGTTAAAAAAACAATATTTATATGTAAAATTAAAGTTAAAATTTACGTTAAACAGTAAAAGTTTAAAAAGAAATTAAATTTTAAATTTTGAATTTTGAAACTGGGACTAACAAATTAACCGAACCAACATTTGTTGCAGAGGATTGGGGAAACCCAGAGAAAAACCCAATCAGATCGGTAGTGGTTAGTTAGGTTAGTTGTTAGGGTTAAATGTTAATGAGTTAATGATAGCAGTCTTAATAGCTATTAGGGAACACTCCGAGTTAATTACTCCAAAAAGTTTGTTGTAATCAGAGCAGAGAATTCGGAAAGGCTCATGCAGACTATAATTGTTATAACAGAAATCAAGCAAAAGAGGTGCAAAATTTCTGGTTAATCTAGATGGGATAGAGAAGTTAATTTGATTAAGCAAGATCGGGGAATCGATATCATACTTAATCAACTTAACAAGGAACATGACACCTAACATTAAGCGGCGGTTAGTAAGAGAAGTTAAATTTATTAGAAGTAGTCTACTAGAATAAGAGGGTAAATCAACTCCAGAGACCCAGTTAAAACCACAAAGAGCAAAAAGTAAAAATTGTTTTTGCACAGACTGAATTCTGTCTTGGTGAACATGATATTGCGGTGACCAAATGCAAGAACCATATTCAAGAATCGGGCGAACAAGGGAGGTATAAAGCAACTTTGTTGTATAAGGGTCATTGAATTCCTTGGCCCACCTTTTAATGAAACCAAGGGTTCGAGAGGCCTTATTTACAATTTGCGTAATATGGGAATCAAATTTCAGTTTATGGTCAAACAGAATACCAAGGTCATTGATATTTGATATTCTTAGAAGAGGGGATAGATAATGTGTATAGTTGACGACGTGGAAATTACTTCTGTAAAATGTCATTACTTTACATTTAGAACAATTTAAACTTAAAAGATTAAAGCTGCACCAATCACAAAAGGAGTCAATATCAACCTGTAGCGAACTCCAAGTCGCTCCTTGTATGTAAAGCAAAGTTTCACATCGTCAGCATACATATAAATGTTAGAGAATTTTAAAATAGAGGGAAGATCGTTAATAAAGAGGTTAAAGAGTAAAGGACCCAAATGACTTCCCTGCGGAACACCTGAAGTAACAAAGATTGGCTTAGATACAGAATGTTTGTAAAGAACTCTTTCGGACCTATTTTTTAAATAACTTGAAATCCAAAGCAGTAATTTGTAAGGAAACCCAATAAGATCCAACTTATGAATCAGAAGTGAGTGGTTTACAGAATCAAAAGCCTTACTAAAATCAGTGTAAATGACATCAGTTTGCATCTTCTTCTGAAACCCTTTTATAACAAGAGATGAAAATTCCAGAAGATTAGTTGTTGAGGATCTGGATTTCATGGAACCATGTTGACATGGTGAAATAACGGACCTACACATGTGGGCTAGCTGGGCCGTAACAAGTTTTTCAAATAATTTAGGTATAGAGGATAATTTAGAAATACACCTGTAATTCTTCACTTCTGATTTAGACCCATTTTTGTGAAGAGGGATTGAATATGATTCTTTGCAGACTGAAGGAAAATTACTAGTAGCTAAGGATAATTTGAATAACCTAAAAATGGGTCTATATAAGGAGAAAGCACAGTATCTAAGAACGCATCCAGGTACTCCGTCAGGGCCAGGTGAGTTAAGGGGTTTAACCAAGTGAAGGTTAGTAAGAAGAGAATCTTCATCAATACTAGGGCAAGAAATTGAATTAGAGTTATGAATAGGATAAGGATAAGAAAGATTAGAATCATAAGTATTAGATGAATAGGTTGATTGAAAAAAATTCGCAAAAAGATCAGCAGCGGCCTGATCATTAGTTGCTTCATTATTTTCATAAGAGATACGTTTCAAGTTAACAAAGTTATAAAACTGCCTAGGATCACGTGCAAATTGAAGCCGACAGCGATGTATATAGTCATTATAACATTTATTATTAAGATCAATAAAGTTAGCCTTTGCAACAGTATAACGAGAAAAATCGGAAGGATTTCCCGTTTTTTTAAATTTTTTATAATACCGAGATTTTAAGTTTTTCAACCCACGTGTTAACCATGGAAGACTTTTAGTCTTGGCTGGAAATACACGTGGAACACACTCGTCGAAAAATTTATTCAAGGTATTATAAAAATATGAAGTACAAGTAACTAAGTTCGATCATGCATAAAAACAAGACCAATCGTGTTCTAGAATTAGATTATTAAGCCTCACAAAGTCAGTTTTGCGGAAGCATCGTGACTTCGAAACACACTTAACAATTTCAGTTTGCACGGGGGACGGCAGTTCTAAAACAAGTTCTAAAGTAGGATGATAAGGATCTTCAGGAAAGACTAAGGGATTAGTTCTTGAAATGTTATCAATGTGAGTATCAGGAGTGAAAATTAAATCAAGGATTTTGACTTTATGGTTATGAAAAGTATTAATTTGAAATAAGGATAGTTCAGAGAGACCATTGATAAATGGGTTAAAGATGGAGGGAATCAAAACATTTGAATGAGAGGACCAATTTATTTGAGGTAAATTGAAATCACCAAAAACCAATAGGTAATCTCTATCCGAAAGTTTTGATTCTATAGATTTAATGCAAGACAGGTGTTCTAGATACAAAGAAGTTTCTGAGGACGGAGGAATGTAAGAGCAAGTAACATAAACTGAAATATGATTTAAAGTTATTTTAACGCACACGAATTCTAAATTGGGCAGACAGTCTATTGAAACAATATCAGAAGACAGATTTGAATCAACGGCAATAAGAACCCCTCCTCCAGATCGCGACAAACGGTCACATCTGAAAGAAGTATACTTATTAGAAAAGATTTCACTATTTTCGATATCCGGTTTTAACCAAGTCTCAGTAAATATTAAAATATGATAGACAAAAGATATACTATTAGTAAAAAGTTTAGAAAGTTTAGTATTTAGGCCTAGAACATTTTGATAGGCAACAAAGAGGTTAGAATTTAGTTTTTTATAGTTTTTAAGTTTTTTGCTGTTCCGTTCGGAGATTCAACGGTCAGCGAAGGAAGGGTAACAGGAGTATTAGTCTTTTGTTTAGGAGTAAACTCCTTAACAATTAAGTCAGGCGGCCAAAAAGATCCACTGCACACAATTGGGAAATGCTCAGCCGAAATACTAATTTTAAAAGAAGATATTTCTCTGGGAAATTTAAAGTTAAATTTTTCAACGACTAGATTTTCAGACTGAATTTTAGAAAGGATGTATGTTTTTACATCATCTTTCGAAGTGTCAGGTGCCAGACGAGAAACGAAGACCAACTTCTTAGGTTTAACGGCAACTAGAGGTTTTACACTCTGTACCGAAATGGGGGGGGGAAATCACGGGTAAAGTTAATAGATTGTCTACACTCAGAGTAGAGCAAGACGAATTGGAAGAGGTAGAAGGATTAGGGACGGAGGCATTACGTGGAGCGGAAGTTTTCCTAGCATGAACGGTTTTCGAACATGAAGGGGTAGGAGAATTTAAATTTAAGATAAGATCCGAAATGACAGGAGAAGGGGGTTGGAGGATATTAGTTTTCACTACAGGATTTGGGGAAGGTACTATCGGTGATGATACCGGAATTATTAAGGGATCGTTAATAGGTTTAAGAGAGTTAAATTGAGTCTCCATTTCTAAGAACTGCGAATATAAATTGCTAAAAGCGGTACGCAAATTGTAGAAACCCAATTTGGTTTTTTGCACAACTTTTCGCAAGTCAGATTCGCTCATTCGACACTGCTCACAAGACCACTTTAAACCAGACTTGTTATTGATTGCATCCTTAATTCGGATAGTAAGACCGGCGCATTTTAGGTGACAAAAGTTGTCACACAGCCAGCAACCAATAAAATCTGCATTGGGATCAGATGAGCATTTACAAATCATTGCCGAACAAGAGATCATTTTCGATAAGCCTTAAAAAATGTAGGGGATTAGATGAGAGTAAAGCAAAATAGAAAGAGCAAAAATGCGTGAGAGAAAGAAATAATACAGTTTTAGAAATGCAGCGAGCAAAACAGTAAAGAAAGATAGAAAAAATAAATAACAAAATGCTTGCTTGCGTTAGAGCGCGAGAGCGAGACTTTATGTGTGTGTATTAAGCCACACAAAAACACAAACCAAAGCGCACTAATGGAGCAAGAGCGTCAGAGCGGGAGAGTATGAAAGGTATAAGAGAAAACTACTCTCTCACAACTAATACACACAAAGTGAAATGAAAAGAAGCACGAAAATTAAAATGCACAAAATAAAAAGTAAAATGTAGACACTAATAAAGCAATGCGATGATCAAAAACACCAGACAGCAAAAGCTCAACTTACGCGTCACAGAAATATTAGTTCAGAGTGTAAGATTAGATTAAATGAAGAACGGAATGGATAAAATAAATAGAGCAAAAGCCAAAACACAACCGGTCACCAAGAGAGGTAGTTAGGGCTTTTTGCACCGATTAATGAAACGCTGAATAATCGCGGTTACTCGGACTGCTCTATTGAAGCTGGAAAAACGTGTGGAGAAATCAGTCGGGTTCGGAACCGATATACTATCAGAGCTGAGTGGCCACAGCTCTCGTGCGCTGCTCAGCCATTGGGGCCCTTGCCACCACAGCTGGCTATCCCGCAAGTCCCGAGCCGACACCCCTCGGCTTGCCAGATCGGCAGGATTCTGTTCGGACCTGACATGGTGCCACGTACCTTCAATTGGGCTCTGGGCAATTTTTGCTACTCGATTTGCCACGAAAGTCGTCCAGGAACATGGAGGCTTTCGTAGCCATGCCAAAACAATGGTAGAATCAGTCCAGAATGAAAAATTGGGGGCGGGCGATATTTCTGCGCTCCAGCGCAGCAGAAATAGACCCGTAGCCGGTATTATCGAAAGCACCCTCTATATCAAGAAAGGAGCACAGAGCAATGTTCTTGGATGCGAGGGCTCTTTCGATATTACCAACCAGCTTGTGGAGAGCGACCTCCGTCGATCTTCCGGCTATATACGCAAACTGCGTGGGGTGCAGAGGATGAGTTTTCTGCAGAGAGCACCGAATGTGCAGGTCTACGAGCCTTTCCGCCGTCTTTAGCAGAAAGGAGGTAAGACTGATCGGCCGATATGACTTAGGCTGATCAGGGGGACGATTCCCCTGTTTGGGAATGAATACCACATTGACTCTCCTCCAAGAGATGGGTATATAACCCCAAGTGATACTAGCCCTAAGAAGGCCGACCAGCGGATCAAGAATGTGATCCAGGCTGTTTTGTAAGAGGGCTGGAAAGATTTGATCGCCCCTGGGGCTTTGAAGGAGCGAAGGAATCTACAGCCCATTTGACCTTTTCGGGGTCGAAGATGGTTCCTGATAGACTGGACCCACGAGAGTCCGGTGACAAGGTGGCGTCATCGTGACTGGATAGATCTGGGTTCGCCACAGAACCTGAGAAGTGGACTTGTAGCAGAAGGTCAAGTGCTTCCCTGCGATCTTGAGTGAAAGAACCATCTGCTCTTTTAAGAAGCCCTATCCCATTAGACGACCCTTTGGCCAATACTTTGTGGAGTCTCGCTACCTCTGGCAACGATTCAATGCTACCACAGTAGCTGCGCCACGTATCGCGCTTAGCACGTCTAATGTTCTTGTTATAATTAGTGAGAGCGTCACTATAGACGTCCCAATTGACACGGTTAGATCTGGCCTTGTTGAATAGGCTTCTAACCTTCCTTCTTTGAGCAGCCAGTTCCTCGTTCCACCATGGAACTTTACGGTTGACTTTAAGGGTCTTCCGAACAGAGCTGTCCTCGAAGGATGTGATTAGCACATCTTGAAGCATGTTGGCAGCAAGTTCTATCTCACTGATAGAATTGGGGTTGCTGATCAACGAGTCTGCTTTGAAAGCCACAGAGGCTTTGAAGAGTTCCCAGTTTGTCTTTTGGGACAGAAGGAGTTCTGGCGGATCTCGACTTGGCCAGGGAGGTCGAACCTAATGTGCTGATGGTCCGACAGAGTAGCTTCGTCTGTGACCCGCCAGTTGGCCAGCGAACTCGCAATAGAGTTGCTGACTAGGGTAAGGTCCAGAACCTCTTCCCTAATGGCGTTAATAAAGGTAGGCTTACACTCTATGTTAGCGACATCTAATTGACAGCACAATAGATACTCTAAAAGGGACTCACCACGTTTATTGACGTCGCTGCTTCCCCAGATCGTGTGATGCGCATTTGCATCACAGCCGATCACAAGCGGCTTGTTGTGTAGGCGGCAGAAGTCCACTAGCCGCCGCACCTCTGTGGGGGGAACGTCATCCACGTCGCCCGGGAAATAGGCAGAGGCGATCACTACCTCCCGGACACCATCGGCCGTGGCTACCTCAATAGCCGTTGCCACCAGGTCTCTGTGGATGAAATTAGGTAAGGGGAAGTGTCTCACATCGTTATTTACAACAATAGCGGTGCGAGGGGCACCACCCATACGGTCATATAATAACTTACATGATCCGCACGATAGTCCACGGATGTGGCCACCGATCAACCACGGCTCTTGGACGAGAGCCAGGTTGATTGAGTCTTCACAGACGACCCTGCACAGGGTGGCGGACCTCCTCTGGCGTGGTGCAGGTTCGCCTGGAGCACCTTAATGGCGCTCGGCATCCTCCTTTAGGGCTTTGGTGACAAGGCCACCTGCCTTGCCCCCCCGAGAGTCGTTACCCCCGATGCCCTTCGGCAGTCTGGAGGAACTACTCGGGGGAGGTCGCCTAGCGACCCCGGTCGTCGGAGGTACGCCTGCAGGTGGTTTCCGTACTGCGCTGGGCCTTGACGGGACGAGGGGGCGCCTGTTGCCAACCACCGGCCTTGTGCGGCCCGTTGTGGGCTTGGGGGCAGTCACCACAATGACTGGGGGTTTGGGTGCTACAGTTATCGGCGCCACTGCGGCTGCGGCACTATTAGACGCCACCGGAGCGGCAGCCACTGCTGTCACTCTGGTAGGGGCCACCGTTGTCGCCGCCGCAGGAGCGCTGATAGGGGGGGAATGGTTGGAGATGGGGAGGGGGATATGGCAGGAGTGGGAGAGACCCTGACGGCGGAGTTCTTAACGATAAGTTTCACCCTGGTGAACCGGTATTTCACGTTACCCTTAAGATCCGTCAGGACCTTATACGACGCCTCGTCGACCATCATCGCGAGGTGCGCCGTTTTGCCGTTAAGGCTGTGTTGAACCACCCGCCACAGCTTCGTTGAGAAGCGTTCATAATTTTGGTTGTCCAATTGACCCAAAATTGAGGCGGGTGGGAGTTCAGCACTGTTGGGGAAGTAACCTCTAATGAGGTGAGCTCTTGGGAACTCAGGTTCCTCCAACAGTTTGACATCAAGGCAGCTGATGGACCTGATATGTCCAACAGCTCCCCTGACCCACTCAGCGGTGATGCTATCCTCACACACAAGGAGCAGCCATTCATTTCGAGGTATACAGGCCTCGAAACCTGGACCGGCAACCGATGTGGAGGGCAGCGACATTGCCTTCAGGATGCTTTCTTTCACCGTAGCCAACTGCTCCGGTGAAAGGGGTTTAGTGGGATCAGCCGAAGTGAAGCCCAGTTTCACTCTGCTTGCCACTTGGCTGAAGAGTGGCTTTGTGGACTCCACATGAGTCTTTTTGGGCTTCTTTGAGGACCCTTGGGGTTCGGGGAAAGTATCGTCAGCACGCGTCCGCTTAGCCTTGGTTTCCGCGGGGGCGCAGTGGCGATAGCAAGAGCCTCTGCTCTGCTCGAACCCTTTGCGAGTGCAGCTTTGAATAGCTTCTTCTCGCGGGTCTTCATTTTGACAAAGGCGTTCCCCGAGTCCAGTCGCAGCGTCTGGATTTGGGAGCCTGCTTCCGTGAGGCCTGACCTCTGAGAGGCCACGGAAGCGTCGTCAGCAAAGCTGATCAGGTCACCGTCAGCTTCAGCGTCAGAGGACATCACCTCGACGTTTTGCTGCATGCCTGAGCAGTTGTTGGACGAGAAAGCAGCACTAGCGAACTCAGTGTCCAAGGGAGTTCGTGGCCTATCCGAGTCCCCAGAAATACAGGAGTCGAAACCCGTAGTATTGGGGGTGGAAGCCAGCAGCCCAATAGCTGCAGTGCTGGTGTTGGGGTCGGCCGTGAGGGCTTCACCCTGGATTGATGCTATCAAAGCCGTATCAGACTTTTCTGTTTTATTATTAAGATCCATAAAATTTGGTCCCACGAGTAGGCGGGAAGGGAAGGTCACCCACGACATAGCCCGCGTGCCGTGGGAAGTCTGAATGAAACTGGAGGGCGCCAGGTATCCAGAGTCCGCATACTAGAGACCAGGCTACCCCCTGGCCATGCATCCATTAGCGTATGCTGTTCCGCCTTGGATTGGGGTGATTTATAGATTCACGATCTTCGCCCGACTACAATTAGTCAGCACCCCTAGCAGAGACATGACCGTACTAGGGGCCTGCTTCCAGCCGCCCTCACGTGGAGAGTGTAGCCGCACTTCCGTCAGTAGGAGTAAGGACGGCACGTACCACAGCCAAAGCTATGGTTACATTAATTCCCCTTACTGCCTCTGACGGCTGACGGCCTACATATGCACATACTTTGAAATTATTCTCGACAGATGGCGCTCGCGCTTCGCGCTCGCCCGCCTCCCTTGTTAGCTGACACAAGCACTTGGTTTTATGCACATACTTTCTTAAATAACTTCTGTCTTTATTGACCGATCGGATTACAATTTCGAGAATACGTAGATATTTTAATGAGCTTTGTATATGTTAAAGTCAGAAAGCTGTATCTTTAATACAGCGCTTATAAATTGAGTTCAAAAATTAAATTATTAATTTGCGTGGGCGGTGGGCGTGGCAGCCAACATTTGAAATAAACTTGATCTGCGCCGGCTACACAGAAATGTTCATGCCAAATTTGGTAACTGTAGCTCTTATAATAGCTGAGATCTGTGTGTTCATCTGGTCATCCATACATCCGGACATCCGGACAGACAGACAGACATGACTTAATCGACTCGGCTAGTGATCCTGAGCAAGAATATATATACTTTATGGGGTCTGCCACGCCTCCTTCTGCCTGTTACATACATTTGCACAAAGTTAGTATACCCTTTTTTGACCATTTTCAATGGTCGAAGGGTATAAAAATAAATTGATAACTTAAAACAATAAATATCTGAACATTATCGTAAGGATTACCAGTTTTAGAAAAGCAACAGTCGCCCGGCAGGAAGAACAGTGGGCTACCTTAAACACTTATGTTAAACTAAATAAGTAAACTCATACATATCCACAATATTATTATTATTATTTGGAGAGGGAGTCTCGCTAGACTCAGAGAAATGGTCCGTTAGGTCGACTGCGACCAGAACGATCCTTTTGCTACCTAAAGACTTCTCAGCATTGCTCACATGACAAAAGCTCTTCCGCTTCGCTGATCAACGCATAACAGGTCTTTTGTTGAGAAAACGACAATATTATCGGGATCTGCGAGTTTCCACGTATCAGATAATAATAATTCCTCCATAAACCAAACCTAGCTTGGGCAATCACAAGGATGTGTTTAGAGAATATTTCAGTCGTCCTCTATATCAAAGGGCCCTCTGCATCAGTTAGGACAGACCCAATTTTGTGAGGTGGTAGTTCACCAAATGGTGGCCACTAAGGTAACCAACAAGGAGATACGAGATCTCTCTAGAGATCAAACAGATTGTTCTTCTGAAAACCGAGGGATATCTACTTGTAAGCTCTCTAGCCTGACTCATCCCTGGTTAGAGGAAGAACCAGTAAACGTTCGGTCAAACCGAAACTGTTCCAATGAATTTTCACAACGAACAGATGCATCACGCCACATTTGACAGAGTTAAACGAGGCCATTACAGGGGCTACTGACCACGCATGCAAATCGCTAGTTCATCCGCTAGCTCGTTCCCCTGGAAACCAGAGTGACCAGGTGCCCATATGGAGGGTAACTTTATGTCCACTATTGCGAAAAGCCTCTGAAGGCAATTCAAACTGAAGTCAGCCAACACACGTGAACCTAAAAACTCTTTTCTGAGTGGAGGGTGAAGTATCAGATAATAATTTGGCGGACCAATCAAACTGTATGATATTCGCTCCACTAATCCCCTTCTCAAGAATAAGATGACAGCAGAACTCGATGGCATGAACCTCGGATTGAAACTCACCGGGGCCATCTTGCCCATTGAGCAACCGAGGTTTTAGGAGTTGGGACCATGTATTTCCCAGCTCCAACCCCTGAACTGGGTCTTTGACCTGTCGGTTATACCAATATCATACCGTGAGGGTCACTGATGGGTTGCCAAGCATCCCAGTCCCTCCGGTCCGGGAGTTGAGGGTTCTAAATGTTGCACCGAAGAAGAGTTACTCTGGTCATGGAATCTGATCTAGAGCAGATCTCTAAGCCAGGAATGTCTTTGATAAGTCTCGCGTGTCCCGATTCAGTAGCTAGAAGCCCAAGATTGAAGCTTGATTCTCAGAAGACTACTAGCGGCGACTTTTGTATTTGAATATGCAGAGGAGTCAAATTACAATATCGATTGCTGCTGTGGGACAGGTGCGAAGTGCACCCGTTAAAGACAGGCAGAGCAGCCTATGCAGTTTAGTGCATTTGTTGATGGCAGTGACCTGCCTTTTGGCCTTTGATACAACCATGGCAGCGTAGGTAACGATGGGTCTTACCATCATCTCAAATAACCACCGAATGGTGCAGGATTTGAGACCCCAGATACTGCCAAAGAATCTTCTGCAGGCCCACATGGCATGAGTAGCCTTTGATAGGGTGTTGTTTAAATGGGAGTTCCAGTTCAGTCTTTTATCGAGAGTTACCCCTAAGATATTTAACCTCGCTGGAAAGTCCCACGGGGAGAGCCGCCAATGTGCAATTTGTCCTATGTCAACGGAATGGCGCTTAGTGAAGGGAACGATAATTGCCTTTTGTGGATTGATGCTCAGACCAACATCTTTGCACCATCTACAAACCGTGTTCAGAGCAGATTGCATCAGCTCTGTCACGGTGTTGGCAAAGTTCCCGTTCACTATCGATAGCCAGGTCGTCAGCGTAGCCGATTGCTACCACGCCCTGTTCTGCAAGGATACTCAGTAGTTCATCAACTACTAGGGACCAGAGTAAGGGGGATAAGACCCCTCCCTGGGGACATCCCTTCACCGCACTAATAAAAGGGTTCGTAGAGTCCAAGGTAGAGGAAATAGTCCGGTGTTTGAGCATAGCATCAATCCATCGGATTAGGGGGCGGGCGATATTTCTGCGCTCCAGCGCAGCAGAAATAGACCCGTAGCCGGTATTATCGAAAGCACCCTCTATATCAAGAAAGGAGCACAGAACAATGTTCTTGGATGCGAGGGCTCTTTCGATATTACCAACCAGCTTGTGGAGAGCGACCTCCGTCGATCTTCCGGCTATATACGCAAACTGCGTGGGGTGCAGAGGATGAGTTTTCTGCAGAGAGCACCGAATGTGCAGGTCTACCTTTCCGCCGTCTTTGCAGAAAGGAGGTAAGACTGATCGGCCGATATGACTTAGGCTGATCAGGGGATGATTCCCTGTTTGGGAATGAATACCACATTGACTCCCCTCCAAGAGATGGGTTATATAACCCCAAGTGAGACTAGCCCTAAGAAGGCCGACCCAGCGGATCAAGAATGTGATCCAGGCTGTTTTGTAAGACGGCTGGAAAGATTTGATCGCCCCTGGGGCTTTGAAGGGAGCGAAGGAATCTACAGCCCATTTGACCTTTTCGGGGTCGAAGATGGTTCCTGATAGACTGGACCCACGAGAGTCCGGTGACAAGGTGGCGTCATCGTGACTGGATAGATCTGGGTTCGCCACAGAACCTGAGAAGTGGACTTGTAGCAGAAGGTCAAGTGCTTCCCTGCGATCTTGAGTGAAAGAACCATCTGCTCTTTTAAGATAGCCCTATCCCATTAGACGACCCTTTGCTGCAATACTTTGTGGAGTCTCGCTACCTCTGGCAACGATTCAATGCTACCACAGTAGCTGCGCCACGTATCGCGCTTAGCACATCTAATGTTCTTGTTATAATTAGTGAGAGCGTCACTTAGACGTCCCAATTGACACGGTTAGATCTGGCCTTGTTGAATAGGCTTCTAACCTTCCTTCTTTGAGCAGCCAGTTCCTCGTTCCACCATGGAACTTTACGGTTGACTTTAAGGGTCTTCCGAACAGAGCTGTCCTCGAAGGATGTGATTAGCACATCTTGAAGCATGTTGGCAGCAAGTTCTATCTCACTGATAGAATTGGGGTTGCTGATCAACGAGTTCTGCTTGAAAGCCACAGAGGCTTTGAAGAGTTCCCAGTTTGTCTTTTTGGGACAGAAGGAGTTCTGGCGGATCTCGACTTGGCCAGGGAGGTCGAACCTAATGTGCTGATGGTCCGACAGAGTAGCTTTCGTCTTCACCCAGTTGGCCAGCGAACTCGCAATAGAGTTGCTGACTAGGGTAAGGTCCAGAACCTCTTCCCTAATGGCGTTAATAAAGGTAGGCTTACACTCTATGTTAGCGACATCTAATTGACAGCACAATAGATACTCTAAAAGGGGACTCACCACGTTTATTGACGTCGCTGCTTCCCCAGATCGTGTGATGCGCATTTGCATCACAGCCGATCACAAGCGGCTTGTTGTGTAGGCGGCAGAAGTCCACTAGCCGCCGCACCTCTGTGGGGGAACGTCATCCACGTCGCCCGGGAAATAGGCAGAGGCGATCACTACCTCCCGGACACCATCGGCCGTGGCTACCTCAATCCCTGCCACCAGGTCTCTGTGGATGAAATTAGGTAAGGGGAGTTGTCTCACATCGTTATTTACAACAATAGCGGTGCGAGGGGCACCACCTATACGGTCATATAATAACTTACATGATCCGCACGATAGTCCACGGATGTGGCCACCGATCAACCACGGCTCTTGGACGAGAGCCAGGTTGATTGAGTCTTCACAGACGACCCTGCACAGGGTGGCGGACCTCCTCTGGCGTGGTGCAGGTTCGCCTGGAGCACCTTAATGGCGCTCGGCATCCTCCTTTAGGGCTTTGGTGACAAGGCCACCTGCCTTGCCCCCCCGAGAGTCGTTACCCCCGATGACCTTCGGCAGTCTGGAGGAACTACTCGGGGGAGGTCGCCTAGCGACCGCGGTCGTCAGAGGTACCCCTGCAGGTGGTTTCCGCACTGCGCTGGGCCTTGACGGGACGAGGGGGCGCCTGTTGCCAACCACCGGCCTCGTGCGGCCCGTTGTGGGCTTGGGGGCAGTCACCACAATGACTGGGGGTTTGGGTGCTACAGTTATCGGCGCCACTGCGGCTGCGGCACTAGTAGACGCCACCGGAGTGGCAGCCACTGCTGTCACTCTGGTAGGGGCCACCGTTGTCGCCGCCGGAGGAGTGCTGATAGGGGGGGGAATGGTTGGAGATGGGGAGGGGGTTATGGCAGGAGTGGGAGAGACCCTGACGGCGGAGTTCTTAAGGATAAGTTTCACCCTGGGGAACCGGTATTTCACGTTACCCTTAAGATCCGTCAGGACCTTATACGACGCCTCGTCGACCATCATCGCGATGTGCGCCGTTTTGCCGTTAAGGCTGTGTTGAACCACCCGCCACAGCTTCGTTGAGAAGCGTTCATAATTTTGGTTGTCCAATTGACCCAAAATTGAGGCGGGTGGGAGTTCAGCACTGTTGGGGAAGTAACCTCTAATGAGGTGAGCTCTTGGGAACTCAGGTGATATGTCCAACAGCTCCCCTGACCCACTCAGCGGTGTTGCTATCCTCACACACAAGGAGCAGCCATTCATTTCGAGGTATACAGGCCTCGAAACCTGGACCGGCAACCGATGTGGAGGGCAGCGACATTGCCTTCAGGATGCTTTCTTTCACCGTAGCCAACTGCTCCGGTGAAAGGGGTTTAGTGGGATCAGCCGAAGTGAAGCCCAGTTTCACTCTGCTTGCCACTTGGCTGAAGAGTGGCTTTGTGGACTCCACATGAGTCTTTTGGGCTTCTTTGAGGACCCTTGGGGTTCGGGGAAAGTATCGTCAGCACGCGTCCGCTTAGCCTTGGTTTCCGCGGGGGCGCAGTGGCGATAGCAAGAGCCTCTGCTCTGCTTGAACCCTTTGCGAGTGCAGCTTTGAATAGCTTCTTCTCGCGGGTCTTCATTTTGACAAAGGCGTTCCCCGAGTCCAGTCGCAGCGTCTGGATTTGGGAGCCTGCTTCCGTGAGGCCTGACCTCTGAGAGGCCACGGAAGCGTCGTCAGCAAAGCTGATCAGGTCACCGTCAGCTTCAGCGTCAGAGGACATCACCTCGACGTTTTGCTGCATGCCTGAGCAGTTGTTGGACGAGAAAGCAGCACTAGCGAACTCAGTGTCCAAGGGAGTTCGTGGCCTATCCGAGTCCCCAGAAATACAGGAGTCGAAACCCGTAGTATTGGGTGTGGAAGCCAGCAGCCCAATAGCTGCAGTGCTGGTGTTGGGGTCGGCCGTGAGGGCTTCACCCTGGATTGATGCTATCAAAGCCGTATCAGACTTTTCTGTTTTATTATTAAGATCTATAAAATTTGGTCCCACGAGTAGGCGGGAAGGGAAGGTCACCCACGACATAGCCCGCGTGCCGTGGGAAGTCTGAATGAAACTGGAGGGCGCCAGGTATCCAGAGTCCGCATACTAGAGACCAGGCTACCCCCTGGCCATGCATCCATTAGCGTATGCTGTTCCGCCTTGGATTGGGGGTGATTTATAGATTCACGATCTTCGCCCGACTACAATTAGTCAGCACCCCTAGCAGAGACATGACCGTACTAGGGGCCTGCTTCCAGCCGCCCTCACGTGGAGAGTGTAGCCGCACTTCCGTCAGTAGGAGTAAGGACGGCACGTACCACAGCCAAAGCTATGGTTACATTAATTCCCCTTACTGCCTCTGACGGCTGACGGCCTACATATGCACATACTTTGAAATTATTCTCGACAGATGGCGCTCGCGCTTCGCGCTCGCCCGCCTCCCTTGTTAGCTGACACAAGCACTTGGTTTTATGCACATACTTTCTTACATAACTTCTGTCTTTATTGACCGATCGGATTACAATTTCGAGAATACGTAGATATTTTAATGAGCTTTGTATATGTTAAAGTCAGAAAGCTGTATCTTTAATACAGCGCTTATAAATTGAGTTCAAAAATTAAATTATTAATTTGGGCAGTGGGCGTGGCAGCCAACATTTGAAATAAACTTGATCTGCGCCGGCTACACAGAAATGTTCATGCCAAATTTGGTAACTGTAGCTCTTATAATAGCTGAGATCTGTGTGTTCATCTGGTCATCCATACATCCGGACATCCGGACAGACAGACAGACATGACTTAATCGACTCGGCTAGTGATCCTGAGCAAGAATATATATACTTTATGGGGTCTGCCACGCCTCCTTCTGCCTGTTACATACATTTGCACAAAGTTAGTATACCCTTTTTTGACCATTTTCAATGGTCGAAGGGTATAAAAAGTACTCTAAACTATTCGACCTGAACAAATATTGATTTCAAAACTTTGAGTACGAGTCAATTAAAGCAATATAGTCGCGATATGCAAATTCAAATAAATCCATGCCTGTTACTTGAAACGGATAATTTAATAACTTTTCTTGCACCAACGGTTCTTGTTGATAATAAACTGGATTTGTTTATTTTAATATAGAATGTTTATTTAATTAATGTGCTTGTGCTTCGTGCACTTCCTTTCTTCTTTACATATTATGAGCAAGTGGTCAATTGACTTCATTATGTTATTCAACACTACACTATGCTTTTTCAGAACAGCTGTTATGTTAATTAACATTGCAGATCAAGACATACACATTTATTCCAACACGCCTCTTAAATTTGTTGTCTTGATTCTATCTTTCATTACATTAACTTAATAGCATCTCTATTCCTTATAAATTTTTGTTTGTCTAACGCTTTGGTTAACATGTTTGCTATATTAAATCTCGATTCTATCTTTACAATGTCTATAATACCCTTTTCTCTTGTTTTATATAAATATTTCAATACTCTTATCGCGTATTTGTAGTGTGTTGAATTATAACAACTTTGGTATCTGCTTAAGTAATTTACGGAATATGATATATCTGGTCTTGTACCTGCGCTTATATATAATAATTCACCTATCAAATTTCTGTATTTAATTTTCTCATCACATTCAGTTGCTTGGTCTAATTTTAAGTTTGTTTCCATTGGAGTTTCGTATAGCTTAGCATTTTCGAGATTATACTTAATTGCTAGTGATTCAATATATCTTTTTTGATTTAAAGTCATTTTCTTACTCTCAGTATTACGTATAATTAATATCTATTCCAATATAACTGCCGATTTTTCCTAAATCTTTCATTGTAAATTTGTTCATTAAACTGTTTTTAATTTCGCTTATTTTTGTTTTGTTCTTACTGCATATCAATATGTCATCTACTAATACTAAAATATATATTTCATCTTTATCTTTTCTTTTTACATATAAACAATAATCGTAGTTGCTTCTTAAAAAAATTTAATTTGTCATGATATTTATGCAGACATTCGTACCATGCTCTGGGGCTCTCTCTTAATCCGTATAATGCCTTAATTAATTCATAAACTTTGTTTTCTCTTGTTTCGTAACCTTTTGGTTCATTCACATAAACTTCTGATTTTACATAGCCATTTAAAAAGGCTGTTTCGATATCCATCTGATTTATAAACAGACCATTTTTACAACAATATGAAAGTAATATCTTTAATGTTTGCATTTTTCCTACTGGTGAATATACATTTTCTAGTCGTTCTCTTTGTTGGAAACCTCTTACTACTAGTCTAGCTTTGTATGTCCCATCACTTTTCTTTTTGTACACCCATTTAACATCTATGATCTTTTTGTTGTTCGGCTTTTCTACAATTTGCCACGTATTATTTTTATTTAGGCATTGCATTTCTGTGTTCATTGCTCTAAGCCATTCTTGCTTTTCATTACTATTCATCGCTTTTTCGAAAGTGTCAGGTACAATTGCATTTACATAATTAATATAAATAAAATGTGTTACTGGATTACCGTATAGATTTACCGGTTTTTTCTTTCTATGTCATGTTCTCTGTACTGTTAATTGTTCTTTGTTCTCCTCACTCTCGCTTTCATCGCTGTCTTTTGAATTAACTTCGTCGATGTTATTTAGTTCGTCTGTCTTATCGTTGTCTTCATCGTCTACTTCATTTTCATTTATTTCACTTTCATTATTCTGTTCGTTTTTCTCTAGGCAAATTAGTTTTGTTTTTTCTTTCAAAATTTGAACATGTCTTGCGTTTATTACTCTATTGTTTACTAAAACCCTGCATCCGTACTGCGTACTTTTGGAACTCTAACAAAAACTCTACTGCCGTATATTTTTAAATTTTCTACATTCGGTTTTATACCAAAAAATATTTCGTATGGGCTTTTATTTACTACAGTGTTTGCGATTGTTCGATTTTTTAAATAAGCTACTGTGTTCATAACTTATGGCCAATATCGCCTATGTATGTTTGCCTCCCTCATTAAGCACCTAGCAATGTCCATTGCCGATCTATTATATCTTTCTGCTACGCCGATAAGTTCATGTTCATATGGTGGACATGTAGTTAACTGAATTCCCTTATATTTTACAAAGTTTAATATTTCTCTATTCAAATATTCTTTACCGTTATCGCATTGAATTTGTTTTACTTTTTTACTGAACTGATTTTCAACATAATTAACATATTCTATTAAGCAACTCGCAGTTTCAGATTTATTTTTAATACAGTATATTCTCGCGCATTTACTAAAATCATCAACAAATGTCAAAAAATATTTTTCCCCACAATAACCTGTTGTGCTGTGTGGTCCGTTTAAGTCTGTATGTATCAACTCTAATGTTTCTTTAGTTTTCTTTCTGTTATTCTCGAATGGTTCGTTTGACATTTTACTTTGTATACAATTCGCACATTTCATTTCTGTATTCTCAATTTTATCAGGAAGACCATCTAGCATTTTATTCTTTACGATTCTATCCAAATATTGGAAATTTACGTGGCCTAGTGCCCTGTGCCATTTTTCTTTTTCAGTTCATTTAGTTACATTTGTATATATGGCATGAAGCTCTTTACATTATATAAACTATCAATTTTGTTTGCAACTGACAACAATTCTCTTTTTTCATTATAGATTTTTGTATCATTGTTTCTGGCTACGACTGTACATTTATTTTCAGTTATTCTCGATATGCTTAACAAATTTTGTTTTATGCCTTTTACGAAGTATACGTTTTTTATATCAATCAAATTTTCATTTTTGTATGTTCTAAAGTATGTTTCTACATTTCCAATCTTGGTCGCTTGCAATTGTTTTCCATCGGCTACTTTAACAACAATCGGATTTTTCAAATTTACACAATTTTTAAATAATCTACTATCGTTTATAATGTGATCAGTACATCCACCATCTAATAACCAATTTATTTCGGATTCGTTGCTACTTTCGCTATTATTACAATTTATTATTTTTTCGCCATTTATTATTCTTATTGTCCATGACTGTACGCCGTCGCTGTTTTCTTGTTGTCTTCCTTGGTTCCCGTCTCCTGTGTGATGTCCACGTCCAGTTCCACGTCCGCGACTACTTCCATGATGTTGACCTCTGCCTCGACCGCCTCTTTGATTCGTGTTCTGGTATCGCCTGTTGTATTGTTGTTGTTGTCTGTTATCGCCTCTCGCATTATGCTCAGCATGCCAGCAGTCCCTTTGAATATGTCCTGTTTTACCGCACAAATAGCAGTCTTTTTTAGTTTTGGTGTTAAATGTGCTTACGTTATTTCGTCCCTCCACTGGACCTCTGTTCAAGCTTTTTTCTTTTACTTTTGATTTTACATAATTTACTGTTCGTTGTGCTTCCGGAATCACATCTAAGAAGTCTCCAATATAACTGTAGCTTGTTGGTAACGCTTTTAACAAATACCGCATTTTTTCGTTTTCGTCTATGGTGCCTCCAGCGTTTTTAAACTGATTTACTGCTTTCTCAAATACTATAAAAAATTTTTCCACTGTTTCGTAGTCTTTTAGTTTGATTTCGTCGAGTTTCCCTCTGCACAGTATTTGCAGGGCTGTTGACTTTGTCGAATACATTTCATTTAGTTTGTTCATAATTTCTAACGTCGTTTCGCCCTCACTAATATATTCCAACTGTTTATCTGATATTGTACTGATTAAAATTGTTTTTGCTTTTAAATCTGGTTTCTTCCATGTTGTTTCATTGTCTTCCGTTGTTCTAATTCGCACTGCTGGTTCTTTGCACTCTTTGTATTCTAGTATTGTCATTAGTCTAAACTTCCAGCTTCCAAAATTAAGCCCATCGAATACGGGCATAGCAATGTCTTCGATTTTCGCGTGTGCACTCATTTTTTTCGCTTCACTTTTAATATGTTTGTACTCTACTTTTATATCTCTTTCTACTTCATGCATTTTTTGCTCATTTTCATATTGATTGGTAGCACTTTTCTTTTTTTTTTTTTTTCCAGTTTGGAGCTTTTATTTGTTGTATCTTTTCAGTACCGAAAACTAACAACAAGTTAACAAATCTTAAGTGTAAATACTAATTACCAGTACATTTCTTGAACTGTATTATAAAAGCGGCCCTAAAAAAATTACTGCTGGGTTGGCAAGTCGTTTCGACGTAGGCGTGATCGGCTGCTTAGCCTTGTTAGACTCCTCGCGAGCTGGTTTGGATGCGTTGATAGCTTGCTAAGGTACTTTCCTTTTTTTCCGCAATTTCGTCTTTTACAGGTGGCACGTTTAGATCTTTGTGAATGTTGGCATTTCGAACGTACCACGGTGCCCCGGTGATAGTTCTCAATATCTTCGTCTGGGCTCTCTGAAAGTTATCAATGTTGCTGTTGCTGGCATTTCCCCATAGCTGGCAGCCGTAAGTCCAGATTGGTTTTAGCACTGAGTTGTAGAGCAGAACCTTAAAGTCCAAACTGAGTGGTGAGCGGGAGTTGATAAGCCAATGAAGGCTGTTGGCCTTCAGTTTTAAGTGAGTTCTCTTGGCTTCGATGTGTCGGCGCCAAGTTAGTCTTCTATCGAGGTGTACTCCCAGATACGTCACTTCGTTTGCTGTTGGAAGTGCGACGTTGTTCAGCGTGAGCGGTGGGCAATCTTGCCTATTAAGGGTGAAAGTTACTTGCTTGCATTTTTGTTCGTTTACCTTTATACGCCAGTCGGATAACCACTTTTCCACGTCGACCAGGTAGATGGCTAGCTGAGATGATGCTTTGATTGGGCATCTGGAGCGGCTGAGAATAGCTGTGTCATCCGCAAATGTTGAAACTGTCAGGTTGCTGCTTGTAGGGATGTCTGCTGTGAATAGGACGTATAGTGTTGGGCCTAGTACGCTGCCTTGTGGGACACCAGCTTCAATACTGTGTTCGTCGGATATCGCAGTGTTGCACCTCACTACAAACTTCCTGTTGTAGAGGTACGACTCTAGCAGTTTATGAGTGTTGTTTGGAAGCGTTGATTTGATTTTGTACATCAGACCGTCCAGCCAAACTCTGTCGAATGCCTGCGAAACATCTAGAAATATCGCAGAGCAGTATTCCCGTTTTTCAAATGCGTTTCGTATTTCTGATGTTATGCGGTTAACTTGCTCAATAGTTCCGTGTTTTTCACGAAAGCCAAATTGGTGTGCTGGTATTGTGTTGTGCGTGTTCAGGAATGGAGTAATAGTCAGAGACAGTAGGCATTTTTCGAAAAGTTTCGATAAGCAGGATAGAAGGCTTATGGGTCTGTACGACGATGGAACAGTGTGATCTTTTCCCGGCTTTGGTATCATTATTATTATTGACTTTTTCCATCTTCCTGGAAAGTAGCCAAGTTTGTTGATGGCATTGAAGAGTTGGGTAATGCTGCATACGGCACAGTAAGGCAGCTCAATAATCATCTTAGGGGTAATTAGGTCACACCCTGCAGATTTTTTTGGGTTCAGATGTTCTTTGATGATTTTTGAGATTTCGTTTGAGCGAAACACAACTGGAGCATGATGAAGCTGGGAGTCGTCTGTTGCGGGCGGAATTTCGAACGTGTTTGTTGCAGAATTCGGTTGGAAGACTTTTTGTAGATGAGTGGCAAATGTGCTGGCTCTATTTTTGTCGCTACGGACCCAACCACCTGTGTGGTTTCTAATAGGGACCACTGGTACTGTGGGTGAGCCAAGAGTTGGGTGAGCTTTCCACAGTGAGTTTTTTATACTGGATGTTGATAATTTTTCAATATAAATACGTTGGGCAAGCTCTTCTTCTTGCTTTAAAGCATTTGTAAGTTTGCGTGTGGCGTCTTTTAACTTTTGTTTTGCCGACGGTGATCTGGAGGACTGCCATTCTCGCCGTAGGCGCCGTTTTTCGAGAACAAGTTGTTCGATTTGCAGGTTGGTCTTTTTGTGATTTGTAATTTTGCTTACTGTTTGCGGCGTTGAGCAGCGAGCTGCAGCAACGATGATTGACTCCAGTGAGTAAACAAAACTATCAATGTCAGCTTCAGCTTCAAGAGGTGGGTTAAGCTCAATGTGAGAGCTTATGTATTTTTTGTATTTGAGCCAGTTGGTTTTTTCTGAAGTCAACTTATAAGAGTGGTTTGCTGGTTCTGGGTGTCGGAGCAGATTTATTAGGAGGGGCGAGTGGTCAGATGATAGGTCTGAGAGGCACTCGGCGCTTATCAAATTACGGGAAATGTTTTTGGTGACTGCGAAATCAATTAGATCAGGTAGTTTTTTGGGGTCAGTAGGCCAGTATGTAGGTGTGCCAGGAGAAACGTGGTCGAGCTTGTTGTTTGCTTTTATAATGGCGTTGTAGAGCTGTTTTTTGGATTCACGAGTCGAGACCCCCAGTGTGTATGCTTGGCATTATAGTCCCCAGCTGCTATAAAATGTTCTCCAAGTGAGTTGAAGAATTCCATAAATTGGTCTTCAGATACAGTGAAACGTGGTGGGCAGTAAACAGCGGCTAAAGTAAGCTGGTTACCATTATCCAAATGAATTTTTAATGATGTTGCTTGTAGATAGTTTTTGGCAGTCTCAATATGACAGTGGTGCTTGAGACGGCTTCTTATCAAAATCCCGGTCCCGCCGTGGGCCTTACCATCAGGGTGGTTGGTTCCGTAGAAAATATATCCTCTTGAGTTGAAGTTATATTTGTTGGTGAGGTGTGTTTCCGAAAGTAGCATTACGTCAATGTGCTTTTCGAGTAGGAATTGAGCTAGCTCAAGTTTGTGCTGTGAAACGCCGTTGGCGTTCCACGTGGAGATTCTTAGCGAGGCCATGAAGATAATTATTTTGATTGTTGTGATACAAGCAATTGTATCAACATGTTTTGATTACGCATTAGATCTTGCATGGTTGTCCGCATAAACGCCATAAACTCCGTCATGCTCTGCTGCAAGGTAAGTATCATTGCTTCGAAATTGTTTAGTTGTTGTTCCATTGGCTTTTTGTCTTGTACCGAGTTGAAGTCCACATATTTGGCTTGTGAACATGGCGCATTGGAGGCTGGGGGCTCTAGACCTGATCTTAAAGCGCTTGCATATGAAGCGTTTTTGGTAACGAATCCTGTACCAAGTGAGGATCTGGCTGCGGTAGAGAAGAAAACTTCTGGGTTGTTTTTGGAGGGTGTTTTTGTGTTCGGTGCGTTTTGTGAGCGTACATTGGCTACGCGCTGGTTAATGCGGCTTTTGAGATCTTTGTATACTGGGCAGCCTCTGTAGTTGGCAGTGTGATTGCCTCCGCAGTTGCCACACCTTTTTCCGCTTGAGTCTTCTTTGGATGCACTGCAGCTGGCTTTGTCGTGGAGCTCGCCACAGACTACGCACACTGGGCGCAGCTTACAGTAAGACTTTGTATGGCCGTATTCTTGGCAGTTCATACATTGTACCAGATTGTTACGTTTGTGAGGTTCTTCTACGGTGATTCTACGATGTAGTAAAAATTGGAGTTTGTAGATTGGATGCACATCGTTTCTTTTCGGCATCTTTGCTTCTGGTGCAAATTCGACCTTGAAGAGTGGTTGCGGCTGTCTATTTTTGTTTAAGATGTTGAAGACTGATTTTGCGGTAAATCCTTTATCCTGTAGCGCCAGCTTTATTTCGTCTGGTGTGACATCAGGCTCTATGCCCTTTAGTACGACTTGCAGACCCTTGCAGCTTTTTAGCTGGTATGTGTAATAGCTTTTTTCTCTTTCGTCCAAATACTCTGTTAAGGCTCTAAAGTGTTGTTCAGACTTGGTCTGGACTTTAGTTTCGTGAATGTTGCCCCTAACTAAGGGAATTATGTGGAAATTTGCGTCACCTATGAGCTTTATTACATTGTTTACAAATGTACTAGAGCTTTTCTCACGTACAAATATTGGTGGTGGCTTTGGCTTTGGCTTATTTTTATCGCTTCCATCAGCTTCAACGGGCAGGTCTTCAATAGTGTCTGCCAAAATGTCAAATCTGTTGGCATTGTTCGGTACTTCGCCTAACGTTGTGTTGGCGTTGGCGCGTGTGATTTTTGGTTTGTTTACATTTTTTTGGGGGCTTAGCTTTCGTTTTATTTGGATATAGCGATCCATTCCAGTCTGTATGGCCGGCTTTCCGTTTTCGTTTTCGTTTGTTGCAGTTTGTTTTGCTGTCTGCGCAGCTTTTGTTGTGTTTGTATGTGATGAGCGGGCAGTCGGCATCGGTGTTGTTTTTGTTATTGAGGTTGTCGCGACAATTGAAGAGTTTGTGCTTGCTGTTATAGTTAAGTTCTGTTCTCTTTGCTTGGTGTAAGCAGATTTTGTTGGTATGGGAGACGAAGAGCAAGATCGTTTTTTGACGTTCGCTGTAAGCAGGTGTTCGTTTGGCGGGTTGGGAGTTGCCGATCGCGGGCGGTCGGATTGCGTCGACCCGATAGATAGTAGCGACGGCGACGGGGAGCAAGAGCGTTCACTGTCGCGTGTTAAGAGAGAAAGATCAGCTGTCGAGTTGGGGGTGACTGACCGCTCGCGGTTTGATTCCTCAGAGACGACGGAAAAATAAGCGTTGTTGCGTTGCAAAGAGAGCCGTCGCTCATCTTGCTGACGTTGGCGCTGCGCGCGAGCTTCGTTTTCACTCATTGTTTTTGGTTAGTTTATTTATATTTGTAATTAGTTAATTGTTGATTAGAAACTTATAGATTTGTTAGAAAATCTATATGTGCAGGCATTGCACTGAGCGTCTTTTCGCTTATGATTTTGTGTTAGGTTCACTTCACTGTTTGGATTTTTAGAATTTTTTAACTGGAGCACTGTTAAAAACACGTCCGCATGCGATGAGGTGCGAACTGAAAGCACTTTTCTACTTCCATTTAATTTATCAAGGCGTGCACGTGAACTTTTTTAGTTTATGTTTTTAATGTTTTTCACTTTATTGATTTAATATTTATCAATAGTTTTGTTCTCGTATTAGTATTTTTCAATATTTCGCACTTTTAATATTGTTTTTCTCTTTGCTATGTCTTTCACACTTTTTCTTTATTGCGCTTTACTTTTCACGTTTTTTCACATTTTTTGTCAAACTTGGATTTAGTATTGACTTTGGATTTATTTCATTAACCTTGGATTTTTTTTTTTTTTTTGGTTAACCTTGCTCTGCTACCATGTTGATAATAAACAGGATTTGTTTATTTTAATATAGAATGTTTATTTAATTAATGTGCTTGTGCTTCGTGCACTTCCTTTCTTCTTTACATATTATGAGCAAGTGGTCAATTGACTTCATTATGTTATTCAACACTACACTATGCTTTTTCAGAACAGCTGTTATGTTAATTAACATTGCAGATCAAGACATACACATTTATTCCAACAGTTCTTTATGATTACTGCTCCGAAATTTCTCACATACACTGCAGGATTCTACCATTTCTTTAATTTGATTGTTCATGCCTGGCCAATAATAGAGCATTCTTGCGCGCGCGAGGGTTTTTCTATTCCTAGATGGAGCTCATGTAACCATTTCGACACTTTGTTTTGCATTTTTGATGGTATAACTACTCTGTGATTCCAGAATAATAAACCATTTTCAAAATGAAATTCCGATTTTATAGCATGAAATTTCTTGCCCAATCATCAAGATGGTGATATCCCGGCCACCCTTATTAACAAAAGAAACAATGCGATTATGTTTTTAATCTTCTTCTAGGCTCCGACGATAAATATCATACTCGTAGTTGTCTTGTGTTACACAAATTGATTTAATAACTGAATGAATGACTCCAGATAAACCTTCAATCTCTGAAATGTCTGATAATTGAACTCGTGATAGACAGTCTGCAACTAACATTTCCTTTCCCGGCTTATATACAATTTTTATTTTTGGATATTTCAGTAGCGACATGAACATACGCTGAAGCCGCATAGTAACATCATCTATATCCCTCAGTTATATGTATTTCGGGTCGCTGAATCTGAATCCGAGGTCAGAATTTTGCCATCACGTCTGGACTTCGACATAACCTCACAAAACTCAAAAACCTTAGAATATCCCCCAAAAGTTATAGAATCTTGATTTGAGCATATGAAATCTCGAACTTTTTTGTCCATGTTTGTAATGAGTGGGTGCTCATTAATAAAACGATGGTTTTAAAATTAATAATATATTAATATAATAATTTGACGCCTTTACGGTTCCCAGCAAACCACCGGCTCCTTTAAGTGTTCCTTTAGATTCGGTCTCTACGAATTTAAAGCTCACCAACCTACCTTCTTCCCAGGCTTCTTCACCCGATCTTCTAAGCCTACTCTCCCCTATACCGTCTTGCTCTTCTAACTGCACAAAAAAAAAAAGACTAGCAGCAAAGTTACCGCACCCAAACCTCTTGCTCCTCCTCTTGTGCCTACTCCCATTACGAGCAATGACAACAACATAAAGGGAAATGTTCCCGCAATAATGCCTGCTACTAAGGCACAGAGTATAAAACCTCTGATTGCGATCAAACCCAAAAAATGTGTCTTTATCCTTACTGTTAAGGAGTTTACTCCTAAACAAAAAAGCCGAACTGCCGTTAATCTTCCCACGCTGGCCGTAACTTCGCCAAAAAACTCAAAAAATGCAAAGTCTTCAAAAAACTGAACTTTTCATTTCTTCATGCCTCTGAAAATGTTAGGGGTTCTACAAAAAAACTTTCTTCTTTAATTCTATCCTATAAATATGTTAGAGGTCTCTGTAGTAAAATCTCTAGCCTTTATCTTAATAGTCTTGCCTTTTCTTCCCAAATTATTGCTTTTACCGAAACCTGGTTAAAACCAGAGATTCTAAGCTCTGAAGTCTTTCCAGATATGTATACAACATACAGGCTTGATCGACCTGACCGACGGGGTGGCGGAGTACTGATTGCAGTAGACTCCAACATTGAGTCGGACCTTTTACAACCGGAGTTTCAATTTAACATTGAACTAATTTGTGTAAAACTACACTTTCCCGGTTTTTTCATGTATATAACCTGCTCCTATATTCCGCCGTCATCGGAATTATCAGTCTACTTGCAACACTTGTCTGCAATTAAGACTATTTTTAACCTGTTATCAGACAGAGATCACTTCATAGTCCTGGGCGACTTTAATATCCCAGAATGTAATTGGACATCTAGTGCTGAAGGAAACTTCCTTTTGCCTTCCCGGCAACATGACCTATTTGACGGTTTGATTGACATGTCTTTGTCGCAGGTCAATCATGTCAAAAACTCTCTCAACAGATTGCTTGATTTATGTTTCACCTCTGATCCTTCCAAAGTGATTGTAGACAGGGTACAACTTTCGAAGTGCATTTCGACTTGGATATTAGTATTGTGGATAAAAATGAAAGGCCGCGTAATCGCGTGCGCTGCTTTAAGAAAGCAGACTTTGAAAACCTAAATTCTTTAATTTCTCATTGTGATTGGTCTGATTTTTATGCATCAACTGATATGTCAGTTGCAACCAATATCTTTTATAATACCCTAAACTCTGTTTTTAATATCTGTGTTCCGTTATTTTATCCGTTATGCTCAAGCAAACCCCCTTGGTTTACAAAAGAGCTGTCTCGTTTAAAAAACTTAAAGAGTAGCTTACTCAAGAAATATAAGCAAAGAAACACACCGCTTGTCTTTTCCCGCTACCTAACTGCTCGGGCAAATTTTACCGTGCTTAACGCGAAATGTTATAAAAACTATTTGACCAGATGTAGGTTTCAGTTTTTTCAGAATCCTAAAAAGTTTTATAGTTTTGTTAACATGAAGCGAAGGTCAGCGGTCTTTCCTTCTAAACTTTCGTTTGATAATGCTGAGGCGGACACAGATCAGGCCATGGCCGATATGTTTGCTAAGTTTTTTCAAACAACTTATTCTTCTTCTACGGCAAGCATTCATTCTTATCCATATAGTGTACCGAGTTCAAATGGCATCTTCACACCGTTACTGAATGAAAGTTCACTTTTTAAGGATCTTAGCTTAGTTAAACCAGGTCCCGATGGTATCCCCGCCTGTGTACTTAGATATTGTGCCAATTCCTTATGTAAGCCATTGCTCAAATTATTTTCGCTGTCCTTAGACACCGCCTCCTTTCCTTCCATATGGAAAGAATCATTTATCATCCCTGTTAGAGCAGCTATGAATTATAATATGTATATTTATAGTTATATTCTTGTAGTCTAAAGTAATTTGTTAGCGTTAAGTTATTCAAGTATAAGACAATGAAGTTGTGTAGTTAAGAGCGCCAAGAAGGCAGTTAGTATAAGTAGGCTCTCTTTATTTGAGCTTGCGCGATCGGCAATTGCCGACGGCAAATTAGAGAGTGCGTGGCCAAGCTGTGGTCACCGCTCGAACAGTAGTATGAAATTTGAAGTCGTTTGTCGAGCAACTTAGCGTGCCATCAGCAGCAATAAATTGATTGTTCAACCAAATTCACCGCGTCTCATTAGTTGATTAATTTCGCAATTTTCCTTCCGCTAAAAACGCTTAGCGGATTTTTCATTGGCGCCCGAGCAGGGACTTCGGTGTTTTTTTTTCTTTTAAACAATTTAAACTTTTGTCTAAATTATTGTTTGCTGGTTGGCCTTTGCTTGCGCGTTTGTGTGTGGGTGTAAAACAAAAACCAAAGACATTCTAAACATCTTAACCACTTTGTTGCACTTCGCTGCCAAGCCGGATTTGTTGTCGTCGCTGGACCAAATGGAAAAATCTCGTTCCATGTCTATTGATTCCCTAGACAGTCTCCAGGTATTTCGTGTCAAAAATTGAGCTGAAGGTTTTTTGTGTGCTGTCGCTCTGTTCGACATAATATTAAAAACAAAATTTTGAACAGCTCAATTCCTGGCACTTACTAACACTTGCATGCAAAGTATTCTTGTCTATATGTACGTGTATGTATGTACATTATTAAAGGCCTTTAATACATAAATCGCCTAACAAGCCGCCAAAATATTCTGCGAACAGCAGACAACTGTACAAATTTACACATATGTACATAGAATAACACAAACATACATACATACATATATTCCCTTTCGTTTTTATATACATATATACTAACAAGTAATATTCAACTGCATGATTTTTGATATAAAACACAAGTAAATCAAACAAAACGGCAATATTTATTTACATTTTTTTTGTTATTTAAACATAAAATTGGTGGTCAAAGTGTTTAAATTGTGTGTGTTTTGGTGCAACGCAAATTGTCGCGGTCTTTACATATTTACATATAATTGCGAATTTCGAACATATGTTAATACATAAAGTTATACGCTTATACATATTTGCGTTTGCACATACACACCTACATACATATTCTCTTTGATTGCTTGCGCTCTCAATTTTTTTTGTGCGTTTTCGATCTCGCTTGCATTCGGCGTCGCTTGCATTTGCCGCCGCTTGCATTTTGTTACCCCGCACCCCGCATAATTTACAGCTGTCTACAAACGTAGTGTCAGCGAACTTTGATTTTATACTCTTCTCGCTTGTTTCGTTTGTTTGATATACATACCACTTAGAGTGCGTGTGTATATATTCGTTCGTTAGAATAGCTTACCCCGCACCCCGCATTTTGCATTGCTGCCTACAAACGTAGTTACAGTAAACGTTAGCTTGCCTTACTTTGGATCGCTTGGATCACTTTCGTTGTTTGCTCACACAACGCATAGGTTGCGTGTGTGTGTGTATTAGGCAAGCTAGATTTGCATAGTCGGCGTAGTGGCGAGGGTAGCTCACAAAGTTGTGAAATTGTTTTCATTGATTAGTAATTAATACATTCTTTTAAAGCAACATGTGTGATTCTGAAAAGACTGGGGAAAAGCCACAAGTCAGCAAAACAGCTGCAAAATTATCGCTGTGTTTGCAAAGATTTGATAGGGTTAGCGCTGACATCTCCCGTATGCAAACAGCAATTAAATCAAAGACCATTTCGTCTGATAAAACAGAGTTAGCGTGCCGTTTAGAACTTTTAGACGGTTACATTCAAAAGGCGATGAATATACAGGCTGAGTTAGATAATTTAAACCCTCAGAATGACTCTAGAGGGCCATTAGAAGATTTATGTGTCATCACAAAGGCGTTATATATAAATGCATCAAAGGCAACGCCAGAGCCAATAATTGAGCACAATTGCTCCATAGTTTCGAGCCAGCGATCCCAACTGCCGAAAATGCGTTTGGCCAGATTTGGCGGCAAACACTCGGAATACAAAAATTTTATCTGCCTGTTTGAAAGTTTGGTCGACAATGACAATTCCTTGTCAAACGTCGAAAAGTTCAACCATTTAGTTTCGTGTTTGTCCGATGAAGCATTGGGGGTAGTTAAGCCATATCAATTAACGGATTGTAACTATCCAAAGGCCCTCGCTAGTCTCAAGGCAGTATATGACAACAAATGTCTTATATTCTTTGATACTGTTTCGCAATTGTTTGACATACCTAGCATGACAAAACCATCTGCATCGAGTTTGAGATCGATCATAGATACGGTGTCTGCTATTTATGCTTCGTTGTCGTCGTTAGGAAACGACAGAGACATTGCTAATGCAATGATAATTCACATGGTCATGGCAAAGGTAGACCATGGTACCAAATCTCGTTTTGAAGAGCAGCTTGACTATGATACGCTGCCATCCTGGGAAGATTGTGCTAGACAACTGAATAAAAGATATCAGTATTAATCAACAGAGGAGTCAACTCGTGACAAAACAAAGTCGCGAATCGACGCCAAGAAGCCCCATCAGGGTAAGTCGTCCTTTGCTATTTCTGATGGAGGGCGTCCATCAACGTCTGTATGTGTTTTTTGCAAGTCTGAAACGCACAATATCTCTTCGTGTCCATCGTTTTCTGGAATTTCAGTTATGCAGCGTTTTGAATATGTCAAAGCACAAAAGTTGTGCCTAAATTGTTTGGTTGTTGGGCATATAGTCTCTAAGTGTAAGGCGCCAAAGTGTAGAGTCTGTTCAAGGCCTCACCATTCCTTGCTTCACAGGTATACTACTCCTGATCAAGGTGAGGTACACATCAAGCAACTGTGGCAGATGTGCATTTGGGCCATGTGTCAAATAATGCACAAATTGTTCTCGCCACTGCTGTCGTTAATGTTAATGACAGATTTGGTCAGTTGCATTCTGCACGAGCCTTGCTTGACAGTGGTTCCCAAATCAATTTGATATAAGAGAATATGGCCCAGATGTTACGGCTCAAGCGGGAGCCAACATCTTTAGCTATTTCGATGGTTGGAGGTGCAACAATAGATAGCAAAAACAAGATATGTGCTTCTATTCAGTCGCGCATAAATTCCCACAATTTTTCGGCTGACTGTTGGGTGTTGAAATCCATTTCAACAACACAGCCAGGACAGTCCATGAGTATTTCAAATTGGAAAATACCCAAAAACATAAAGTTGGCAGATCCAGATTTTTATAGGCCAGCTAAGGTGGACATTCTTTTGGGAGCAGAATTATTTTATGAATTGTTGTGCGTTGGGCAAATAAAACTGGGTTCTGAACTTCCAACAATGCAAAAAACGCTGCTAGGATGGATAGTAGCAGGCAAATATACTGGACAAGTGCCAAGGCATCAGTTCAGTGGGTGTTTAGTAGCCCAAACTAATTGTTCTCTCGACTCGTTAGTCAACCGTTTCTGGGAATTGGATCAAGGTCCGTTCGAGTCGAAGGCTGGTCGCCAAACAGCTGAACAGCAAGCTTGTGAACTGTTCTTCAAGAAAACTGTAAAGTTATCTTCTGGTCGTTTCCAAGTGGATCTCCCCTTCAAGACCGATCCTAAAGTTCTTGGCTTGTCCTTTCAAACTGCTGAAAGGCGTTTTTTGCAACTTGAGCGTAAATTATCAAAGGATGCAGTTCTTAAAAGCATGTACCATGACTTCATGAAAGAATATTTGGATTTGGGACATATGTCCATTCTGAAGTCAACTCCTCTAGGACAGCATTATTATATTCCTCATCAATGCGTTCTTAGGCCTGAAAGTTCCTCCACCAAGCTTCGTGTAGTTTTCGACGCTTCTAGTAAGACGTCAACAGCTGTTTCTCTAAACGAAACACTGATGGTGGGGCCAACAATTCAGAAGGAACTATATATAACCCTGATCAACTTCCGGTTGAATAAGTATGCCGTAACTGCTGACATTTCAAAAATGTACAGGCAGATTAATATTTCTGAAAAAGACAGAAATTTCCAACTAATTTTGTGGAGAGAAAATACTTCACAAAATATTCAAGCATACCGACTTAATACAGTCACATATG
The DNA here is from genome assembly GCA_018904165.1 of Zaprionus camerounensis. Taxonomy (NCBI): domain Eukaryota; kingdom Metazoa; phylum Arthropoda; class Insecta; order Diptera; family Drosophilidae; genus Zaprionus; species Zaprionus camerounensis. Next base: position 84,904 of record JAEIFS010000546.1, on the reverse strand, counting down.
GTACAGCTTCTGCACCCTTTCTGGCGATACGCTGCTTGTTTGAGCTGGCCAACATGCACGCGCAATCACATCCTATTGGATCAGATGTGATTAAAACGTGTTTCTATGTCGATGATATGTTGGCAGGTGCAGACAATATTAGAATCAGGAGGTTTTCCACTTGCTAAGTGGGCAACCAACTGCAGTAATCTTTCATTTAAAACAAAAGCTGGTGACGAAGTGACTCTGAAGATTGATGAGCAGAGTTCCGTCAAAACTCTTGGGATGCGCTGGGCACCTCAAGAGGATATATTTAAATATTATCTCGACGTGGACAGCTTTGTTTCGGATAGGCCAACGAAACGCAACATATTGTCTGCAGCGTCTCGTTTATTTGACCCTCTTGGGCTGCTATGTCCAATTGTTACCAAGGCCAAAATGTTATTGCAGGAATTGTGGAGACTTAAAATAGACTGGGATGAAGCCATTCCAATGAGCCTTCACACGACATGGACTAGGTTTACCATGGCGTTGCGCGATTTACACAAAATTCGCATTCCTCGATACGTATGTCTTAATACGTATCAAAAGGTTCAAATACATGGCTTTGCTGATGCATCCAGTTATGCGTACGGTTGTTGCATCTACGTGCGAACGTGCAACAACCGAGACGTTGGCACTACATTGCTCACTGTAAAGTCCAGGGTAGCTCCACTAAACGTGAAGACAATACCCCGACTAGAGCTGTGCGCAGCACTCTTGTTGGTTAAGCTGTGGCAGCAAATTGCGACAACTCTAACCAAATTTAGTATTGAAAGTTTGAATTTTTGGTCAGATTCACAGGTTGTGTTATACTGGCTCAAACGCGACTCTTGCACATTGGGCACATTTGTGGCAAATAGAGTTGCAGAAATTCAGGAGTTGTCGAATGGTATTGTGTGGCGTCATGTTCCAACAGATGCTAATCCGGCGGATTTAGTATCGAGAGGAACCGATATAGATGAGATTGTTAGCTCGTTATGGTTTGATGGACCAGACTTCTTGAAGTTGGAGAAATATCGTACCAATGGCCTCAGCTTCACCAGATTGAGATAGCGTCGGAAATCAAAACCTCAGAAGATAAAAAATGTGCTGTTGTATGTACATTAGCAGAAGTTGAGCCAAATTGTTTTATAGAACTCATAAATCGTCGTTCCAGCTTTCCTAAAGTAATTCGCATAATGGCTTATGTGCTTCGATTTTGTCACAAGGGGCTCAGGACAGATTCACTCGTGGTGTCGGCATCAGAAAGAAATATTTCATTTCTGAAACTGATTGCCATAGTCCAACACACCTCGTTCGAGAGCGAATTCAAATTACTGAAGAAATCAGCAGTTCTAGCACCAATGTTGCAGTCATTGAATCCATTTATTGAAAAAGTTGAGAAAAATGGAGTACAATTTGAGCTTATTAGAGTAGGAGGACGTTTGTTACACGGGCCTCTCTCTTACGACGCTAAGTTTCCGTTGCTAATGACAAAGAGTTCAGAATTTATTCAACTCTTTGTTAGATACTTACACCGTTTGCACTACCACGCTGGTTCAAAAGTTCTAGTTGGGCTTTTGAGGCAGCAAATCTGGGTAGTAAATGCTCGAAGTTTATGCACTGCAGTTGTTCGAAATTGCGTACACTGCTTTCGGTATAAACCAAAATTGTTGGGGCAAATAATGGGAAATTTGCCTGCTGATCGCTTTCGAGAAGGTCGGCCATTTAGAGTATGTGGAGTAGACTTCTGTGGGCCGTTCTATGTCAGCTATAGGATAAGGGGTAGACCACCTGTAAAAATGTATGTTGCCGTTTTTGTTTGTTTTGCATCAAAAACAGTCCATTTAGAACTTGTAACCGACTTGTCAACTGATGCTTTTCTGAATGTCTTTAAAAGATTGATTGGGAGACGAGGACTGCCGGAGACAATGGTCAGCGACAACGCGACGAATTTTGTGGGAGCGAGCAACGTGCTGAAGGAGCTGCAGACGGCGTTCAACAGCAGCAAGGAGACGCTGATGGACTACGCAGCGGAGAGAGGGGTGCAGTGGAAATTTATTCCCCCCCGCGCCCCGCACTTCGGAGGACTTTGGGAAGCCGCGGTGAAGTCCGCCAAACACAGGCTTCTGAGAGGAGCGAGCAACGCCAACTTGACACAGGACGAGCTGAGCACGCACCTGGTGGACGTCGAGGCGCTGCTCAACTGCAGGCCGTTGCTCGTCGACAGCAGCGATCCCAGCGGTGGAGAGGTGCTGACGCCAGGCCACCTGCTCATAGGACAGCCTTTGTTAGCGCTGCCGTCAGAGTGCGAGCCAGGCGAGACCAACAAGATGCCAGGACCAGGATTTTTGAAGCGGTGGCAACAATTGTCGGTGCTCAAACGGCACTTTTGGCACAGGTGGTCCAAGGACAACCTTCACAATCTCCAGCAGCGCGCGCAATGGGCCAAAGGCGAGGCCAACCTCCAGGAAGGGGCGGTCGTTCTAGTGCACGACGACAACACACCTCCTCAGCAATGGATAACCGGGCGCGTAACGCGCACAATTCAAGGGGAGGACGGCAAGGTCAGAGTGGCAGAGTTAAGGACGGCAACAGGGACTACTAAGCGCCCAATACATAAGCTGGTTCTACTGCCAGTGGTAGAAGACCGGAGATCCTCAACGGGGCCGGAATGTTAGAGCAGCTATGAATTATAATATGTATATTTATAGTTATATTCTTGTAGTTTAAAGTAATTTGTTAGCGTTAAGTTATTCAAGTATAAGACAATGAAGTTGTGTATTTAAGAGCGCCAAGAAGGCAGTTAGTATAAGTAGGCTCTTTTTATTTGAGCTTGAGCGATCGGCAATTGCCGACGGCAAATTAGAGAGTGCGTGGCCAAGCTGTGGTCACCGCTCGAACAGTAGTATGAAATTTGAAGTCGTTTGTCGAGCAACTTAGCGTGCCATCAGCAGCAATAAATTGATTGTTCAACCAAATTCACCGCGTCTCATTAGTTGATTAATTTCGCAATTTTCCTTCCGCTAAAAACGCTTAGCGGATTTTTCAATCCCTTTACTCAAAAAAGGCAGCAAGTCTGATGCAAGTAATTATAGAGGTATCTCTAAATTATCGGCAATTCCTAAATTCTTCGAGAATGTTATTACTCCTCACTTGCAACATTTTAGCAGATCCGTTATATCCCCTTTTCAACACGGATTCGTAAAACGTCGTTCTACCACGACAAATTTGCTTGAGCTGACATCCTTTGTGGTAAAAGGATTTCAGAAAAATCTTCAAACCGATGTCATTTATACTGATTTCAGTAAGGCATTTGACTCAGTCAACCATTCTCTTCTTGCACATAAACTGAATCTTCTCGGTTTCTCACCAAAACTTCTTAGTTGGATTGTGAGCTATTTAGGTGACAGAACCCAACGAGTCCTCTTTAAGAATAATCTTTCTTACCCCGTTCATGCCACATCTGGTGTTCCCCAGGGAAGCCATTTAGGTCCCCTGCTTTTTACACTTTCTATCAATGACCTTCCAACGGTCATACTTAACTCCCGTACTCTCATGTATGCTGATGATGTCAAGCTCTGTTTTCAATTTAAAGACGACTCCTGTCATTTGCGCCTTCAATCTGACTTAAATTGTTTCTATTCTTGGTGTCGTGCAAATCTCCTTAATCTGAACAGCTCCAAATGCAAGCTGATGACATTCTCACGAGCATGTCCAAAGTACGTATCTTACTCTCTTTGTGGTTGTACCTTGGAAAGAATTTCCCTGGTTGATGATCTAGGTGTCCGTTTGGATCGCAAACTAAAGTTTTGCGAACATATATCATCAATGGTTAATAAAGCTATGGGTGTACTCGGCGACTTTAATATCTCAGAATGTAATTGGACATCTAGTGCTGAAGGAAACTTCCTTTTGCCTTCCCGGCAACATGACCTATTTGACGGTTTGTTTGACATGTCTTTGTCGCAGGTCAATCATGTCAAAAACTCTCTCAACAGATTGCTTGATTTATGTTTCACCTCCGATCCTTCCAAGATGATTGTAGACAGGGTACAACCCCTTTCCCTACCGGAAGATCCGGTACTTCCTACTTCCTACTTTCGAAGTGAATTTCGACTTGGATATTTGTATTGTGGATAAAAATGAAAGGCCGCGTAATCGCGTGCGCTGCTTTAAGAAAGCAGACTTTGAAAATCTAAATTCTTTAATTTCTCATTGTGATTGGTCTGATTTTTATGCATCAACTGATATGCCAGTTGCAACCAATATCTTTTATAATACCCTAAACTCTGTTTTTGATATCTGTGTTCCGTTATTTTATCCGTTATGCTCAAGCAAACCCCCTTGGTTTACAAAAGAGCTGTCTCGCTTAAAAAACTTAAAGAGTAGCTTACTCAAGAAATATAAGCAAAGAAACACACTGCTTGTCTTTTCCCGCTACCTAACTGCTCGGGCAAATTTTACCGTGCTTAACGCGAAATGTTATAAAAACTATTTAACCAGATGTAGGTTTCAGTTTTTTCAGAATCCTAAAAAGTTTTATAGTTTTGTTAACATGAAGCGAAGGTCAGCGGTCTTTCCTTCTAAACTTTCGTTTGATAATGCTGAGGCGGACACAGATCAGGCCATGGCCGATATGTTTGCTAAGTTTTTCAAACAACTTATTCTTCTTCTACGCCAAGCATTCATTCTTATCCATATAGTGTACCGAGTTCAAATGGCATCTTCACACCGTTACTGAATGAAAGTTCACTTTTTAAGGATCTTAGCTTAGTTAAACCAGTCTTTTCTCCAGGTCCCGACGGTATCCCCGCCTGTGTACTTAGATATTGTGCCAATTCCTTATGTAAGCCATTGCTCAAATTATTTTCGCTGTCCTTAGACACCGCCGCCTTTCCTTCCATATGGAAAGAATCATTTATTATCCTTTTACTCAAAAAAGGCAGCAAGTCTGATGCAAGTAATTATAGAGGTATCTCTAAATTATCGGCTATTCCTAAATTCTTCGAGAATGTTATAACTCCTCACTTGCAACATTTTAGCAGATCCGTTATATCCCCTTTTCAACACGGATTCGTAAAACGTCGTTCTACCACGACAAATTTGCTTGAGCTGACATCCTTTGTGGTAAAAGGATTTCAGAAAAATCTTCAAACCGATGTCATTTATACTGATTTCAGTAAGGCATTTGACTCAGTCAACCATTCTCTTCTTGCACATAAACTGAATCTTCTCGGTTTCTCACCAAAACTTCTTAGTTGGATTGTGAGCTATTTAGGTGACAGAACCCAACGAGTCCTCTTTAAGAATAATCTTTCTTACCCCGTTCATGCCACATCTGGTGTTCCCCAGGGAAGCCATTTAGGTCCCCTGCTTTTTACACTTTTCATCAATGACCTTCCAACGGTCATACTTAACTCCCGTACTCTCATGTATGCTGATGATGTCAAGCTCTGTTTTTTTATTAGAGACGACTCCTGTCATTTGCGCCTTCAATCTGACTTAAATTGTTTCTATTCTTGGTGTCGTGCAAATCTCCTTAATCTGAACAGCTCCAAATGCAAGCTGATGACATTCTCACGAGCATGTCCAAAGTACGTATCTTACTCTCTTTGTGGTTGTACCTTGGAAAGAATTTCCCTGGTTGATGATCTAGGTGTCCGTTTGGATCGCAAACTAAAGTTTTGCGAACATATATCATCAATGGTTAATAAAGCTATGGGTGTACTCGGCTTTATTAAGAGGTGGTCTAAAGAGTGTGACGATCCTTATCTAACTAAGACTCTTTTCACCTCGCTTGTTCGTCCAATTCTAGAGTACGGATCATGTGTCTGGAGTCCTCAGTTCACAGTTCACAAGGATCGCATTGAATCCGTACAGAAAAACTTTTTAATTTTTGCCTTGCGAGGCCTTAACTGGGATGTAAATTCAAGACTTCCTTCCTATCCTAGTAGACTTTTGTTACTAAATCTGCCTTCCCTAGCCAATCGTAGAACTATGCTTGGTGTTGTATTTATTTATAACCTTATACAAGGGGACATAGATAGTAACGACTTGCTTAGTCGACTACACTTCTCTGTCCCTGGTAGAATCACCCGTAATTATCTTCCTCTAAAACTTTCATATTGTAGCTCGAATTATGCCCTGCATGAGCCTTTCAGGGTATTATGTTCGGACTTTAATAAACTATACTACATTGTTGCTAATAACAACAATAATTCTGTATCTTGCTTAAAAGTACAAATCCTTAACCACCTTTCTAGTAACTAGTTAAATATACTTATCTGCTTTCTAGTAACAGTAGTACTTTTTTACTAACTGCATGTTTGAAAATTTGAATCGCTATTTTGATTAGGTTTTGCTTACTAACACTAACTCTCTTGATCTGATTGGGTTTTTCTGGGTTTTCCCCAATCCTCTGCAACAAATGTTGGATCGGCTCTTTCATTTTTTATGATCTCAATGTCAACTCAATTTAATTAATTTCTTTTTCCTTTCTTTTCTCACAGTTTAAGATTTTTTTTTAAAATTGTTAATTATAACTATTAATTGTTTTTTTTCTTTACTTTTACACAGTCGACTGACCTTAGTCCGGCTGATTACCCTGCTTGTGTTGTGGGCTTAGCTTTCGCTTTATTTGGATGTAGCGATCCAGCCCTGTTTGACAAAGTTTTTTGTTTTGTTTTGGTTCTTGTCCGCTTTTGCTTTCAAGAGTCGGTGTGAGTGCTCTTACTTTCGTTGTTGTTGATTCAGCGGAATTGTACACCGCTGTCGGTATTGAGCATAGAGTTGATGTTGATGTTGTTGCAGTTGTTGTTGCTAAAGGTGCAGTTGCAGTAGATATCGTGATTGCTGTACTGGTAGCTAAGGAACTTGACACCGTTTGGAATGGAGAGAGCGTAAGAGAGACGCTCTCAGTGCGTTCGGGTTCACTTCGTGCAGTCATAAGCATTGGTGAGCAAGACCGCGATCGTTTGCATTCTGCAGGTGCTAAGTCATTGACCGGGTGGATGATTTGGCGCTCGCGGGCATCAGACACGACGGTGAAGTACGCATTGTTCCGCTGCAAAGAGAGACGGCGCTCGTCTTGCTCTTTTTGCCGCTGAGCGCGCAATTCGCGTTGGCTCATTTTAGAACGATCGATTTGTTCGTTGTCTATTTGTTTTTTAGTTTTACTTTATTATTCCACACACAGAAAGTTTTGTAGGATAGCAATTTAACATTGCCAATAGCGTCTCTTTCGCTTTCGATTTATTTATTTATTTTATGTTATTAACTATTTTCTTCACGAAAATCAAGTGATTTTATACGGAGCTCGATGAAAACACGTCTGACTTCGTTGAAGACTCGCACGCTTCATAGCACCGTTTTAATATATTTTTGATAATAGCTACGCCCTTTTCCGCTAAACCATTGCTTTGTGGGTATCTTGGACTTGAGAATTTTAGTTCAACATTATATTTACAAGAAAACTCTTTAAATTCTGCTGACCCAAATGGACTGTTATCACTTCTTATAATGGTAGGGTAGCCAATTCTATCAAATATTGATTTCAAATCTTTTATTATATGTCTCGATGTTTTGTTTTGTAATTTTTCAGTTGCTACAAAGTTTGAGTACGAGTCAATTAAAGCAAAATAGACGCGATTTGCAAATTCAACTAAATCCATGTTTGTTACTTGAAACGGATAACTTGGTAACTTTTCTTGCACCAACGGTTCTTTCTGATTACTGCGCCGAAATTTCTCACATACACTGCAGGATTCTACCATTTCTTTAATTTGATTGTTCATGCGTGGCCAATAATAGAGCATTCTTGCGCGCGCGAGGGTTTTTTCTATTCCTAGATGGGGATCATGTAAAAATTTTGACACTTTGTTTTGTATTTTTGATGGTGTAACTACTCTGTGACTCCAGAATAATAAACCATTTTCAAAATGAAATTCCGATTTTATAGCATGAAATTTCTTGCCCAAATCATCAAGATGATGATATCCCGGCCACCCGTTCTCAACAAAAGAAACAATGCGATTATATTTTTCATCTGCTTCTAGGCTCCGACGATAAATATCATAGTTGTCTTGTGTTACACAAATTGATTTAATAACTGAATGAATGACTCCAGATAAACCTTCAATCTGTGAAATGTCTGATAATTGAGCTCATGATAGACAGTCTGAAACTTACATTTCCTTTCCCGGCTTATGTATTATAGTATGTTTATTTTTGGATATTTCAGTAGCGACATGAACATACGCTGAAGCCGCATAGTAACATCATCTATATCCCTCAAAACTAAAGTCTCTAATGGTTTGTGATCACTTTCAACAGTAAACTCTCGTCCGTATAAAAAGAAATGAAAACGCTGACATGCAAACACAACCGCTAGTAATTCCTTTTCTAGTTGACACCATTTTTGCTCATTGCAAATGCTACTGGGTGCCCGTTTTGGATTATTACACAACCCAATCCATCCTTTGATGCGTCTGTTTGAACAACTACTGATAGCTTGGGGTCATATACCAATACTGGCTCTGCAGTTACAGTTCCTAATAAGTTTTCGAACTCTCTATCGTGTTCTGCCGTCCAAACAAACTGTACATTATTCTTGGTTAAGTTACGTAAATTAGCTGATTGCTTTGACAAATTTGGAATGTATCTAGATAGGTATTTCAGAAGACCTAAAAAGCGCAATACATCCGATTTACTTTCGGATTTTTATACCCTTCGACCATTGAAAATGGTCAAAAAAGGGTATACTAACTTTGTGCAAATGTATGTAACAGGCAGAAGGAGGCGTGGCAGACCCCATAAAGTATATATATTCTTGCTCAGGATCACTAGCCGAGTCGATTGAGCCATGTCTGTCTGTCTGTCCGGATGTCCGGATGTATGGATGACCAGATGAACACACAGATCTCAGCTATTATAAGAGCTAGAGTTACCAAATTTGGCATGAACATTTTTGTGTAGCCGGCGCAGATCAAGTTTATTTCAAATGTTGGGTGCCACGCCCACCGCCCCGCAAATTAATAATTTAATTTTTGAACTCAATTTATAAGCGCTGTATTAAAGATGCAACTTTCTGACTTTAACATATACAAAGCTCATTAAAATATCTACGTATTCTCGAAATTGTAATCCGATCGGTCAATAAAGACAGAAGTTATTTAAGAAAGTATGTGCATAAAACCAAGTGCTTGTATCAGCTAACAAGGGAGGCGGGCGAGCGCGAAGCTCGAGCGCCATCTGTCGAGAATAATATCAAAGTATGTGCATATGTATATGTCTACATACATAGTAACATAGGTCGAAGGGTATCCCACTGTCGCGTGCTGCGCGACTGTTGCTTTTATTACTGGTTTAATCTTTAAAATTGCATCCCTATATTTTATATTTGGTTTAATTTTTCCTTCCGATATAACATTTCCCATGAACTTAATTTCTGAACAACAGTATTTAAGTTTGTCTGGATTAAAATTAACATCATTTGCCCGTGCTTTTTCATAACTAAATCAGTTATTTCATCATGTTCATCCTTATTAACTGCGCAAATAGCACGATCATCAAAATATACCATGACTCCAGGTAAATCACCAAAAATACTAATCATTTTCCGTTGAAACATTTCTGGCGCACAGTTTAGGCCAAATGGTACTCTATTGAATTTTAATCGTGCCAAAATCCACTACTGAAGACAAAGACCGAAAAGATTCGTTTACCCGATAATTTTGACGTTAAGTCATCAATAGTAATGATGAGAAAATGTTCTCGTTTAATGCATGCATTTAGCGGCTTCGGGTCCAAACATTTGGCTTTTAATTATTTGCAAGTTATTCACCCAGACAGTTGGATAGTCTTCCCGTGAAATTATATCATCTTGTAGCATTGTATCAAGCTCAGCTTTTAGTTTATCTGTTAATGAACTCGGTATCCGTTTTTATACCCTTCGACCATTGAAAATGGTCAAAAAAGGGTATACTAACTTTGTGCAAATGTATGTAACAGGCAGAAGGAGGCGTGGCAGACCCCATAAAGTATATATATTCTTGCTCAGGATCACTAGCCGAGTCGATTGAGCCATGTCTGTCTGTCTGTCCGGATGTCCGGATGTATGGATGACCAGATGAACACACAGATCTCAGCTATTATAAGAGCTAGAGTTACCAAATTTGGCATGAACATTTTTGTGTAGCCGGCGCAGATCAAGTTTATTTCAAATGTTGGGTGCCACGCCCACCGCCCCGCAAATTAATAATTTAATTTTTGAACTCAATTTATAAGCGCTGTATTAAAGATGCAACTTTCTGACTTTAACATATACAAAGCTCATTAAAATATCTACGTATTCTCGAAATTGTAATCCGATCGGTCAATAAAGACAGAAGTTATTTAAGAAAGTATGTGCATAAAACCAAGTGCTTGTATCAGCTAACAAGGGAGGCGGGCGAGCGCGAAGCTCGAGCGCCATCTGTCGAGAATAATATCAAAGTATGTGCATATGTATATGTCTACATACATAGTAACATAGGTCGAAGGGTATCCCACTGTCGCGTGCTGCGCGACTGTTGCTTTTATTACTGGTTTAATCTTTAAAATTGCATCCCTATATTTTATATTTGGTTTAATTTTTCCTTCCGATATAACATTTCCCATGAACTTAATTTCTGAACAACAGTATTTAAGTTTGTCTGGATTAAAATTAACATCATTTGCCCGTGCTTTTTCATAACTAAATCAGTTATTTCATCATGTTCATCCTTATTAACTGCGCAAATAGCACGATCATCAAAATATACCATGACTCCAGGTAAATCACCAAAAATACTAATCATTTTCCGTTGAAACATTTCTGGCGCACAGTTTAGGCCAAATGGTACTCTATTGAATTTTAATCGTGCCAAAATCCACTACTGAAGACAAAGACCGAAAAGATTCGTTTACCCGATAATTTTGACGTTAAGTCATCAATAGTAATGATGAGAAAATGTTCTCGTTTAATGCATGCATTTAGCGGCTTCGGGTCCAAACATTTGGCTTTTTAATTATTTGCAAGTTATTCACCCAGACAGTTGGATAGTCTTCCCGTGAAATTATATCATCTTGTAGCATTGTATCAAGCTCAGCTTTTAGTTTATCTGTTAATGAACTCGGTATCCGTTTTTATACCCTTCGACCATTGAAAATGGTCAAAAAAGGGTATACTAACTTTGTGCAAATGTATGTAACAGGCAGAAGGAGGCGTGGCAGACCCCATAAAGTATATATATTCTTGCTCAGGATCACTAGCCGAGTCGATTGAGCCATGTCTGTCTGTCTGTCCGGATGTCCGGATGTATGGATGACCAGATGAACACACAGATCTCAGCTATTATAAGAGCTAGAGTTACCAAATTTGGCATGAACATTTTTGTGTAGCCGGCGCAGATCAAGTTTATTTCAAATGTTGGGTGCCACGCCCACCGCCCCGCAAATTAATAATTTAATTTTTGAACTCAATTTATAAGCGCTGTATTAAAGATGCAACTTTCTGACTTTAACATATACAAAGCTCATTAAAATATCTACGTATTCTCGAAATTGTAATCCGATCGGTCAATAAAGACAGAAGTTATTTAAGAAAGTATGTGCATAAAACCAAGTGCTTGTATCAGCTAACAAGGGAGGCGGGCGAGCGCGAAGCTCGAGCGCCATCTGTCGAGAATAATATCAAAGTATGTGCATATGTATATGTCTACATACATAGTAACATAGGTCGAAGGGTATCCCACTGTCGCGTGCTGCGCGACTGTTGCTTTTATTACTGGTTTAATCTTTAAAATTGCATCCCTATATTTTATATTTGGTTTAATTTTTCCTTCCGATATAACATTTCCCATGAACTTAATTTCTGAACAACAGTATTTAAGTTTGTCTGGATTAAAATTAACATCATTTGCCCGTGCTTTTTTCATAACTAAATCAGTTATTTCATCATGTTCATCCTTATTAACTGCGCAAATAGCACGATCATCAAAATATACCATGACTCCAGGTAAATCACCAAAAATACTAATCATTTTCCGTTGAAACATTTCTGGCGCACAGTTTAGGCCAAATGGTACTCTATTGAATTTTAATCGTGCCAAAATCCACTACTGAAGACAAAGACCGAAAAGATTCGTTTACCCGATAATTTTGACGTTAAGTCATCAATAGTAATGATGAGAAAATGTTCTCGTTTAATGCATGCATTTAGCGGCTTCGGGTCCAAACATTTGGCTTTTTAATTATTTGCAAGTTATTCACCCAGACAGTTGGATAGTCTTCCCGTGAAATTATATCATCTTGTAGCATTGTATCAAGCTCAGCTTTTAGTTTATCTGTTAATGAACTCGGTATCCGTTTTTATACCCTTCGACCATTGAAAATGGTCAAAAAAGGGTATACTTACTTTGTGCAAATGTATGTAACAGGCAGAAGGAGGCGTGGCAGACCCCATAAAGTATATATATTCTTGCTCAGGATCACTAGCCGAGTCGATTGAGCCATGTCTGTCCGGATGTCCGGATGTATGGATGACCAGATGAACACACAGATCTCAGCTATTATAAGAGCTAGAGTTACCAAATTTGGCATGAACATTTTTGTGTAGCCGGCGCAGATCAAGTTTATTTCAAATGTTGGGTGCCACGCCCACCGCCCCCGCAAATTAATAATTTAATTTTTGAACTCAATTTATAAGCGCTGTATTAAAGATACAACTTTCTGACTTTAACATATACAAAGCTCATTAAAATATCATCGTATTCTCGAAATTGTAATCCGATCGGTCAATAAACACAGAAGTTATTTAAGAAAGTATGTGCATAAAGCTTGTGTCAGCTAACAAGGGAGGCGGGCGAGCGCAAAGCACGAGCGCCATCTGTCGAGAATAATATCAAAGTATGTGCATATGTATATGTCTAAATACATAGTAACATAGGTCGAACGGTATCCCACTGTCGCGTGCGGCGCGACTGTTGCTTTTCTTACTGGTTTATATTGCAGCACTGGTTTTGCATCTTTTATTATCTGTATTTTGAAGCTTCCCGGAAATTTGCCTATTTCATTAAACACATTCTTGTATAACTCTATAGCAGAGTCTCTTTTTCTATCCTGGTCTTATTTATTATTCACATCTAATCGTTTGATTAATCCCAACATTTCACTCGTTTCTAACCCAAGTATTGGTTCACAGCTATCAGCCACTATAACAAAGTGAATAGATCGTTCAGTTTTTAATTTTAAATCATAACAAGGCAACTTTACTTTTCCATGAATATTAATTTTGTTACCATTATAATCAAAAACAGAAAATTCATTGAAAAATTAGAAGAGTTTTTCTAATTATTATTCCTACCGAAAACTTGGGTGGCTGTAATTTGGCGAAACGAAAGACGTGCGTTCACTTTCAAGTATAATTTGCGATTCATTTCATTGCTTAGCCTAGCTTAACTACGGCGGCGAAACGGGGCGAATTCAAACAAGAGAGACATTTATTGCGCTCCCGCTCCGCCCTAAACTAATTACACTAGACTTCATAATTTTTCTTTTTACTAACTAACTTAATTTAACACCGGCCCCGTTGAAGGCCTGTAAGGCTTCAAGCAACTGGTAATGGAGCCAGTTTATGAATGGCCCGTCTAAAAATTCGCCCTTCGCTGGTCCTCAGATCGACGACCCTGACCATGCCGTCCTGCCCTGCGTGAGTTGCCACGATCCTGCCGAGGAGCCACTGTTGCGGTGGAAGGTTGTCTTCTGCGACGACGACGAGGGTGCCCTCTTTGACGTTGGGCTGCTGCTGCTGCCACTTGCCCCGTATTTGAAGCCCCAGGACATATTCTCGGGACCATCGCTGCCAGAACAGTTGCCTGACTGACGAGACAAGTCGCCATCGCCGCAAGCAATTGAGACCCGTCTGGTCCGGGGTCCGGATTGCTGGTGGGGCGAGTAGCGACCCGCCTGTCAGCAGGTGCCCTGGGGTTAGGGCCTCTCCGTCGCTGGGGTCCTGGCTGATTGGTCCGAGTGGCCTCGAGTTCAGCACCGCCTCGACGCCGACGAGGACTGTTTGCAGTTCCTCCGCTGTTAGCTGCGCGCTGCCCACCGCTCGTAGGAGTAGGTGCTTTGCAGTTTTCACACCTGCCTCCCAGAGCCCTCCCATGTGTGGTGCTCGAGGCGGTGTGAACGCAAAGTCGCATCCGCTTTTTGATGCGAATTCGCGAATTGCGTCCTGTTGCTCCTCGATCTTCCGTCGCAGATCGTCGAAGTGGCGACTTGCTCCGACGAAGTTCGTCGCGTTGTCGCAGTGCACGATCTTCGGACATCCTCGGCGACCAACAAACCTTTGAAAACACAACAAAAAGGAGTCAGTGGAAAGATCGGAAACAACTTCTAAATGAACTGCCTTGGACGCAAAACACACGAACAGCGCTATGTAGGACTTATAAGGGGGCCTACCACGGATTTTAAGTGTCGTGTACACTGGACCACAAAAATCAACGCCACAAATGTCAAAGGGGCGCAGAGCACGGAGTCGGTCTGCGGGTAAATTCCCCATTATTTGAGTCAGAAGTCGCGGTTTGCATTTGAAACATCTAATGCACGAACGAACTGTCTGACTGCAGACCTCCTGAGCGTTAACAATCCAAATACGCTCCCGAAGGATACTCACAAGCGCTCGTGGGCCAACATGAAAATTGGTTTGATGCAAATGTCGGACATAGCTCTGTACGAATTGAGAGCGTTTAGTCAACAACAATGGAAACTTGGCATCATACGATATAGGAGCATTTGCTAGTCGCCCCCCAACTCTCAACAACGAGAACTTACACCAAGTTCCCTTGTCTTCGTGAATAAATGGATTTAATCGCTGAAGACAAGGGCCAAGCTTGGATCCCTTGCGAACTCTTTTAATGTCATCATCAAATTCGTGACATTGAACAACTTCGATAATTTTTAAAAAGGCTTCTTCATATTCCGTTGGTGACGGAATCTTTTCAAATTGGGCATTCCTATTTTTGCATTTAGCTATGAAGCGGAACATATAAACAAATACCCTTAGCAGTTTGAGGTGTGACGAAAATCCCTCGATGACGTCCACTAGATCCGATTGAACTACAGCAGCGGCCAATCCAACTGCTGTTTTTCTTTTCTCCAGCTCCATCATCTCCCTTGACAGCTCTAAGTGCGGATTAACGGGCCAATCTTCATCTTCGTTCTTTAAAAACGAAGGTCCACCAAACCAGATTGACTCCTGCAAGTCGTCAATGTCACAACCTCTTGATACTACATCTGCTGGGTTTTGTTTTGTCGGTACATGTCGCCATGTAGCTTCTTTGGACCACTCCTGAATCTCAGCCACTCTGTTCGAAACGAACGTCGCCAACGACGAAGGATGAGATCGGATCCAGTGAAGAGTAACTTCTGAATCCGACCAGTAGACGATTCGTTCGATATTTATCTTCAATAAAGGCTTGATTCTGTGGCAAAGATCTGCTAGAAGGTGAGCGGCACATAACTCAAGTCTAGGAAGTGTTTTCGTCTTGAGCGGCGCTACTTTTGACTTTGAAGTCAATAACGAAATCTTGTAACCTTCAGCAGTTTTGCTACGGATATAGACGCAAGCACCGTAGGCTCTCATAGATGCGTCGGCGAAACCATGTAATTGTATTGGTGACATCGGACTAGTGAACACATATCGAGGTATGGAGATTTCTTCCACTCTCGACAATGTTTCCTTCAATTTATTCCACGCTGTTTCCAACTGCTGTGGAATAGACTCATCCCAGTCCAACTTATTAAGCCATAGCTCCTGCAATAGGATCTTGCCTCGAATGACAATTGGACTTAATAAGCCGAGGGGGTCAAACAGCTTCGATGTCACCGACAATATGTTCCTTTTTGTCGCTCGGAGATCCATGACAGAGGTGTCAATTTTGAACTTTAAGGCATCTTCACTAGGAGTCCATGATATACCTAGAGCCTTAGTTGAATCTGAATCCGAGATTGTTATCGGTTTAACTGTGCTCTCAGATGCAGTGACCTCAGGTGAGTTTGAAAACCACTTGCTCAATTCAAAACCTGCTGTTTGAAGAACCTGAGTAACTTCAGACTTAATTGTCTTAAGTTCATTTATGCATGCAGCACCAGTTAACATGTCATCGACATAAAAGTCGGACCGAATAACTTCTGAAGCTCTAGGGAGTGATTCTTTTACGGCTTCACTCAACCTCTTTAAACACCTAATGACCAGAAAAGGGGCTGGACCAGTACCATAAGTAACGGTGTTGAGCTTATATAATCTCAAGGTTTCAGATGGATCTCGTCTCCACACTATCAATTGGAATGGCCTATCAGCTTCATTCACCATTACTTGGCGATACATCTTCTTGACATCAGCTGTCAAAGCGAAACGATGTAACCTGAAGCGAAGAAGAGTTGAATACAAGTCTTCTTGAATTGTAGGCCCCACCATCAGAATGTCGTTAAGAGAAACGTGTGTGGACGTCTTACAGGATGCGTCAAACACCACACGGAGTTTTGTTGAGGTACTCTCAGGTCTCAGAACGCACTGATGGGGAATTACGTAGTGCGGAGTAGACGTAACATCTATGTCAGATGGTGACATATGACCTAAGGCGAGGTACTCTTCCATAAATTCGAGATACATTTCCTTCAAGCCTTGGTCACGAGTTAGTCTTTTTCAAGCGACAAGAAACGCCGTTTTGCAACCTCGAACGAGTTGCCTAAAACGTTTGGGTCTGATTTAAACGGCAGTCTAACTTCAAAGCGACCCGAGGGCAATATCTGGGTAGTCTTCCTATAGTGGTCTTCACAGAGCTGTTGCTCTGGCGACCATATCTTACTAGTAGATGGCAATTCTTCTAGTGACCAAAACTTCTGCAGCGTGTTATCTATCGAGACAAGCAATTCTTCTTGGCAACTTAACGTTGACGCAGTACCGTGGGGAGCTGGACTCTTTGGAGCATATTTTCCAGCTACAACCCAGCCAAGAAGGGTTTTTTGCAGAATCGGATACTCCGGACCTTGTTTTATCTGACCGACGGACAACAACTCGAAAAATGACTCTGCACCAATTAGCATATCTATCCGTTGAGGTTTGTAAAAGTATGGGTCTGCTAACGGTAGGTTCTTTGGGATTTTCCAGTCGCTGACGTTGACTGACTGGTCTGGGTGATACCCAGAAATTGATTTTAATACCCAAAAATCAAACGAGAACTCACTACCAGTTATTCGCGACTTCACCACCGTATGTATTTTATTCTTGACTTGAGAATTGGCTGCACCAATACCAAGCAAGTTAATACAAGACTCTTCTTTGCGGATCTGTAAGCGTTGAGCTAAATCTTCAGTTACGAAGTTAGTTTGTGACCCAGAGTCAAGAAGTGTTCGGGCCAAAATGTAATTTCCACTTCTAGTTCGGACGCTTACGATCGACGTTGCAAGAATTACCCTTTCCAAAGCTGACGCATGCATAGAATGCGTAGTGGAAGGGTGATCTTGGCTTGGAGGAGGAGAAATATTCTCTGAAGGTGGTGGTAACGCTAAGCTATTTTCAGTCACTGTGTATCTATGCAATAATTGATGATGCGAGCGACCACAAACTTGACATTTTTTAGCTTTGCATTTTACAACAGTGTGACCCTTTTTTAAGCAATTTATGCATAACGAAGCGGACTTTACAAACTCAAATCTCTGCATGACGGAGAGACGAGCGAACGGACTACAAGATTCTATTAAATGGTCATTTGAATTGCAGTAACTGCAGGTCTGATTGTTGCTAGTTGAAGAGCAGGCAAACGAACTTTGATTATGCTGCCTGTTTGGAACTACTTTTTCCGATTTTGGCCTTGTCGATTCTTCAGCAGTTAGATGCTGGTATCGACGGTTCAATACCCTTTCAAAATCGGACCACAAAGGTAATTTGTCATAATCTAGCTGCTCTTCCCATTTTTGTTTGGTCACATTATCTACTCTATTTAATACCAAATGAATCAGCATTGCATTCTCTATTTTAGTGTCATCGCCTATCGATAACAATGAACCATATATAGATGACACAGTATCGATAAGGCTTCTAAGAGAGGATGCAGATTGCTGATTCATTTTAGGAAGACTAAACAATGATGAAATATTGTTCATAAAGATAAGGCATTCGTTATCGTAGACTCTCCTTAGGCTTTCGATAGCCTTTTCATAGTTGCTCTCGGTGACTTGGAATGCCTTAATCGTTCCCAAGGCATCACCAGAGAGACAGGAGATCAGATGGTTAAACTTTTCGATAGCCGGAATGCTCTTATCATTATGAACAAGAGTTTCGAATAATCCCATGAAATTCTTGAACTGAGAGTAATTGCCGCTAAATTTAGGTAATGCCAAATTAGGGAGTCGAGCTCGAGTTGGTGCCATCGGAGCCGAAACCTTTTCGTTTGTTTCGCTCGAGGACTTCACGGCTGAAAGAAGCGACATAATTCTCGCTTTAGTCGTGATTGACAATTCCTCCAACTCGGCTCCAAACTCATCATCTTCATCAAGGCTTTCAATATGTTCTTGAAGTGCGGTTGCCTTGACAATAGCTTCGGACAAAAGTTGAAGCCTGCACTCAAGCTCGGAGACGTTTAGTGGTATAGTACCAGTTTCTAGACGCTGTTCTACCCGGCGAATGCTCTTAACATATACTCGTAGCCTTTTTCTAAGGTCGGCAATAGACGTCCGACTCACTTTTGGCTTTTCTTGTTCCATTTTAATGGACGAAAACGAGAAAGTATATGTTTTTTATTGTATAATACAATAAATGACGAAAACAAATATACTTGAATAATTGTCGAAGCACTAGTTATCAAAAAAATAATTCGTTGCAAGTGATACCGAAAAAGAGTTATACCCGACCAAAAGTAGGGTATGCGTATCACTTGCCGTTTGAGTTCAAGCGCGCAAACAAATTGACAACAACAATGCTAGTGAGCGGTGACGTGCGAAAGCGAAAACGAAAAAAAATCACCGCTGTAGCTTGCTGTGTAACTGTGCGTATGTATGTATGTATGCAGCTAGAAGTGCAGCTGGCGGACGAACGAATGGAAGAGCAAAGAAACGAAAAATTCGCCGCTGCAGCTGGTATACACGTAGGTGTGTATGTATGTATATATGTACATACAATTGCTTGAACTTAGCAAATTATTTGCAATCGAATTATGGACGAAAGTTTGTGAGAGGGTGCGACAGTGGAACATAAACAACAACAAACAATTGCATCCAATAGCAGTTCAAAATATGTACGTATATAAGAATTAACTACGATGCCTGTCTGTATGTATGTATATACGCATATGTTGGATATGTGGCGTATATATATGCATGCAAATAAGCTCAACTATATTATAGTGTACGTATGTGCCAAGAATTGAAAGCGAAATGCCAAAAACCAATTTAAGACGCTTTCAATTTTTCGCACAAATACCTGTGGCTCTGGAACGGGTTGACCGGCTGCTACTTTCCTCTTCTCTTGCAGCAATTGCAGGGTATCCCTCGATGAATGTAGCAGGAACACAATTACGCGACCGACGCGAACAGTTTGTTTCCACCCCCGAACCGAAGGCAATTATTTATTGGCTTATTAATTTTAACTTAAGCCTTTGGTACACACTGTATGTGTTTATTTTCACTTATATGTATGTGTCACTGTCACTTTTTGAAAAAAAATTCACAAATGCCTTTTAATTTACAGTCCACCCGGGGCGCCATGAAAAATTTAGAAGAGTTTTTCTAATTATTATTCCTACCGAAAACTTGGGTGGCTGTAATTTGGCGAAACGAAAGACGTGCGTTCACTTTCAAGTATAATTTGCGATTCATTTCATTGCTTAGCCTAGCTTAACTACGGCGGCGAAACGGGGCGAATTCAAACAAGAGAGACATTTATTGCGCTCCCGCTCCGCCCTAAACTAATTACACTAGACTTCATAATTTTTCTTTTTACTAACTAACTTAATTTAACATTCATGTAGTTTAATATTAAACTTAAGATTTGTTGATTTTTTTAAGTCTTCAAGTTATTTTAATTGGACACACAGTTTACATCAGATCCGCAATCAAGCTTAAACCTACTCTCCTATCTGATATATCCTATAGAGTTTATTCTAAAATGATTCTTATTAAATTTTAATTTATCACCGTACCCGTCGATTTGTTTACCTTGTTGTTGTCTGTTCCCTGCACCCATCATTGTAGCTCCATTTTTGTTCTTCTTTTCGAATGCTATTTTCGCTTCATGTTGTTGATTCTTCTGCTTTCGGCACATTCGTTGAAAATGGCCCTTCTCACATCGATGGCACGTACTCGTAATATCCTATGCTTTGCATTCATCTTTATTGCCAAATTTCCATGGTTTTTCATTTTGATATTCACACCTTCTGACACCATGTAATGAGCGGGTGCTCATTAATAAAACGATGGTTTTTAAATTAACAATATATTTATTTAAGGGCATCCATACACGTTTGTGGTTGATGATCAACTGCTTTGCCAACATAATATCCAGTGTTATAAACTACGTAAATCTAACAGTGTTGCTTAACTTAACTAACTCCTTACACATAACGATGTAGAGAGAGAGAGAGAGAGCATTCAACCCTCATAGTTTTGATCCTACATTCTTTCATTTCGTTTTCACCACACCCGCCCTATGCTCGTTTGAGAACACACCCTCGCTTTCTCTCCACTAGAGCATGCCAATGCAGAGAGAGAGAGAGAGCATTCAACCCTCATTTTGTGTTCTCTAAAATTAAAGTTAATAAAAAATGAAGTGAGAGATGGCCACAGTTGAATGTATTAAATTGTTTTTGTTCTCTAACATAGTTATAATTGATATTTTTCCCCAAGTATTTCACATCTTCTTTTGGCGGTTGTAAATTCCCAAAACTTACTATATAGATATAGATATAGATATTATAAGCTACCCAATGTGTACCATTTAATGTTGAATCGTCCAAGTTGACGATACCCGATTCACGAAGCCATGGGGAACTTGGAAGTGAATCTCTCATAAATACACCTCTAAAATGGGAGATATGTTTTCGAGCAAACTTTTCAATATCAAAATTAGAAAGTGCTCTGTTGGGTAGCTTATCCAGTAGTTTTTTTCTTTTCCTACACCCCCTTTAAACGGATTAAGATACAATCCATAACCTTTTTTATACGGTTTAAAAAACATGCCATTTCCCACATGAATACTCTCCGTTTTCTTATTATGTCGCTTACTCTCTTCCAACTGTTTTTTTTCCTGTGTGAACAAATTTCAAAACCGAAAATAATAATGACACGGATTTGTAGTACGTTAAGTAAATGAGCAATTTAATTATTGCTCTTTTTTAACGGAACTTCGCGGAACGTGAAAATAAGCTAGGCTGCTACGGATTGAAAGTAAACACCACCCAGTTCAATGATCCAAATGAGAGTGAATTCTATTTTTGGCACAGGGAGAAGGCAAGAGCACAAAGTAAAGACTTACAGCTAGCTTATGCTAATTAACAGCGTTTCATTATGTGTTCAAGTTATACGTATGTATACTATGTATGTATACTACTTACTAGAAAAAAGCTACTACTTTATGTAAAAGGCTACTACTTAATATAAAAGTACATTTTTGTTATACTAGTAACTGACTCGGATCCAACATTCCGGCCACGTTGAAGGACTAAACTTCAAATAAGAATGATTCATAATTGAAAGCCGATTGATAGTAACTTAAATTAAATAATTGGCAAAACCGCCAACTTATGGATTGGCGTTTTAAAAACGCCGGTTGCCGTTTTCACCTCGGCCACTCGAACCTTGCCATCCGCTCCTTTTATGGTTGCGTTGACCCTGCCGGTAATCCAATGCTGGGGTGGAGTGTTGTCGTCGTGCACGATGACCAATGCGCCGACCTCGAGATTGGCCGCCTCGACCTGCCACTTGGCCTTGCCTTGCAGCTCCAGGATGTAGTCCCTGGACCACGCTTGCCAGAACCGCTGTCTGAGCATTGACAGCAGCTGCCACCTGCGCGTATACTGCCACCCTTTGGTCTGCTCGTCGCGCTCGGATCCTTGCGGCAGCGAACGCAGGGCTTGGCCTATGAGCAGGTGCCCTGGTGTTAGGGCTTCTCCATCGTTGGGGTCTGCGCTGCATGGCGTCAACGGACGCGAATTGAGGATTGCCTCGACCTCTGCCAATTGTGTGCGGACCTCTGCCTCTGTGAGGGAGGCGTCTCCTATTTGCCGCAGCAGCAGACTCTTCGCCGACTTCACCGCTGCTTCCCAAAGGCCTCCGAAGTGGGCGGCGCGGGGGGGTATGAACTGCCAGTCCATCCCGGTTTCCGCTGCGAACGACTGCAGTTGAGACCTCTGCTCCTCGAATGCCTTCAGAAGGTCCTGGAGCTGGTTCCTGACTCCTAGAAAGTTCGTCGCGTTGTCGGAATATATCCTCCGCGGAACGCCACGTCTTGCGATGAAACTTCTAAGGGCAATAATAAAATAATTAGTGGATAAATCAGTAACCAACTCAATGTGAACAGCCTTCGAAGCAAAACATACGAATATTGCTATATACATTTTAATAGGTGGCCGGCCACGAATTCGTAATGAAATGTTTATTGGTCCACAAAAATCAACTCCACAGATATAAAAGGGACGCACTGCGGAAAATCTGTCTGTGGGTAGATCACCCATTATTTGGCCTAATAATTTTGGCTTATATCGAAAACAATGAATGCATCTCCGAACTATTTGAGTGCATTCTCTTCGAGCATTTACGATACAAATCTCTTGTCGAAGTAGACTGAGCATTGCTTTTGGACCGGCATGATAATTTTTTAAATGTAAATGTCGAAGATATATTTCAACCAAATGATTTTTGTTTGGCAGTAAAATCGGAAATTTAGTGTTATGTGACAATGGAGCATTTAAAAGTCTGCCACCTACTCTGATTAAAGAAAAGCGTCTTTTACTTTTAGAGAATTTTTGGACGGAGGGAGTTAATGCCTGTAAACCAGGCTGAAGGGGTTTGGCTTTCTTAATTTTGTCATATTCATTTACATACTCGTTTCTTTGAATAATTTCAAATAATTTTAACGAGGCGAAATGCAACTCATCGGAACTTAATTGTTTCGATCGTTTCTGTGTTTTACACAAATTTAGAAATTTATACATATAAGCGAGAATACGAGTTAGCTTTGTATACGACCCAATGCGACTCATCCATTTTACCAAAAAGTCTTCTCCAGTAGCAATAAAGACATTTGCAGTTTTCTTAAATTCTAAATTTAACATGTCAGCTGGAATCGCTATTTGATTATTTTTGGGCCAATGTTCTTCATTTTCTAATAAAAAGTAAGGTCCATTGAACCAAAGAGAATCCTTCAGTTCCTGAACAGTACATCCGCGAGATGCAATATCTGCTAGATTAAATTTAGTTGGTACATGTTACCAGGATATTCTCTGAGACAATTCTTGAATTGTAGCAATACGATTGGCTACGAAAATTGCAAACATGGATGGCGAAGTATTAACCAATGCAGTGTGATTTCAGAATCTGTCCAAAAATGCACACTCTCGATTCTACAATGGTCAAGTACACGTTTTATTGAAGACCAAAATTGGGCCAACATTGTGGCCGCACATAATTCAAGCCTTGGAATTGTTTTTGTTTTTAATGGAGCTACCTTTGCCTTAGCTGCGAGCAGCTGGCATTGAATTTTTTCTTTATAAAGTGCTCGAACATATAAACAACAACAATAAGCGTGGCTGGATGCGTCGGCAAATCCATGAATCTGAACTCGTGAGGATCCACTAGCATAAGTGTATCTTGGTACTTCAATAGTGTGAATGTCCTGCAAATTTTGCGTGAAATTTGACCAACTTGTTGTCAACGACATGGGGAGAGACTCATCCCAATCTAATTTCAACTGCCATATTTCTTGCAGCAACATTTTTGCAGTGACGCTTACTGGACTTAATAGGCCAAGTGGATCGAACAAACAAGCACTGATCGAAAGTATTGTGCGCTTTGTAGGAATTATATCTTGAAATTGTTTGTCAAAGCGATATCGAAATATATCACTTTTTGGAATCCACGTCATTCCTAAGGTCTTGGTAGAATCGGCATCATTGAAGTTAAAGGATTTTTCACATTGATTTCCTTTTGATAATTGTGGATGGTTAGAAAACCACTTTGATAATTTCAGTCCGCCTGAAGCTAAGATTTCCGACACTTGTTTACATATTAAATTTAGTGTGTCAAGGTCGTCAGCTCCTGTGAGCATGTCATCCACATAAAAGTCATTGCAAATCACTTCAGCTCCAGTGGCATGCGAATCCTTATGGCGAAAACCAAGTTCTTGCAAGGATCGTATTGCCAAAAATGGAGCTGCTGATGTGCCATAAGTTACGGTATTTAACCGAAAGACTTGCAAATCATCAGTTGGTTTTTCTCGCCACAAAACGAGTTGAAAGTTGCGAACTTGTTCAGCCACCATTACTTGTCTATACATTTTTTCTACATCGGCTGTCAGTGCATACCGATTCAAACGAAACCGAATTAAAGACAAAATTAGTTCCCACTGAATAGTAGGACCCACCATAAGCATATCATTTAATGATTTCTGTGATGTTGTCTTGCACGAGGCATCAAAAACAACTCGAAGTTTGGTGGTACTCAAGGTACTCTTTCATAAATTGAGTGTACATTGAATAGAGAGTAGAGTCTTTAGACACTCTACGCTCTAATGATAAAAATCGACGCTTAGCTGCATCAAATGAAGACCCCAAACCAAACGGGTCAGATTTAAATGGCAAACTAACCTCCAATCTACCTGAAGACAACTGGCGTATGTTTTTCTTAAAATGATCCTCACATGCAAGTTGCTCAGCTGAATATTTAACATTTGAACATACTTTCGGCATTTCTTCTATCTCGCAAAGTCTTTCTACAAGAGCTTCTAATGTACCATGTTCTGAAGTAGCCATCATGGCACAAGATACCGGGTGAGTGTTTAATTGTTTCCATCGACCCGCTACTACCCATATGTAGTAATAATGTTTTTTGGAGTAAAGGTGCATCTTCAGATAATTTAAATTGTCCCGAATACAGCATCTGAAAGAAGTGATCAACTCCAATTAACAAGTCTATCTTCTGAGGTTTGTGGAAACGAGGATCAGCTAGTTCGATGTTTGCTGGGATTTTCCATTTGCTGATCGGGAGGTTATAATCTGGCTGATCTGACGTAATTGAACTTAGAACCCAAAAATCTGCACTAAACTGGTAGTTATTTACTCGAGAGTGCACTGTAGCATTGACTTCACCTTTGGCTACTAAATTTGACTTGCCTAATACTGACACAGTCAGGCTACTTACTATTGGTTCTTGAGAGCCGAAGGGTTTGTGCAAAGCTCTCTGTAATAAAATTAGCTTGAGAGCCTCCATCTAATAAAGCTCTGGCGAAATGAACCTGTCCGAACCTATCATGTACTTTGACTACAGCTGTGGCAAGTATGGATTGCTCATTATCACTGGCAATGTGATTTACTTGAGCGCTAAGAACTGGCTCAGTCTGTTGACTATAGGACTGATTCTGAGCTATGTACCTGTGCAATAAGGTGTGATGCGATTTAGAGCAAACTCCGCACTTAGAGTATGTGCACATTGAGGTTTTATGTCCCTGATGAAGACAGTTTATACATAGCCCTTTACCCTTGGAGAATTCAACCCGTTCCAGAACAGGCATTGCTGCAAACCCTTGACAGTTGACAATACTATGGTTAGAGTTGCAATACAGACAACTCAGATCAACTGAACTTGTAGATTTGGAATAGGCAAATGATGACTTTGTGGGTTTTCTAATTGGGATCTCAGGTTTTGGTTCAACTCTGGCTCTTGAGGATTCCTCTGCAGTCAGATGTTGATATCGCCTATTGAGATTTATAACGCAGTCAGACCACTTGGGCAAAACATCATAATCAAGTTGCTCTTCATATTTTGATTTTGTAATATAATCTACCTTAGATAGAACGAGATGAATGATCATTGCATTGGCTACATCCTTTTCATTACCCAATGACAAAAGGGACTCGAAAATTGCCGAAACCTTATCAATTATTGACCTCAATGCGGATGCAGATGGCTTAGTCACAGGAGGAATGTCAAACAGCTGAGCGAGTGTATCGAAAAAAATAAGGCATTTATTGTCGTAAACACGGTGCAAACTTGCTAATGCTTTTGGATAATTTGCTGCTGACATTTGGTATGCGTGTACTGTACCTAACGCTTCATCTGATAGACATGAAATTAAATGATTAAATTTTTCAATGTCCGAGATCGAATTATCTGAATCTACCAAACTTTCAAATAAACTGATAAATTGCTTAAATTCAGCATGCTTCCCACTAAATGTAGGTAGTTTCAGTTTTGGTAAATTTGAATGGTGGCTAATATAGCTTGGCGCATTTTAGGTTTGTGATTTATTACCACTTGGAGCTAGAGCTGACATAAATAATGCTTTAGTTGTTACACAAATTTCTTCTAAACCAGATCGATTATCATTTTCAGGATCCAAAAAATCAATTTCTGATTGCAAACCCATTGCCTTTTCAATATAGGAATTTAACATATCTAATCGGGATTGCAGTTCAAACTGATTTTTTGATATAGAGCCAGATTCAAATTTATGTTTTATGCGGGAAATGTCCTTTGTTGTTACCTTGTCTAAGCGAACAAACAGCTTGTTCAGCTTCGTGCTGCCGCTGTTGGGGTCATTGGCCTTTGAGCCTTTTTCGACAATAGTCGACTTCTGGTCTTTAGAGTCGTTTTTACTCATGATAGAAATTTTTTATGGTATAAGCCAAATTTTAAATGTATTTTCAAATAATAATAATTTGTTGTTTGTTTTGTTGTTTTTATTTTAATTTGTAATATTGTTCCCGTTTATTACTTTGAAGTGATAGAAGAACAGAAGAGCGGCAAATTGCAGTAAATTGCGATGTCAACAAAGAAGCCCTGAGCATCTAATGCACAGAGAGCGAAATATCGGAACGCAGCAAAGGAACACAAGGTATAGCAAGCGGTCGGATCAAAAGTAAGGTAGAAACATGCGAACGAAAGAGAGAGAATTTTTCCGCCACCTTGTTAAACCTAACTGTCCGCTTATTCCGTTTTGGTTATGTGCGAGGGTTGATTTTAACTTTTTTTGCAAGCGAGATGATTTTAATTTGTTTACATGAATACTTTTGTGTTTTAATTTAATTTTTAGATATTTCAATTAGCTCAGATTTTTTTTTTTTTTGCTTCGAATTGTGTGCGCACTTTTTAATAAGATATGATATCTCAATGCCAATACAAAAATGCAAGTACTTGAGCTGCCAATGCTTCAAATCTACTTTTAAATTTTCTTTTGTTTTAGTACTGTTACCTGTTCATCAGACGAATCCACTTCCTTAGAATCCAAGTCAATTTCCATTGGGTTGCAAGACACTCCAGATTACAAATGAGCTTAATTAAAGTGATTGGTTAATTCCAGCCAGAGGTCACTCTCAGGCGAAGATTAGCCGCACCAAATATGCAATACTCAATGTATTGTGAACGCGACAAATGAAACTGGGGTGATACCGCGCAGCCAAGCAATTTTGACAATTTTATTTAATTATAAAATGTTTTAAACTTATATACGCAACAAGTTTAAAAAGACACTTTCCGATTGTCCCTGCTCGGGCGCCATGAACAAATTTCAAAACCGAAAATAATAATGACACGGATTTGTAGTACGTTAAGTAAATGAGCAATTTAATTATTGCTCTTTTTTAACGGAACTTCGCGGAACGTGAAAATAAGCTAGGCTGCTACGGATTGAAAGTAAACACCACCCAGTTCAATGATCCAAATGAGAGTGAATTCTATTTTTGGCACAGGGAGAAGGCAAGAGCACAAAGTAAAGACTTACAGCTAGCTTATGCTAATTAACAGCGTTTCATTATGTGTTCAAGTTATACGTATGTATGTATACTACTTACTAGAAAAAAGTTACTACTTTATGTAAAAGGCTACTACTTAATATAAAAGTACATTTTTGTTATACTAGTAACTGACTCGGATCCAACACTGTGTTTGCATTGGTGATTGCTTTAGCAATAGGAGCACTTCCAGAAGCAAGACTGCCTACAGCGCTGAGAGCAGTTAAAATGGGGACAAGTGGTAAAAAGCCACCAATTTTAGGAACTTTTATGTTTTTTTTCTGACGTCCAATTGATTTGGTAACTGCTTTGCGTGCAACCTTCTTATTGTTCTTATTATTTTTTTCCCCCTTCCTTTTTCCCATACCCATTCCAAATCTCCTTTTTTTCTTTCATTATATTTGTAACAAAATATGCTGACGATTTTTCTCCTAAACTAGGCCAGCTAAAGTTGACATTCTTTTGGGAGCAGAATTGTTCTACGAATTATTGTGCGTTGGGCAAATAAAATTAGGTTCTGAACTTCCTACAATGCAAAAAACACTGCTAGGATGGATAGTAGAAGGCAAACATTTGCAGTACATACTGAGCAAGTACTGCGCCAGTTCAGTGCGTGTTTAATGGCCCAATCTAATTGTTCTCTCGACTCGTTATTTAACCGTTTCTGGGAATTTGACCAATGTCCGTTCGAGTCGAAGGCTGTTCGCCAAACAGCTGAACAACAGGCTTGTGAACTGTTCTTTGAGAAAATTGTAAAACAGTTATCTTCTCGTCGCTTCCAGGTGGATCTCCCTTTTAAGACCGATCCAAAAGTTCTTGGCCTGTCCTTTCAAACTGCTGAAAGGTGCTTGTTGCAACTTGAGTGTAAAATATCAAAGGATGCAGTTCTTAAAACTATGTACCATGACTTCATGAAAGAGTATTTAGATTTGGGACACATGTCCATTTTGAAGTCAACTCCTCTAGAACAGCATTATTATATTCCTCATCAATACGTTCTTAGGCCTGAAAGTTCCTCCACCAAGCTTCGTGTAGTTTTCGACGCTTCTAGTAAGACGTCAACAGCTGTCTCTGAAAAAGACAGAAATTTCCAACTTATTCTGTGGAGGGAAAATACTTCACAAAATATTCAGGCATACCGACTTAATACAGTCACATACGATACAGCTTCTGCAACTTTTCTGGCGATACGCTGCTTGTTTGAGCTGGCCAACATGCACGCACAATCACATCCTATTGGATCAGATGTGATTAAGAAGTGCTTTTATGTTGATGATATGTTGTGGCAGGAGCAGATAGTATACAAGAACTTAACACTATTTGCAATGAAGTTCAAAAAATATTGGAATCAGGAAGTTTTCCACTTGCCAAGTGGGCAACCAACTGTGGTGGTCTGTCGCTCAAAATTAAAGTTAGTGACGAAATGACTCTTAAAACTGATGACCAGAGTTCCGTAAAAACTCTTGGGATGCGCTGGGCAGTTTTGCTTCGGCTAAGCCAACGAAACGCAACATATTGTCTGCAGATTTTCGCTTATTTGACCCTCTTGGTTTGCTGTGTCCGATTATTACCAAGGCCAAAATGTTGTTGCAGGAGTTGTAGAGACTGAAAATAGACTGGGATGAAGCCAACCCAATGAGTCTTCACACTACATGAAATAAATTTACCATGACATTGCGCGATTTACATAAAATCCGCATCCCCCGGTAAGTATGTCTAAATACGTATCAAAGGTCTGGTCGGATTCACAGATTGTGCTGTATTGGTTGCAACGCGATTCTGGCACATTGGGCACATTTGTGGCAAATAGAGTTGCAGAAATTCAGGAGTTGTCGAAA
Organism: Zaprionus camerounensis; assembly: GCA_018904165.1. Lineage (NCBI taxonomy): Eukaryota > Metazoa > Arthropoda > Insecta > Diptera > Drosophilidae > Zaprionus > Zaprionus camerounensis. The sequence continues at coordinate 55,047 of JAEIFS010000546.1, read as the reverse complement.
GGTATTATGTGGCGTCACGTTCCAACAGATGCTAATCCGTCGGATTTAGTATCGAGAGGAACCGACATAGACGAGATTGTTAGCTCGTTATGGTTCGATGGGCCAAGTTTCTTGAAACTGGAGGAAGACCAATGGCCTCAACTTCACTTGGTTGAAATAGCGTCGGAAATCAAATCTTCCGAAGACAAGAAAAGTGCTGTTGTATGTACTTTGGCAGAAGCTTAGCCAAATTGTTTTGTTGAGCTAATTAATCGTCACACCAACTTTCCAAAGTTGATTCGCATAATGGCTTATGTGCTTCGATTCTGTTACAAAGGGCTCAAATCAGACTCTCTCATGGTGTCGGCATCAGAAAGAAATATTTCGTTTCTTAAACTGATTGCCATAGTACAAAGCACATCGTTCAAAAGCGAATTGAAATTATTGAGACAATCAGTAGTTCTAGCACCAATGTTGCAATCGCTGAATCCATTTATTGATATATTTGACAAAAATGGAATACAATTTGAACTAATTCGAGTAGGAGGACGTTTGTTACACGGGCTCCTCTCGTATGACGCTAAATTTCCGCTTTTAATGACAAAGAAGTCAGGATTTAATCAATTGTTTGTCAGTTATTTGTATCGTACCATGCTGGCCCAAAAGTTCTAGTTGGACTTTTGAGGCAGCAAATTTGGGTAGTAAATGCTCGAAGCTTGTGCACTGCAGTTGTTCGGAACTGCATACACTGCTTCCGATATAAACCAAAATTGTTGGGGCAACTAATGGGAAATTTGCCTGCTGATCGTCTTCGAGAAGGTCGGCCGTTTAGAGTATGTGGAGTAGACTTCTGTGGGCCGTTCAATGTTAGCTATAGAATCAGGGGTAGACCACCTGTAAAAATGTATGTTGCCGTTTTTGTTTGTTTTGCCTCAAAGGCGGTTCATTTAGATCTGGTAACCAATCTATCAACTGATGCTTTTTTGAACGTTTTTAAAAGGTTCATCGGGAGACGCGGATTACCGAAGACGATATTCAGCGACAACGCGACGAATTTCGTTGGAGCGAGCAACGTGTTGAGGGAGCTGCAGACGGCGTTCCACAACAACGAGGCGAGGCTGGTGAGCTTCGCAGCGGAGAGAGGAGTGCAGTGGAGGTTCATTCCCCCCCCCCCGCACTTCGGAGGACTGTGGGAAGCCGCAGTGAAGTCTGCCAAGCACAGGCTTCTGCGAGGAGCGAGAAACGCCAACCTGACGCAGGACGAGTTGAGCACACATCTGGTGGACGTCGAGGCGCTGCTCAACTCCAGGCCGTTGCTCGTCGACAGCAGCGATCCCAGCGATGGAGAGGTGCTGAAACCAGGCCACCTACTCATCGGTCAGCCTTTGTTGGCGCTGCCTTTAGGATCCGATCCAGACGAGAGCAGCAGGAAACCAGGACGAGGATATTTGAGGCTGTGGCAGCAGTTGTCGGCGCTCAAACTGCACTTTTTGCGCAAGTGGTCCAAGGACTACCTGTTCAGCCTCCACCGCACTCAATGGGTCAAAGGCGAGCACAATCTCGAAGAAGGAGCGGTCGTGCTAGTGCACGACGACAACACACCCCCTCAGCAGTGGATAACCGGGCGCGTAACGCGCACAATTCGAGGGGAGGACGGCAAGGTACGAGTGGCAGAGGTGAAAACCGCAACAGGCGTCATTAAGCGCCCTATACATAAGCTGGCTCTACTCCCAATAATTGAAAACCGGAGCTCTTCAACGGGGCCGGAATGTTAGAGCAGCATAGTTTTGTTTAGTTTTATTATTATTGTTAATATATACATATATTACTTGAACGAAATTATTATTATTGAATATTAATTTGAAATTGACATTGAAGTCATAGGCTAGCATAAAGTAAGAGAAAATTGTGGAATTTAAATGTAGTTAAGCTCTCTTTATAATGCTCTCTTAAGCCCTTGACGATCGGCAAATGCCGACGGTGAATTCGAGGAGTGTGGTCGGATTGTGGCCAACTCTCGCTAATGAAAAAAAGTATTCGTTGTCAAGCAATCGTAGAAGCCAGCAGCAGCAATAAATCGCCAATTTGTGAAATATTAATCGAGCCACCGCGTCCTTTTTACTTCTTTATTTTTCGCTCTCTAAAAAACCTTAGAGATTTTTCATTGGCGCCCGAGCAGGGACTTCGGTGTAGTGGTTAATAATTTGTTTTCGGTAACAATTTATTTTGTGCTGTTCGTGACAATTGCTTCGCGCGTTTCGTGTGCGGGAGTCATCATCCTATCAACTGAACCAAAAGCTGCCAAGCCGTCTTCATCGTCGCCGCTGGACCATATGGATAATAATCGTCGTTCCATGTCTATTGATTCGCTAGACAGTCTCCAGGTATTTAGTGTCAAAAATTGGTCGTACACGTAAATAGTGTGTTGTGTACTGTCGCTTTGGTCGACATTAAATTAACTAAGATATTACATAGCTCAATTTCTGACACTCATTTTATTGCACACAAATATAGATAATCATATGTATGTATATATATTAAATATTCGCGCCAACCTATTTAAATAAATGACCGCCAAATATTGAGCAGAACAAAACTATTACATAGGTACATATACATATGTATAGGCACACACATATAAAAGCGAACATACATACATACATATGAAGTTTAGTTTTTACTAACAATTTGTTATTCGCATTATAGCAAATAATAAACAAAAACGGCAATTTTTATCTTACTTTGAAATATAATTTTGGTGGCTTACATATTAATTATTTTAATAATTAAGTGTGTGTGTAAATGCAAATTATCTCCTTTCGATCTTCGGTTAGCTTATTATACACATTTACATATTGACCGCTAACTTGGAACATCTGTGAATACATAACTACATACGTATGTATATATTGTCGTTTGCATATACACACATACATTTGTCGTTGCGTTCGTTCACCTCGAACCTCCCTCTGGGCTCTTTAAATTTATTTCTTTCATTTTGCGCCAATATGTACCACCATACCGTCACCCGCACCCCGCATATTCTATTGCTGTCCACAAACGTTTGTTTGATTCTCTTTTCACTTGTTTTTCTCTTGTTTTTTTGATATATATCACTTAGAATTCTTTATTTCTTTTTCCATAATTTATCGTCGATTTGATTTGTGTAGTGAGTCAGGTTCGGTTATCGACGTCACGAGAAAACATCGACAGGTAGTAGGACTGTAAAAAGGGGGAATGGCAAGAAAAGGGAAGGCCAAAATGAGCGGACGGACTATCCCTAATGAACGATCTAGTCGGAGAGCTAGATGTTGTGCTCTCCTTCTTCACCCACCCAGCCATGTACCACCGATACCGGAATACCGATATTACCCATATTGCTGTTATGTTATCGCCCTTAGTGCCTCAGAAAAAAGAAATTTACTCCATTTTAAGTTTCTTTAATGTTATTTATACACATACAATAAGGCGCATGCAGCTTCATGCTGCATGTTAATTTTCTAAACAAAATCTAGCTTTACTTCCCTAATATTTTATCCTCTTTGATTAACCTCCCTTTTTTTTTCTTTAATTTTGTGTATAATTTCACACAAGTTATTTTCCTACTTGCTTTAATTTGGTCTCACTGGTTTTCGTTTGTATAAGAGTGAGTATATTTCTTAACGATAGGCAGGCGATAGTTTGAGAGTATTTAATCGGCTTATTTTGTTAAGGTTATCGACTCACCCGCGATCCGTAGGGGCCCCGACGAAACAGCTGAGGAAAAATAATAATGATAACAATAACAACACCAAGAATACTCTAACTCAAAAAAATCTATCGTCCTTTCACTCAACCCTGCTTTATTTACGTTTTATCGCTTTCGTTTATCTTTATCTACGTTACAAGTTTTATGTCTGTGTGTTTACGAATGAATAAAAAGAGAAATTGAAATCAAAAAGGATGAACATAATTGAAATGAAAGCGAAATGAAAACTATAATATAATAATTTCGAACTAATAAGTTACAAGAAAAGAATGACTAAATGAATGAAGAGTTAGTTGTGTGCGCAAATTGTGTGTATGCGTACTTGTAAGTACGAAAGTGTGCGTCTACAACATTAGTGTGTATGTACATATGAATGTGTTTGTGAATGTTAAACGTGTGAGTATGTGTTTGCTAGTGTTCTTGAGTTTGTTAATGTTTGGTGTGTGTCATAAAAATAAACGCCCGTTGACAATTGCTGTGTCCTTCCAGCCGTCCCCGGATAGGTTAAATGTCCCTGCTCGCAGCAGTTCCTGGCTTGTCCCTGCTAGCACTAGCTAGGTTTGGGGAACCATATAGGGCTAAGAGGGGGGAGAAAACGCACGTCAGATGGCTGTCTAGACTGATTTTCTATGAACTCACCAAGAAAAACAGCAAACAAAACGCTCTGCAACCTTGCGATCACGTGCCACCAGTAGCCAGACCGATGAGCTACGTGATCGACGGTGCATTAGCAATCAAAAGCCAACCAGATAAGTATTGTGCTCCAGCACCACTAGTCTGCAGCAGAAATGCAGCTAGGTATTGTGCTCCAGCACCACTAGTCTGCAGCAGAAATGCAGCTGGGTATTGTGCTCCAGCACCACTAGTCTGCAGCAGAAACAAGGAAGCGAAGGGCGGCGTGTGGCACAGTATGGCGGGGGGGTGGCATGCACTGCAGCCTCCAAAGAAAAAAAAGGCGCGAAAGCGCTAGTGCTCCTCTGGCCACACGCGGATCACTAAAAGGCAAAAGCGAGGTTAGAAGCTGCCAAACAATGATTTGGAAAGCTTGTACTCACATTTGGTCTCGAACACCCACAAACAGTATAGCGCTGCGCGCTGCGTTGCTTTTTAGCAATAACTTTTTAATTATTCTTTATAAACTTCTTATTTTTATGGGAATTTCGTTCCCGCTTGAAATTTTCACGGCGCGTGCTTTTCAGATTTCAATTAGTGAAGAGAAAAGTACCGAGTACGATAGGTGGTCCAGGCAATCGATATCTCCCCACTCCACTTCCCAACACTGATCGTTCGGGTCGGCCGATTTGGAGTTGCCAGACCGGTCGATTATCGGTATGACTCTGGGTGTGGTGAAAACTGTAGTTCGAAATTCAAATTTAAATTTGAATTTCTGCGTTTCGAACAGTTACGAAATTGGTAAGCGAATTGCTCACCAATTAAAAATAAAAATATTATACACGGGCCTCACACCCTCAAGTTTAATTTCATGCCACTGGTCTGAAATTAAGCTTGAAAAAAAAATTTGAAGGATCGTGTAGAGTTTCAACCTATGCCTAGGAAATGTAGACGAAGTATGTTGGACACCCTACCTAAAGTCGAAATCTAGGTCCATAAGTCTTTAGCATGGAAATATCCCAATTCCTTGCCCGACAAGTCCTCTAACAAATAAAGAGTGTTGCCCAACCTCCCTTTAACGCGGACTTTCGTGCCTACCGGCGCCAGCTTTGCATTGAAATTGGTGGCGGCGTTGCTCAGTGCGAAGTTGCGTTTAATTACTACCTGGCCAACTTCGAAGGAGCGTGGTTTGGCCCTTAGGTTATAGCTACGTTGATTCTGCTCGAACGCCTTGAGAAGATTTTTATCAATCTTCGAGCGAATCAACTGCAGACTGTCCGGCCTTACCACGTTCGCTTCGGCATCGCCAAGCATGCTAAGCTTTCTCAGCAGCTGGTAATCAGATCCATGCGACATCATGTGTTGCCCAAAGACAACCAGATATGGTGACATACCGATGGACTGATGCAAAGTTTTTCGTAGCGATGAATTGATGCTACTTAGGACTACATCCCATTCCCTTTGATCACCCTGCACATATGCTCTCAGAGCCGCATTGATTGAGCGATTCACTCGCTCCGCTGCGTTCGACTGCGGAGCATACGCACCCGTACAGATGTGACGGACTCCGAACTTCGTCAGAAAGGTCGAGAACTCATGGCTTTTAAATTGAGTGCCATTATCGCTCACGACTACCTCCGGCACTCCAAAACACGAGAAGATCTCTTCTCCAAGGATGTCTATCACGACCTTAGCCGTGAACTTCCTTACTGCTTTCAGGAAGGTAAACTTGGAAAAGTGATCTAGCACAATGAATATCCCAATGTTTCCCTTTTTCGACCTGGGAAACGGACCAATAAAGTCTATGTAAAGACGCTGGAAAGGTCGATCGGTTACTACCCGAGCTCCCATGGGTGGTTTTAGCGCCACTGTCGGATATTTCGTAGTCCGACAGACCTCACAGTTCCGGATGTAGTCCCTTACCTGCACTACCATGCTTGGCCAGAAAAATCTACGGCGGATCTGATCGACGCACTTAGCCATGCCGCAATGGGCAGAAGAAGGCTGGTCGTGTGCGGATCTGATAACGCCTTCCCGTAAAGATTCCGGAACTACTAACTTCCAGACGTCGTCCGTACCAACGTCGACTCCAGGAAACTCCGTGCGATGGTATATATAGTCGTCCACCACTTGGAAATCGGGAACCTTGGTGGACCGGACATTCTCCCTCAACCGTCGGTACTCCTCTGACTGGAATGCTTCCGAGTTTAGGTCGATTTCACTAAGGACTTCCGTGTCTAACATGCAAATCTCTGCTTCCTCGAACGAACGGGATAGCGCATCCGCAACCACATTCTCACTCCCCTTGCGGTGCTCGATCTCGAACGAGAAACCTTGTAGCTTGATCGCCCATCGAGCCAGTCTGCCGCTAAGATCTGGTTGGTTCATCAGCCAGCGCAAGCTTGCGTGGTCTGTCACCACCTTGAACGGATGACCCTCGATGTACATGCGGAATTTTTTGATGGCCAGAACTACCGCCAAGCACTCGAGTTCGGTCACTGTATAGTTGCGTTGAGCCTTATTTAGCTTCTTGGACATGTAAGCGATGGGTCGCTCACAGCCAGACTCGTCGCACTGCGCCAAGACAGCTCCAACACCATGCAAGGATGCGTCGCACTGGAGAACAAAAGGTTTCTCATAGTTCGGATGAACCAGAAAAGAAGCAGAGCACAAGCACCCCTTTATCTTAATAAAAGCCTCCTGAGCTCGGTCGTTCCACTGGAATGCCTTGCCTTTCAGAAGCTCCGTTAGGGCAAAAATAACGTCAGAATAATTCGGAATGAACCGTTGATACCAGCCAGTCATTCCTAAAAACCTGCGAAGCTGCTTCTGCGTCTTCGGAACAGGAAATTCCTCGACCGCGCGAATCTTGCCCGGATTGACCTGAAGCGTTCCCTCGCCAACAATGAATCCAAGGTAATCCACCTTCCTCAGACAAAACTGACTCTTCTGGACGTTGATAGTCAGTCCAGCCTTACGCAGCTGAGTTGCGACCTCCGTCAGATGGATGAGGTGTTCCTCAAAACTTGAAGAAAGAACCAGAAGATCATCCAGGTAGACTAAGACGTGCGACTTCAACTGGTAAGGAATCACGATGTCCATCAGGCGACTCATCGTTTGAGGAGCGTTGGTCAATCCAAAAGGCATGCGCTTAAATTGATACAATGGCCTATTGGGTACCGTGAAAGCAGTCTTAGCGCGAGAGTCCTGATCCAGACAGATCTGCCAAAATGCATCCTTAAGATCTATCTTGGAGATACAATGTACTGGAGGGAGTCTGCTAAGGAGCCCATCCATGATTGGAATAGGATACGCATCTCTCACCGTCACTGCGTTCAACTTCCGCGCATCTAAACAAAACCTCACCTTGCCAGGTTTTATGTGCAAGGTGACTGGAGAAGACCATGGAGAACTAGGAGCCTCTTCGATCACGTCCATAATCAGCATTCTATCGATCTCAGCGCACAGAAGACTCTCCTTAGCCGGAGACAAGGGGTAAAACCTTTGCTTTATTGGCTTTGCGGATGCTGTATCGATAGTATGCTGGATGAGCGTCGTCAGTCCTAGGCCATTCTTCTCGAAGGATGGGAATATGTTAATTACGCCATCTAGCTGTGATTTTTGAACGTGAGTCAGATCTAGCTGAGGCGAGTCGGGTTCAGATTTGCAGAAGACTTCATTTATGGATGCTGGAACGATGGAGATGTTGAATCGTTTCCAGAAATCCATTCCACAAATGAGCTCCTGCCTAATAGTTGGTACAATCAAAAATTCAAACTCGGCTTCAACCGAGTGATACGTCAAGGGAACAGCAATTAACCCAACTATCTCCTGCGTCTGCCCATCTGCAGTGTGCACGACGTTCTTCGTCTTACCGAACACACATCCCTTGTCAACTAACTTCTGCGCCAACTTGCCACCGATAACGCTCTTGTTAGCACCGCTATCAAGGAGTGCTAGGTGATCCTCACCGAAGACGTTGACTTGGGTGAAAGGACGTATGTCACCGCTTTGATGGACGATAGAGGAGATAGTATACCGTTTCAAGCCCCGTATGCGTCGCCAAAATTCACGCATACGGGTTGCAGACCTTGATCTACTCGAAACGGTAGCATCGACATTGAAAATCTCGGCTCTTCGCTTCAGATATTCGCGTAGACGCACGTGATAAGGTTTAAAATGCTGTGGAACTGTTAATTCCGGTGTTTTGGTCATGTCTGGTGGAATGGAAAGTCTGGTAGGATAAAGTAGCGCTGCAGGTTCCGAGATTAGCGTCGGATGTCGCCTCTCGGAAGTCTGCGAGCATCCGGCGTCTGGTTTTCCGACCTGGACTTGCAACGATCGCAATTCGGCCTGTAAACATCCACCGCCCCACAACCGTAGCAAAAGACGCGCCTTGGCTGAAGACAGTCATGGTAGCGATGCCCAACCTCTTCACAATTCCAACATTTGGAATTGTCGACAGAGCGAACAACGCATACCTCTGCTTCAGACACCTCTTCTGTTTCCGACTCGGACTTTTCCTCGACTTGAATGGAGTTCACGAGGTTTCTTTTACAGTTCGAGCAGTATTGGGGCCGAATGCTTCGGAAGAACTCCTCGTGTCGATGGCACTCCCTACGTAAACTAGCTAAATCCGAAGTGTCTACATGCAACAGCTCATGTTGCAGCTCCGAGCGCAAATTGTAGCGAACCTCAACCGCGATCTCGCTATCCGACATTGGTTCTCGGAGGGAATCAGCGATAGCCAGCATAGCATCCAGAAAATCGTCGAAGCTTTCGTTGCTACCTTGCTTACGACGACGCATAGCATCCTTGATGTCCCTGTCCGTTCTCTGGTCCTGATAACGCTCTTGCAAGCGACTACACAACTCGTACCAGTCCAGATCGCGAACCGTGCGATGCACTCTCCAATAAAACGCGAGTGCTGGGCCAGAGAACAAAAGATGAGCAAATTGGGACAACAAGGAGAAGTTGCCGTTAAGGCTCTGGGTGGTCATGCAATTGACTCGAAATATAAAGTCTTCGAGAGGAAGGTCATTGGGTGATCCAGTGAATTTAATGCGCCAGTTCGAGATAGTATTACATATTCTATCTGGGCGATCAATCTCCGACCAACCGAAAGATGCACGGACTCCGTGTTGTCCACCCCCAAAACTATCATCGCGCCTCGAAGCGTGGCTCGTGCGGCGAACTGACGGTGCTGCTTCACCTTCCTCCCCGTAACGAGGATCATCTCGAGTATCTCGAACCGATTGGGTCACATTTAAGTTGCGGAACGCTGCGGAGATCTGTTCGGCAATCACTACCGCCATGCTATCTCTATAACTCGCCATCGAGCTAGAGATGAGCCTGTTAATTCGCTCTTCTGCGAGCGCGGATGGATCAGGGGTTTTAGTCTCACGTCTGGTGTTTCCCCTAGTTGGAAGTGGTAGTGAGGAGCTGGCCTGGGTCGTGCCACGCCCCTGAGAACGGGTATTCACGCGGCCCTTTGGAATTGCTCCCGGATGAGCCGAAGCGTTCAAAGGTCCTTGCTCAGTTGGCGGGTTCAGGGAAGCCCTGCGCTCAACTGCAGCAGTCAGGATGGCCTTTGAGCACGTCTGACGGCAGATCGGACAGGTTTCGTTCGAGTCGAGCCAAGCAGACAAACAAGTTCGATGGAAATGGTGTCTGCAAGTTGTCTCGATGAGGTCCGGGTCCTGACTGGTGTCATTGCAAATGGTACAGACCATCGCAATGTTCAACAGGTCCCCTACTCTCTCGTTACCTCGCTTTGCCGCCATAACAAAATTACAAAAAAAACCTATGTGCTCGTAGATGTCCGATTGACTACCCACAAGCTACGACAATTCTTATAAGCTAAAAGATACTTGCAATTGTGCACACAAACACGTATATATTTTAATGCACCAAACTCAAGAATGTAGAAGTGTACAAAAAGAATCCTATCGTTCTTTTATGATATGATATAATATTCGTACAAGATTAGAGGGCTTACCTAAGTTTAGGTAACATAACAGCAATTTTGTGATGTGATCGTTCATTAGAAATAGTTCCGATTACTGAAACTACATTAAGAAAAATAAACTGCGTGAAGCTCTAGTCGCGTGCTGAGGATCGTGCCGAATCCGTCCAACACGAACAATCTCAGTCATCACGAGTCGAGGTGTTTGTTCGATGGAGCTAAGATATAGTATCGAACCGATTATAACCAATTCGATAGTTCCATACCCTATATTCCACCATCGAACGCCACTGATAATCCTCTAAATCGAAGATTATCGAACTCGGATAGCTATATGCAATCGGTCTGGATCCGATATCCACCAGAATAACCAGCAGTTCCAGATCGCATATAACTATCGGCTGAATCAAAAACAACTAATAGAAATGGAGGGATTTTGGGTTCCTAGGAAAAGAAAGGAAAGGAAAGGGTATAGCCGAGTGGAACCTTTTCGGGCCCCACGTTGGGCGCCAATTTCTGTAACGACCGAAGTCTAAATAACCTCCCCTGCACACCCTGTCTAAGTTACAGCCGGCTAAGCTCAGGGAAAATGGGCGGGGTCTTGTGTGCAGGTTCGGTTATCGACGTCACGAGAAAACATCGACAGGTAGTAGGACTGTAAAAAGGGGGAATGGCAAGAAAAGGGAAGGCCAAAATGAGCGGACGGACTATCCCTAATGAACGATCTAGTCGGAGAGCTAGATGTTCTGCTCTCCTTCTTCACCCACCCAGCCATGTACCACCGATATCGAAATACCGATATTACCCATGTTGCTGTTACGTTATCGCCCTTAGTGCCTCAAAAATAAAGAAATTTACTCCATTTTAAGTTTCTTTAATGTTATTTATACACATACAATAAGGCGCATGCAGCTTCATGCTGCATGTTAATTTTCTAAACAAAATCTAGCTTTACTTCCCTAATATTTTATCCTCTTTGATTAATCTCCCTTTTTTCTTTAATTTTGTGTATAATTTCACACAAGTTATTTTCCTACTTGCTTTAATTTGGTCTCACTGGTTTTCGTTTGTATAAGAGTGAGTATATTTCTTAACGATAGGCAGGCGATAGTTTGAGAGTATTTAATCGGCTTATTTTGTTAAGGTTATCGACTCACCCGCGATCCGTAGGGGCCCCGACGAAACAGCTGAGGAAAAATAATAATGATAACAATAACAACACCAAGAATACTCTAACTCAAAAAAATCTATCGTCCTTTCACTCAACCCTGCTTTATTTACGTTTTATCGCTTTCGTTTATCTTTATCTACGTTACAAGTTTTATGTCTGTGTGTTTGCGAATGAATAAAAAGAGAAATTGAAATCAAAAAGGATGAACATAATTGAAATGAAAGCGAAATGAAAACTATAATATAATAGTTTTGAACTAATAAGTTACAAGAAAAGAATGACTAAATGAATGAGAGTTAGTTGTGTGCGCAAATTGTGTGTATGCGTACTTGTAAGTACGAAAGTGTGCGTCTACAACATTAGTGTGTATGTACATATGAATGTGTTTGTGAATGTTAAACGTGTGAGTATGTGTTTGCTAGTGTTCTTGAGTTTGTTAATGTTTGTGTGTGTCATAAAAATAAACGCCCGTTGACAATTGCTGTGTCCTTCCAGCCGTCCCCGGATAGGTTAAATGTCCCTGCTTGCAGCAGTTCCTGGCTTGTCCCTGCTAGCACTAGCTAGGTTTGGGGAACCATATAGGGCTAAGAGGGGGGGGAAAACGCACGTCAGATGGCTGTCTAGACTGATTTTCTATGAACTCACCAAGAAAAACAGCAAACAAAACGCTCTGCAACCTTGCGATCACGTGCCACCAATAGCCAGACCGATGAGCTACGTGATCGACGGTGCATTAGCAATCAAAAGCCAGCCAGATAAGTATTGTGCTCCAGCACCACTAGTCTGCAGCAGAAATGCAGCTGGGTATTGTGCTCCAGCACCACTAGTCTGCAGCAGAAATGCAGCTAGGTATTGTGCTCCAGCACCACTAGTCTGCAGCAGAAATAAGGAAGCGAAGGGCGGCGTGTGGCACAGTATGGCGGGGGGGGCATGCACTGCAGCCTCCAAAGAAAAAAAAGGCGCGAAAGCGCTAGTGCTCCTCTGGCCACACGCGGATCACTAAAAGGCAAAAGCGAGGTTAGAAGCTGCCAAACAATGATTTGGAAAGCTTGTACTCACATTTGGTCTCGAACACCCACAAACAGTATAGCGCTGCGCGCTGCGTTGCTTTTTAGCAATAACTTTTTAAACTTTTTATAACTATAAACTTTTTATTTTTATGGGAATTTCTTCCCGCTTGAAAATTTTCACGGCGCGTGCTTTTCAGATTTCAATTAGTGAAGAGAAAAGTACCGAGTACGATAGGTGGCCCAGGCAATCGATATCTCCCCACTCCACTTCCCAACACTGATCGTTCGGGTCGGCCGATTTGGAGTTGCCAGACCGGTCGATTATCGGTACGACTCTGGGTGTGGTGAAAACTGTAGTTCGAAATTCAAATTTAAATTTGAATTTCTGCGTTTCGAACAGTTACGAAATTGGTAAGCGAATTGCTCACCAATTAAAAATAAAAATATTATACACGGGCCTCACAATATCAATCAAATACAACCCTATTTCACTTATCGATAAATCTTAAATAAACTTCAATAAGGCCTCTTTTTTAAAACAACATTTCCTTCTCCGACATATATAACACTTAAAGTGCGTGTGTATATATTTTCTCATTTGCATTGCAGGCCCCGCACCCCGCATTTTACATTGCTGCCTACAAACGTAGTTACAGTAAAAGTTTAGCTTGCTTCATAATGGATCGCTTGGATCATTTTCGTTTGTTTGCTCACACAACGCATTGGTTGTTTAGCAAGTTAGACCAACATATTCAGCGTCGTTGCGAGGGTAGCTCAAAAAGTTTGTGACACATTCTATTTTGTTCACTTAGTAAGCCGTTTTATTAAACATGTCTGAGTCCGAAAAAAATGATTGAAAAGCCACAAATCAGCAAGACAAGTACAAAATTATCACTATGCTTGCAAAAATTTGACAGGGTTAGTGCTGATATTGCTCGTATGCAAACAGCAATTAAAGCAACAACCATCTCGACTAATAAAACAGAGATAGCGTGCCGATTAGAGCTTTTAGAAGGATACATAGGAAAGGCAATGGATTTACAGGCTGAGATAGATAATTTAAGCCCTCTTAATGATTCTAGAGGTCCATTAGAGGATTTGTGTGTCGTCACAATGGCATTATATATAAATGCATCCAAGCCAACGTCAGAGCCTAGACCTGAGCATAATTGCTCCGTAGTTTCAAGCCAGCTTTCTCAGTTGCCGAAAATGCGTTTGCCAAAATTTAGTGGCAAACATTCAGAGTACAAAAATTTGATGTACCTGTTTGAAAGTTTAGTCGATGATGACAATTCCTTGTCAAACGTCGAAAAGTTCAATCATCTAGTCTCGTGTTTGTCAGATGAAGCATTGGGGGTAGTTAAGCCGTACCAATTAATGGATTGTAACTATCCAAAGGCCGTCGCTATTCTCAAAGCAGTATATGACAAGAAATATCTTATATTCTTTGCAACAATTTTGCAAATTATTGACATACCTAGCATGACAAAACCATCTGCATCGAGTTTGAAATCGATCATGGTGCAGCGAAAAAGTTCGAAGACGCGGAATCGTCGTATTGGATGTTGATCAAACCCGAACGCAACAAAAATTGGCAGAAACACTTCATGTGACACGAGAAGCAATTTTCCAACGTCGAAAAGCCATGGGAAAGATCCAGAAGTATGGAAAAAGGGTGCACACCAGCTAAACGATAGACAAATGGACAAATGCAACATGACAACGCGGCGCCTCATATCGCTAAACTGGTGAAAGACGCATTAAAAACACTTAATTTTAAAATATTATCGCACCCGCTGTACTCTCTAGATCTCACCCTGTCCGACTATCACCTTTTCGTATCGATGGGATACTCCCTTGCAGAGCAGTGCTTCGCTAATTTTGAAGAAGTCGAAAAATGGCTCGTCGAGTAGTTTGCCTCGATAGAGAAAAAGTTTATTTGGGAATGGTATCCATTATTTGCCTGAGAGATTGGCAAAATATGTATAAACCAATACTTTGAATAAAAAAATTTTGAGATTCCTCTGAAAATGAAGTGTTTCCTTTATCGAAAAAACCGGCAAATTTCAACTAACACACCTGGTAGTTTAAATAGCTCGCGGCGGTTTTCCGGTTACTGTGTTCGGGAGTAAATCGAAGACTGCCTTCTAGCGTCGGTGCTGGTTCTCTCCAGAGCTCCGGCTCCAATGCTGAATGCCAGCGCAACGAGGGGAGCACGTGTGAGAGCGGCGGTCAGTAGGGGAGGGGGAAGATACTTGGAGAGGGTTCATAACTTAAATGTCTTTGCCGATTAGAGCTATTAGAAGGTTATATACAAAAGGCAATGGATATACAGAATGATCTGGATTACTTAAGCCCTCTTAATAATTCTAGAGAGCCATTAGAGGACTTATGTGTCGTCACAAGAGCGTTATATATTAGGGCATCCAAGCCGACTTCAGTGAGAAGAGCTGAGCATGATTGCTCCGTAGTTTCGAGCCAGCGATCCCAGTTGCCGAAAATGCGTTTGCCAAAATTTAGTGGCAAACATTCGGAGTATAAAAATTTTATGTGCCTCAGCTTTACGTGGTTGAAATAGCGTCGGAAATCAAATCTTCCGAAGACAAAAAAAGTGCTGTTGTATGTACTTTGGCAGAAGCTGAGCCAAATTGTTTTGTTGAGCTAATTAATCGTCACACCAACTTTCCAAAGTTGATTTGCATAATGGCTTATGTGCTTCGATTCTGTTACAAAGGGCTCAAATCAGACTCTCTCATGGTGTCGGAAAAGAAATAATCAGAAAGAAATAATTCATTTCTTAAACTGATCGGCGTAGTACAAAGCACATCGTTCAAAAGCGAATTGAAATTATTGAGACAATCAGTAGTTCTAGCACCAATGTTGCAATCGCTGAATCCATTTATTGATATATTTGACAAAAATGGAACTCATTCGAGTAGGAGGACGTTTGTTACACGGGCCCCTCTCTTATGACGCTAAATTTCCGCTTTTAATGACAAAGAAGTCAGGATTTATTGAACTAATTGTCAGTTATTTGCATCGTAGGCACTACCATTCTGTCCAAAAATTCTAGTTGGACTTTTGAGGAAGCAAATTTGGGTACTAAATGCTCGAAGTTTGTGCACTGCAGTTGGTCGGAATTGCATACACTGCTTTCGATATAAACCAAAATTGTTTGAGCAACTAATGGGAAATTTGCCTGCTGATCGTCTTCCAGTAAAAATGTATGTTACCGTTTTTGTTTGTTTTGCCTCAAAGGCGGTTTATTTAGATCTGGTAACCAATCTATCAACTGATGCTTTTTTGAACGTTTTTAAAAGGTTCATCGGGAGACGCGGATTACCGGAGACGATATTCAGCAACAACGCGACGAATTTCGTTGGAGCGAGCAACGTACTGAGGAAGCAGCAGACGGCATTCCACAATAACGAGGCAAGGCTGGTGAACTTCGCAGCGGAGAGAGGAGTGCAGTGGAGGTTCATTCCCCCCCCGCACTTCGGAGGACTGTGGGAAGCCGCAGTGAAGTCTGCCAAGCACAGGCTTCTGCGAGGAGCGAGAAACGCCAACCTGACGCAGGACGAGTTGAGCACACATCTGGTGGACGTCGAGGCGCTGCTCAACTCCAGGCCGTTGCTCGTCGACAGCAGCGATCCCAGCGATGGAGAGGTGCTGAAACCAGGCCACCTACTCATCGGTCAGCCTTTGTTGGCGCTGCCTTTAGGATCCGATCCAGACGAGAGCAGCAGGAAACCAGGACGAGGATATTTGAGGCTGTGGCAGCAGTTGTCGGCGCTCAAACTGCACTTTTGGCGCAAGTGGTCCAAGGACTACCTGCTCAGCCTCCAGCAGCGCACTCAATCGGCCAAAGGCGAGCACAATCTCGAGGAAGGAGCGGTCGTGCTAGTGCACGACGACAACACGCCCCCTCAGCAGTGGATAACCGGGCGCGTAACGCGCACAATTCGAGGGGAGGACGGCAAGGTTCGAGTGGCAAAGGTGAGCTGGCTCTCCTCCCAATAATGAATATACTATAATATAATGTTAGAGCAGCATAGTTTTGTTTAGTTTTATTATTATTGTTATTATCTATATTACTTGAATTAAATTATTATTATTGTTATTAATTTGAAATTGACATTGAAGTCATAGGCTAGCATAAAGTAAGAGAAAATTGTGGATTTTAAATGTAGTTAAGCATGCTGTCTTTATAATGCTCTCTTAAGCCTTTGACGATCGGCAAATGCCGACGGTGAATTTGGGGAGTGTGGTCGGATTGTGGCCCACTCTCGCTAATCAAAAAAGCATTCGTTGTTAAGCAATCGTAGAACCCAGCAGCAGCAATAAATTGTCAAATTTGTGAAATATTAATAGAGCCATCGAGTCCTTTTTATTTCTTTATTTTGCGCTCTCTAAAAAACCTTAGAGATTTTTCATTTATAAACTCTTTATCAGCCTAGTGGCGTTCACTCAAGTCTTTATGTTGTGAATATGCGATATCGTGTACTCTACAAGCCTCGTCCAATTTATTTATTCCTCGATCGCTTCGTGCAAAACGTTTAGATAACTTTGTACCAGGACCACAAAAATTATAACCAGGTAGATGAGCTTCAAAAGGTAGCCCATTAATTATAATATATTTATAATACCACCGCCTCGCTGCAAGTTTGTATTATGACTGGAACAATTATAAAAGCGTTTACCCATTTTATTTTATGTTTAATCGATCAGTATTTCTGATTGAATGAAGTATAGTGTGTGAGTGACAATGCGTTTAATAAAACAAAAACAAGATACGATATTTGTATTAGAAACATTGAGAGTGGTAATGACAGTCAATCACTGTCTCAAAGATTACCACGTCATAGCCCCCTCTTACCAAGTACAATAAGAGCACTTGTTGTTGGACCATCCAACTGTGGTAAAACTAACCTAATGCTCGGCTTAACCGAGAGTCCAAACGGTTTAAAGTTTGAGAAAAACTAGTGAAACTGATAAAAGGTATGGGATACTGTACTTTCTCGAAAAATGAAACAGTTTTACCACCCAACGAAGCTAAAAATAATTCAATTATGATTTTCGATGATGTTGCATGTGAAAAACAGAATATATCCGTTCATATTTCTGCATGGGTCGTCATAATATTATTGATTCATTTTACTTATATCAAACCTATACATACGTATATCCCGAAACACCTTATTCGTAATAACGCAAATATGATAATAATGTTTAGACAAGATGATTTAAATATGCGACATATTTACCGAGACCACATTAATACAGATATGAGTTATGATTCATTTCTGAAAATATGTCAAAAGTGTTGGAAGGATAAATATGGGTTTCTGCTAATAAGCAAAGATAATGATATAGATAAGGGACGGTATAGAAAGGGTTTCAATCAATTCATAGTGAATTAAGAATATAATATGATATATTGGCTGAGTGAATATTATTATTTCCCAGTTTATCATTAGATTTCAAAATGGTTAGCTCATTCACACTCACATTAAATGGGAGTGAACCCATACTAAACACAAAGTTGTTCTGCCAATAGAACTGAATGGTGAATACGACTGTGCACTCATTGATTTTCACATGTATAATTTTATTCCCAATATCAATGATAGCAATAACTTATTTCATATTGGTGATAAGATCATTAAAATTCCTATAGGGTCATATGAACTAGAAGATATTTACGATTATTTAAAATTACTAGCAGATGGTCTTGATAACACATTCAGTATAGAAACACACTTAAAGTGCATATTACTACAAGCACAGAACCTATTTATTTTGATAAAAAAAAGATCGATTGGAAATTTGTTTGGATTTAATAAGAGAGAGAATACTACAAGAAGACAAAAAAAAAATAACATATGTTTCTGATTAGCCTGTAAACATTTTTAAAATAAATACAATACGTTCGGTATGTATGTGTGGTCAGGATTATGCTTTATATGCATTTGGTATTAATGTACCATCTGGCTATAAAATGAGTGTAACACCTAATAATCTCATTTATTTACCAGTCAACACTAGAGAGATAAGAACTCTTTATATACATATAAGTGATCAAAACGCTGATATAATAAATTTGCGAGGTGAAAAATTTACAATTCGTATTCATTTAAGACTTATACAATGATTGTATATAATAAAAGACCTGTCACTTACATTCCACAACCCACATCTATTCGAAAAGTTAAACGAAGAGGTTCAAAGGGGAAAAAAGCAATAAGCTAACATTAAAAAATAAATTGATTCTAAAATCATTGGGATACAATCTTCGAGTTTAATAACAAAAATACAAACGCTACAGTCAGGTGCTGACTGTATAAGGCCATGGATTATCTTAGTATACCGTAAAAAAGTTTGTAAATAACAGAATAGAATCGCCGCTCGAATTTTCCAATCGAATTTCTGCAATCTGCAGACATAGATAACTTATTTATATTCGGATATTTATAAAAACTCGCAATGAAAATTGCGCTTTATTTGGATTAATATTAAAAATTTGGTACACAACAGCAACTCCAAATCTAATTGTATTGTACATAAGTATGTACATACATACGTGCAATAATGTGTGTTGAAGTGGGATGCCAATACATACATGTGGATATGTAGACATGTATGTATGGGCGTTCCACTCGCACATTCATAACTTTTAAAGGACTTGTAGTGAAACGGTGGAACTATCGTCTGCTTATGATGGTGCCGGGCTGCCAGATCGGGCTCATATCGATGAGGCTGCGTCGCTGTTATGTTCTAACATTCTAATTGCAAAATATTGAGAGCAAAACAAAATAACAATATCCAATAAGAATCATATTGAACTTGCAAAGTCATAAAAGGCAAAATACGGAAAGAGTGACGCCATTGAAGAACGCATTGTTTACTTTTGGCTCGCGTCTTTTTGATGCGTGCTAAATATAATAAAAATAATAAACTTTATTTATAAATAATTAATATTATTTGTAACTATTATAATTTTATTGCATAACATAGTATGAAAACAAAATGAGGAAAAACTATATTTTATTGAAATTGAATTAAATAATACAATTTGTTTTTAGCTGCTATATTACAGCCCGCTTGACTGCAACTTTTCTTTTAGTTTATCAGAATAAAATAAATAAACAAAATAAAATAATAATTAATTAATAAATGACACCCGCCTCAACCGGGAGTTGAACACACGCACTCTCTCACAGTCAATTTAATTTGCCGTCTGCCACTCTAACCACTCGGCCATTGTCTCACTCCTTAGCCCATCGGCAAAGCTGCATTGTGAACCAATTCTGTTACCATACAATGCAAATAAAAAGTTTAAAATGCTGTGTGTCTGACGCTAGATTCGAACCTCGGTATGCTTGTGTAAATTAGGTCTGCTTAAGTATATATGTTCAAAGTGAGTTTAATTAGTATCATATCTCACTTATTAATTGTCCGATTTAAATGAAATTTTCACATAACCCCCGTGGCAAGGTATTTATCATGTAAGATATACAACTTTGGTTGTTGAGCTAATTTTGTAGTTGTTAAATAGTTATTACTGATTTACAGAGGCGGAAAGGGGCGTGTCCAAATTTTACAAAAACTTTGAGACACTGCAATATATATGTATGTTGTCGCAAAATTTGATGACTCTAGCTCTTATAGTTTCTGAGATCCAGGTGTTCATACAGACAGACAGACGGACAGACGGTCAGACGGAAGACGGACAGACAGACATAGCTCAATCGACTCGGCTACTGATACTGAGTCAGAATATATATAGTTGATGGGGTCGGAGATTCCTCCTTCTGCTGTTACGCACATTTCCGTTCCGACAAACACAATAGTCCATGAATTTTTTTAAAATCCATGGCCTAAAAATATTAATATAGAGAAATCATGATGTTTTATGAAGTTGTGGCAGTTCCACCAATCGATAGTTAAGTCGATGACAGACCAGCTGCAGCTGAGTTAGAAGCTGAGTTAGAAGCCACCTCTAAGAAAGCGATGCCAAAAAGAGCTACACATAATTACGAAGATTAAAAACTGTAGAATTAAGTGAAATAAATGAATAAACACAATTTGCTACTTAATTCCATATTGGTGACCCCGACGCAAGAACATAAGCGTAACCTTTTTTGAAAATCAATTGCTAAAATTGGCTGATGCAATCACGCACACATTTGCGCACTGTACACTCAGTCAAACAATTGTGAAATTCAAAAGCGCGCAATAAAACTCTGTGAATATGTCCACACCACAGGAACAACGCAACGACGTCGTAGATAACATGGGACAACCTGTCGCATCAACTTCTGCACAGTCTCAGCCAGCAGAAATTTACCGTGTAGGTGTCAAGCCACCAGCATTTTGCAAGGAACAACCGGACTTGTTCTTTATACAATTGGAATCGCAATTTGCAATTGCTGGCATAACAACGGATGCTACAAAATACCACCATGTCATTGCATCATTGGAGCCGCAGCATTTCATACATATTGATGACATCATGCGCGATCCTTCAGTGATCAACAGGTATGATGCAATCAAAGACGCACACAACAATGTCTCCGAGAAAGTTATCAAGACACTGTGGTTGGAAAAACTTCCAGACAACGTTCGCGCTATCGCATCTATTATTGACGGCGACTTAACCAAAGTGTCTCTGGCAGCGGATAAAGTAATGGAGGCTCAGAGCAAACCTTCGATTTCGGCGGCACATGAAGCTAATAACGATAAAGCAGATGAAATCCAATACATCGACAAAAGACCGAAGATCGAAGAACAAACTGTATGCTGCAAACGGAACCCCAATCAAGACATTTGGCACCAAAATTGCTTCACTCAACTTCGGCTTGAACAAGATCATGAGCTGGCAATTCACCATCGCTGACGCCACCAAACCAATTATCGGACCCGATTTCCTTCATGCATACAATCTAGTAATAGATCTACGCTGTAAGCTCCTCATCGACAGCTCTACAAAGCTGTTCGCCGGAGGATCCATCTGCAGTATGGAAGTAGAAAAGCTGCACATAGTTTCGCCCACTGCTACGAAGCACTTCTGCGTGAATACAGCGATCTGGCAAAACCATGTGTGAGGACTCAGAACTGAGTCCCACCAATGATGTTAAATTATACTTTAGGGCAATGGAGCCACCAAACGGAGTTATAGCCATAGCAGTTATTTAGTTATAAGTTAGTTATTGTTTATTAATGGTTAGGGCAATGGAGCCAAATGAAATAGAAGCTAGAGGAAAAAAAACAGTTATTTAGTTATAAGCCAGACGACAGTTCATTAAGAAGCAGATATACCCCACCAATAGGAACACAGGGTATAGGCTCGCCCTCGGAGAGCGCAAACACACACAGACGCCCGCACATGCGTACACTCAAAGAACGGCGCCCATAAACAGCTGGAGAGAGAGAGAGCGCAAACAAACACAGACGCACGCACATGCGCGCACGCAAAGAGCGGCGCTCACAAATGGCTGGAGAGCGCAAACGAACACAGACGCCCGCACATGCGCGCACTCAAAGAGCGGCGCCCACAAAACGGCTGGAGAACGCAAACACACACAGACACCCGCACATGCGCGCACTCAAAGAGCGGCGCTCATAGACAGCTGGAGAGAGAAAGAGCATGCACTCAAGCACTCAAAACGAAAAGCGACGGAAACAACAGGGTTTTGGAGTGAAACCGGCAAAAGGCAGATGAGCGCCGGCAAAGGAGATGAGTGAAAAAGGAGTCGAGCAGTGACCCTGAAAGGGACAAGACGTGCAAAAAAAAAGATAAGAAAGAAAGTGCCAAAAGCGACAAGACGTGCGAGAGAGGCGAAAACCACTGAGAGAGGCAAAAACCACTCAAGCTGGAGGCGCTCGCATACAGGGTGACATTTTTGAGTCGCCAACCGTGGATAGCCAAAGTATAGACTGTGGGTCTGTTTTTATATGTTTATTTTAAGTATCAGTGCTTCGTTGGGGTGTGTATATAGGTGTCCGTATATGTGTGAGTATGTGCATGTGTATATAGGCAGTATGTAGGTGTGTGTAAGTGTGTGTAGAGACGTGCAGGTGCGAAAAGGCAGCGATACCGGTGCAGGAGAGTAACGCATGTCTGTGTGTTCTCACTGTGCTGAAGTTTCACTGGTGCGGTGACGGTCAACACCCATCGCATACAGTGAAGCTTCCAGTACAGTCGCAGGGCGAAAGTCTCAGAGCTGACGGTCAACATCCCGGCCCTGAGACTCTCAAACTGTAAAGAGAACACTAGGCATGCGGCACTTTCCCTGTTACTGGTTGCTGACGGGCCACCCCGCTCTGCACCTCACCTGCAAGTCGGCCCCGCCGCTTGCAATCCCTTGCCTTCCCCTCCCGGCACCCACATATTTACCGCCCCCCCCCCTCGTCCAGGGTCTCAGCACCACTACAAATAACTTGTAACGGTAGCCCTGGCGTGACTGAGCCCACCTCAGCCCTAGAACGCTACCTTACAGGTAGCGCCCGAGCAGGGACCCTGAGGCTCTTAGGAGGGGATTCCATCTCCGTGGCTTAAAGAACCACGTATGGGTCCGAGAGGACAGTCTAGGGTAGTGTGGCGGCAGAGTCGCAAGTACGTGCATGCCGACACACACACTTATATTTTATGTGCCAAGAAGGCCGAGAATCGCGACAAAAGGCAGAGTAGCTACCTCAGAAAGAGCGAGGCAGAAAACCAGTACAGAGACAGGGACATAGACGAGGACATAGAACAGGGACGGACGAGAAGTACGGAGGAATTAGTTTTAGCATGGTTTAGGATTTAAGCACGAGTTAGTTTTAGCAAGGATAGAATTTAAGCACGAGTTAGTTTTAGCTAGGATAGGATTATGTCGATGCAAGGAGACAGACAGGACCAGACCAGGACGACAGGGCCCCGATTTGCAAAGTTGCAAGACGTAGCTGGGCAAGAGGGGCAAAGAACGAGACGAGTACGGGGACAGAGACAAGCAAGAGCACCGTTAGGCTGTCGCCCTAACGACCGAGGGGTACGGGAAACTGCCGAGTCGCCATCGGTGAGGTGAGCAGAGCCGAGCGCGTCGACTGCGATGCCGCAGAGCGTCGAAGCCGCGTACCGTTACCCAGTTGGGTATATAAGGACGACTGCCAGCGACAGAGAGTCAGTCAGCTCCCGGCCTTCGAGGCAAGCACAGCTCAATCGTCAAAAGTTGAGCTCTATTAATAAGTAAAGTGAGTCGTTAAAGCAAGGATCAGAGCAAGGATCAACAGCAAGGATCAACAGCAAGGATCAGCAGCAAGGATCAGCAGCAAGGATCAACAGCAAGGATCAACAGCAAGGATCAGCAGCAAGGATCAGCAGCAAGGATCAACAGCAAGTATCAACCACAAGGAGTAACCAGCAAGGAACCACAACAAGGATCAACAACAAGCCATGGTGGGACTTCGATGGGTCGCTTTTCGCCGAAAGGCAGAGCTGGAAGCGATGGCAGACGAATTTGGTTTCGAACGCGAGGGCACAGTGGAGGAGTTGCGAGCCCGGTTATCAACGTTCATCAACCGAAAGGACCACACCTCCGATATCATCGCCCGTTTACTAGCTCTCGAGGCTAAGTTCGGGGCAGCCGCAAGTCCAGACAGAAGACTCCCAGTGTTCGACCAGTTACCGAGTCCTGCCGTACCCCCAACCACAGGAGAGGAAGGTCGAGTAAAGCCGAATATCGTATCTGCCCCGAAGTCAAGCCCACGATGGTAACTCAGACGCTCACAGTGCCCCCGCCTAGTGCACCTCGGAGCTACGTCACCAGCCAGCAACAAACAACATGCCCACAGCATACATCCAACAACGAGCGGCCAGGACCGGATTTGAGAGGCAAGATTTTTTTTTTTTTTTTTTTTGCTTTCTATTATTTATTGAATCTTCCCTTTGCCTTAAGAGACTAACAATAAGTATTCAAATCTTAATATAGCTTAGTTAACTTTCACTTAGTGATAGTGTTTGTGGTTAATGCCCTAATAAGTTTATTGCTGGGCTGGGAGGTCGTTGCGGCGCATCCGGCTTTGACTGCATACTCGGATTAGTTTTCTTGCGAGGGGATTTGAATGGGTGGTCAGCTTTCCTTGGTATTTCATTTTCTTCTCAGTTATTACTTCGATTACTAATTTGAATTTTAGGTTTCTGTGTATGTCTTCGTTCCGAAGGTACCACGGCGCTCCAGTGATAGTTCTCAGAATTCTTGACTGTGCTCGCTGAATAATGTCTATGTTACTTCTGGATGCGTTGCCCCACAGCTCGGAGCCATAAGTCCAGATCGGTTTTAAGACGGAGTTGTATAGAAGAGCTTTGAGCTCCAGACTAAGTGGAGAGCGAGCATTTATGAGCCAATGGAGGCTCCTTGCTTTAAGTTTAAGATGTATCGTCTTGGCTTCTATATGTTTGCGCCAAGTCAGCCGCCTGTCCAGATGAACACCCAGATATGTTACCTCGTCGGCTTGTGGAATGCATATGTTATTCAGGACCAGTGGTGGGCATGTTTGTTTATTTAAGGTAAAGGTAACCACCTGCTTACATTTTTGTACATTTATTGAAATTCTCCAGTCGGCAAGCCATCGTTCTACAGATGTTAAGTGTCGGGATAGGAGTGCCGTGGCTTTTGTTGGGCATTTGGAGCGACTGAGTATCGCGGTATCATCAGCGAATGTAGAGGTTGTTAGATTGTAGTCTGTGGGGAAATCCGCCGTGTACAGGGTGTAGAGGATTGGACCCAGGACACTGCCTTGTGGCACTCCAGCTTCGATTGCGCAATCACGTGAGGTGCTTGTATTGCATCTTATTGCAAACACTCTGTTGTATAGATACGACCTCAGGAGCTTATGTGTGCTTTGGGGCAACAGCTTGATTATTTTAAACAAAAGTCCATCCAGCCACACTCTGTCAAATGCCTGCGCGATGTCTAGAAAAATGGCTGTGCAATATTCTCGATGTTCAAAAGCAGTACGAATTTCTGACGTGATGCGATTGACCTGTTCGATGGTTCCATGTTTTTCTCTGAAGCCAAATTGATGTGTTGGGAGTGTGTTGTTTATTTTAAGATAAGGGCTAATTCGCAGGAGTAGCATTTTTTCAAACAACTTTGAGAGACAGGTTAGTAAGCTTATCGGTCTATATGATGATGGCTGCGTTTTATCTTTTCCTGGCTTTGGAATCATTACTATGGTCGACTTTTTCCATTTTTGGGGAAGTATCCAAGCTTGGCAATTGCGTTGAACAACAAGCAGATGTGCAGAATAGCACACTTTGGGAGTTCAATGAGCATTTTTGAGTTATTAAGTCGAAGCCAGGCGATTTTCTTGGCTTCAGTTGCTCTTTGATAACCTTTGCTAATTCACATGGTCGGAATTCAATGGGTTCTTGAGGTTCTAAATTTGCTGCTGTTAAAGGAGGGAGAATAAATGAGTTGGTAGCGGGATTTGGTCGGAATACATTTTGTAAATGGTCAGCGAAAGCACTGGCTCTTTCCTCATCACTGCGAAACCAGGTGCCAGAGGGACTTCGTAGTGGCATAATTGACGCTATTGGAGTCTTTAGGTTTCTGTGGGCTCTCCACAAAGGGTGCTTAGTGCTGGTGGGGGAGAGTTGCTCGATATATAAACGTTGGCTGTTTTCTTCCTCTTGTTTAAGAGCTTTGGTAAGCCTGCGTGTGGCTATTTTAAGCATGTGTTTTGTAGTTGGTGATCTATTGGACTGCCACTCCCTTCGTAGGCGTCGTTTATCTAATACCAGCCGCTCGATTTCTCGGTTAGTTCTGATGTAGTTTGGTTTTGCATACCTCACTGGCGGGGTTGAAGCCTTTGCAGCCGAAACTAGAATATTTTCAAGAGTGTCCGTTGACTTGTCTATATCCTCCTTAGTAGATAATGCCGGCGTTAGTTCTATGTGTGAACAGACAAACTTTTTATATCTTGGCCAGTTTGTTCTAAAATTTGTGAGTCTGTAGGGTGGGTCGACAATGTGGGGGCGATTTAGCATATTTAGTAGAACAGGTGAGTGATCTGATGATAAATCTGCTAGTGCTTCGGCGGAGACCATGTTGCGGGGGACTTGCTTAGTGATTGCAAAATCAATCAGGTCTGGGATTTTTCTCGGGTCTGCTGGCCAGTATGTAGGACTACCCGGGGAGAGGCAAGATGGCGCGGCTTTTGCTCACACAGCAGACCGCATGCGACGCTGGGGGATAACATTTGATGGAACCTCGGACCCACTACGGTTCATCGAGCTCCTGGAGGAGAGAGCTACCAGTTACCGAATCGATACGAGGGACATGCCGCAGGCCATACCCGAACTGCTTCTAGGGTCCGCCGAGGATTGGTTCCGGACGAGCGGGTTACAGGGGAAACATGGACGGTATTCCGGCGGGAATTCCTGGATTTTTTCCTGCCGCCACGATACTTTCAGAGGCTCGAAGACGAGATCCGGCTCAGGTACCAGAAGTCGGGGGAGCCCTACAAGGAGTATATGGTGGATATCAGGCTTATGATGCGTCGAGCGGGATATTCGGAGGCCCAGGAGTTAGAACGGGTCTACGAAAATCTGTTACCAGAATACCAATTGTTCGTAAGGCGGAACGATTTTCGAACGCTGCGAGAACTAACCGCCCTCACTATAAACTATGAAGTGACGCGAGAGCGAGAAAAGGAGAGGAACCAGTGGAACTCGTACCAGGAACAGCGCCAACCACCCACCCCGAGGCCAAGAAACCCAGACACCCGAGCAACCATGTGGGTCTCACCTAAGGAATCACAGCCATCCAACCGGAACAACGATATCCAGCCATGCCCAGGAACCTCACTAGAACAGCCAAGGAGCAACGTGCGTGACGCCTGCCGGAGTTGCGGAATGACCGGTCACTTCGCCAGAGAGTGCCGCGGTCCACGGATGCTTTTCTGTTGGAGCTGCGGAAGGCAAGGAGTACGCACGGTGGAGTGTTGCCGGACCCAGCCGTCGGGAAACGGACAACCGCCCTCTCTATCAGACGCAGCGGGGGCGATGGGAACCAATGTCCGGCAGTAGCAGGGGTTATACAACTCCAGGGCGGCCGCATCACAGCCCACGTCATCATCGAGGGTTACGTAGTGGCAGCTACCGTGGACACTGGGGCAACGAGAAGCTTCATTGGCTCACAGTTAGCCCAGAAACTTGGAAACGACAGCAACCGGTGTAGCGTAAAAACCGTGGTTGCGCTAGCGGACGGAAGCCGGGAGGAGCTCACGCAAGATCTCTGGGTGGATGTACAGATCGGATCCTCCTGTACACAAGTCCAAATGTTGGAGTTGCCCGTCGTACTGGACGATGTGCTGCTCGGATTGGACTTCCTGGGGGCTATCAATGCAGTCCTTATCTGTGGGGGAGTGTCCTTACACCTAGGCACACGAGTGGCGAGCCACGTTCCATCCAGAGAGTTCGCAACCACCCTGGATCACAAAGAGACGACAGCAGTACGCAGTACAGTCGGCAAACGCGCGACTGGGTCTCCCAGCAAGGATACCCCAACAGCCGCAGTACGCAGCACAGTCGGCACACGCGCGATTATCACTTCACCCCGGAAAACCACGATAACACGACCAGGAACCCCCGCGGAAGACTACGAGGACAACATGGCCAGGTTTTTGGGCCCGAAGGTGGAAGAAGCGATTAAAAAAAACCCCTTCCGGCAGGAAAAAGCGACACCCAAGCTCGGAGAGCCCCTCCCCGTGACTGGACTCGCTACGGTTGGGATGATGTCAGCCACAACAGGGGGAGGGGAGCAGCTAAACCTACCCCCTATCGCACCGTGGATTACCAAGTTCCTGGAAGACGAGTTAGCCCGGGGAGCACGTGATCGTGCTGAAGGACGACCGGCCTATAAAACAGCGCTACTACCCAAAGAACCCGGCCATGCTCAAGATCATTAACGAGCAGGTCGACGAGTTACTGAGAGAGGGGCGTATCGAACCATCGAAGAGCCCGCACAGTACCCCAATCGTGCTGGTGGGGAAGAAGACGGGGGAGACCCGGATGTGCGTCGACTTCCGCCAGCTTAACGCGCGCTGCACACCCGATGCGTACCCGCTCCCGCGGATTAACTCGATCCTAGAGAGACTGAGGAACGCTAAGTTCATCAGCACCCTGGACCTCAAGAGCGGCTACTGGCAGATCCCGATGGCAAAACAGAGTCGCGAGTGCACGGCGTTTACTGTACCGGGGCGAGGACTGTTCCAATGGAAAGTAATGCCTTTTGGTTTACATTCGGCGCCAGCGACGTTCCAACGCGCTCTGGATAGTGTTATAGGACCCGAGATGGAGCCACACTTCGCTTACCTAGATGACATCATTGTCATCGGAACGTCGCTGGAGGAACACGTCCGTAACCTACGCGAGGTATTTCGTAGGTTGAGGAAGGCGAACCTCAAACTGAACAAGAAGTGTCATTTCTTTCAAAGAAAGATCGTATACCTCGGCCACGTGGTCAGCGAGCAAGGGATACACACGGATCCGGACAAAGTGGTCGCCGTCAGGAATTTGAAACCCCCTACAAGCACCAAGGAGTTACGACGCTGCCTAGGGATAGCGTCCTGGTATCGCCGTTTCGTCCCAAATTTTGCAACGGTAGTGCTGCCAATGTCGCAGTTACTACGAAAGGGTCGACGATGGGAGTGGACGAGCGAACAGCAGGAGGCGTTTGAACAGCTAAAAGCTTTGCTAACGGAAGCGCCTGTCCTGGCGTGCCCCGACTTCACCAAAAAGTTTGCATTACAGACGGACGCGAGCGACTACGGGATCGGAGGAGTCCTAACCCAAGACACGGACGAAGGAGTGCGGGTTATAGCCTACGTGAGCCGACGGCTCATCAAAGCAGAAGAAAATTACTCCGCCACAGAGAAGGAGTGCCTGGCCATTATCTGGGCCATCCGTAAGCTGCGATGTTACCTGGAGGGGTATCGTTTCGATGTGGTGACAGATCATTTAGCTTTAAAATGGCTAAATACGATCGAAAACCCAAATGGGAGGATCGCTCATTGGGCACTGGAGCTCCAACAATACCAGTTCGACGTCCATTACCGGAAGGGAAACCAGAACATCGTGGCAGACGCACTCTCCAGGCAGCCAGCGGAGGCTCCGTGTCATGTAGCGGAGGAGTCACCCGGGTGCCGGTGGCTAAAAAGGCGAAGACAGGAGTTACAAGAGAACCCGGAGAAATACCCGGATTATACTATCCAGAACGAGCAACTGTACCGTCACGTAGGGCTGAGACAGGACGGCGAGGAGTACGTACCCTGGAAGTTGTGCGTAGGGAGCGAGTCACGACGCAGAGTGCTACAGGAGTGCCACGATGCCCCAACCGCCGGACACTTGGGGATCCGCAAAACCACGACGAGGGTAGCACAGCGGTACTACTGGCCAGGGATGTTTCGCGACGTCGCACGGTACGTGAAACGATGTACCACCTGCCAGAAGTATAAGACGGAACAACTTAAACCGACGGGAAGGATGTTAACACGAAGGACTCAGCAACCGTTTGACACCCTCTGCGCGGATTTCGTGGGCCCGCTGCCAAGATCCAAACAAGGCAACACGATGCTCCTTGTGTTCTTCGACCTATTCTCTAAGTGGGTGGAATTGGTACCACTACGAAAGGCTACGACCACACACTTGGAGAAGGCATTCCGCGAGAGGATCCTCAGCCGTTTCGGAGTTCCGCACACATTCGTGTGCGATAATGGGACCCAGTTTACTAGCCGCGCGTTCAAGGGTTTTTGCAAGCGACTAGGGATGGAGTTGGAGCATACAGCACCTTACAGTCCCCAGCAGAACCCAACGGAGCGCGCGAATAGGACGGTGAAGACGATGATCGCACAATTCATCGAGGGGCCTCAGCATACGTGGGATGTCCTGTTACCAGAGATCTCCTTGGCAATTAACAGCAGTGTCTCTGACACTACGGGGTTCAGTCCGCCGTTCCTGACACAGGGTCGCGAGGCTCGTCTACCCAGAGGCCTATATGAGGAGGTGACGCCAGGTACCGGCAAAGAAGACCAGGACCCGGTAGGCCGAGCAAAGCAACTGCAGCAGCTTTACCAGTTGGCAAGAGAAAATGCGCAACGGGCTTCAGCCGAGTAGAGCCGCCACTACAACCTTCGCCGGAGGGACTGGAGACCTTCCCCGGGAGACTCGGTGCTATTACGGCAGCATGTGTTATCCAAAGCAGCTGAAGGGATTCGCAGCGAAACTAGCTCCAATATCGCCGACCTCAAACCATTCCAGCCGGCCGAGGACGACGAGGAGAAATCTTAAAATAAGCCCTAGCCACTATTTAATTAAAAAAAAAAAAATACTTACAAATTGTTAGCCGCAAGCACTGTGTCGTAGGGCATAGAGGGATAGCAGGAAAATTACCCAACTTTACCGTGCTTATACCTCCACAGGCAATGGAGAACGCAGGTCGATTGCCCCTACGCCAACGGCAACAGCAAGTAGAAGAATGGCTCAACGAGCTGAGGCTCAACGAGCTCCCACTGCAAGGGGAACAGCCTGATGTCATCATGGCCCACGACTCCGAAGACGAGGACACGGTGAGCCAACCAGAGGACGTAGTCGACGAAGACGACATCAGCACCATCCCATTTCCTGAACTGGAGGAAATCATGGACCCGTGCGTGTCCTCAACCACGCACACGCCACCACAAATCTCGCGGCTCCAGGTGCTGTCCGATAACGCGGGCGTATCCACGACCCGGCCCGGCCGAGCATTACGGTGGGTGGAGCCACCTCCCGAAGAGCTAGAGGCCGCAGCATCCGAGCTACTCGCAACCCTGCAACCCGCGGACGAGCTGGAGGACTGGGAGATGGCCTTACACCTGCCACTGGAGGAAGTAGAGGACATGCTAGGAGCACCGGGCAGTGTGACAGAGGTAAACCGCGCGTTGTTTACACACCAGGAAGGGTGGCGGAAAGCTCCGTCAGACTGGCGAGTAGCAACACCAGGACGACGGTTGCCGGAAACTTTAATGAAACGGATCCGATCCCGGCAAGCTCTAGGTGTCCGCCGCCGAATCCGGTTCGCGCTCCATGAGGACGGAGCAACCTTCCGGGTTATGATGGGCACAGGAGGACGTGTGTCAGTGGTCTTCCACTGGCATAGTAAGAGGGGGGGTATGAGGACTCAGAACTGAGTCCCACAAAACTTACCAATGATGTTAAATTATACTTTAGGGCAATGGAGCCACCAAACGGAGTTATAGCCATAGCAGCTATTTAGTTATAAGTTAGTTATTGTTTATTAATGGTTAGGGCAATGGAGCCAAATGAAATAGAAGCCAGAGGAAAAAAAATAGTTATTTAGTTATAAGCCAGACGACAGTTCCTTAAGAAGCAGATATACCCCACCAATAGGAACACAGGGTATAGTCTCGCCCTCGGAGAGCGCAAACACACACAGTCGCCCGCACATGCGTACACTCAAAGAACGGCGCCCATAAACAGCTGGAGAGAGAGAGAGAGAGCGCAAACAAACACAGACGCACGCACATGCGCGCACGCAAAGAGCGGCGCTCACAAATGGCTGGAGAGCGCAAACGAACACAGACGCTCGCACATGCGCGCACTCAAAGAGCGGCGCCCACAAAACGGCTGGAGAACGCAAACACACACAGACACCCGCACATGCGCGCACTCAAAGAGCGGCGCTCACAGACAGCTGGAGAGAGAAAGAGCATGCACTCAAGCACTCAAAACGAAAAGCGACGGAAACAACAGGGTTTTGGAGTGAAACCGGCAAAAGGCAGATGAGCGCCGGCAAAGGAGATGAGTGAAAAGGAGTCGAGCAGTGACCCTGAAAGGGACAAGACGTGCAAAAAAAAAGATAAGAAAGAAAGTGCCAAAAGCGACAAGACGTGCGAGAGAGGCGAAAACCACTGAGAGAGGCAAAAATCACTCAAGCTGGAGGCGCTCGCATACAGGGTGACATTTTTGAGTCGCCAACCGTGGATAGCCAAAGTATAGACTGTGGGTCTGTTTTTATATGTTTATTTTAAGTATCAGTGCTTCGTTGGGGTGTGTATATAGGTGTCCGTATATGTGTGAGTATGTGCATGTGTATATAGGCAGTATGTAGGTGTGTGTAAGTGTGTTTAGAGACGTGCAGGTGCGAAAAGGCAGCGATACCGGTGCAGGAGAGTAACGCATGTCTGTGTGTTCTCACTGTGCTGAAGTTTCACTGGTGCGGTGACGGTCAACACCCATCGCATACAGTGAAGCTTCCAGTACAGTCGCAGGGCGAAAGTCTCAGAGCTGACGGTCAACATCCCGGCCCTGAGACTCTCAAACTGTAAAGAGAACACTAGGCATGCGGCACTTTCCCTGTTACTGGTTGCTGACGGGCCACCCCGCTCTGCACCTCACCTGCAAGTCGGCCCCGCCGCTTGCAATCCCTTGCCTTCCCCTCCAGGCACCCACATATTTACCGCCCCCCCCTCGTCCAGGGTCTCAGCACCACTACAAATAACTTGTAACGGTAGCCCTGGCGTGACTGAGCCCACCTCAGCCCTAGAACGCTACCTTACACATGCAACTACAATTCTCGGAACGCCAAGACAGCTGTTCAGCACTATATCTTCACAAAGGATCAACCAGTGGTCAGCAAAGCACGTCGATTAAATCCAGAAAAGTTGGCAATCGCCAAAAGAGAATTTGACTACATGCTAAAGCAAGGCATTTGTAGCCCCAGCAGCAGTCAATGGGCTAGCCCATTGCACATGGTGGCTAAGAAGACCAAAAATGAATGGCGCCCTTGTGGAGACTACAGACGGCAATCATGTCACAAGGCCTGACTGGTATCCACTGCCGCATATTCATGACTTCTCATACGAGCTGAACGAAAAATGTATTTTTTCAACAATTGATCTGGAAAGGGCATATCATCAGATCCCAATCGCACCTGAACATCGCAACAAAACGGCCATCATTACGCCATTCGGGCGTTACGAATTCAATGTAATGACTTGTGGGCTATGCAACGCGAGCCAAACTTTCCAACGATTCATGGATCAAATATTTCGCGATATGGATTATGTAATAGTTTACATAGACTACATCTCTATAGCATCTCAAAACGCTGAAGAGCACTTCCAACACGTGAGGAACGTCTTCAATCGATTGCGACAAAACGGACTGAGCATAAATGCATCAAAATGCATTTTCGGTCAACAGCAAGTAAATTTCCTTGGATACCGAATCTCAAAAGAGGGTATTATTCCAATGAAGGATCGAATTGCAGCAATTACAGACTTCCAGAAGCCAAAGTTGGCACATGAATTCAAAAGTTTTCTTGCAATGCTTAACGTATATAGGCGTTACTTACCAAACGCTGCATACAAACAAGGGGTGCTACAAAGACTCATAAAAATCGGAAGAAAGACAAAACACCCATTATATGGAATGAAGAGGCTTTACAAATGTTTGAGCAGTGTAAGCATGATTTGGCTCAAGTCACAGCATTAGCGCATCCATCTACCAAATTCAAAGCAAGTCCTGCACGTGGATGCCAGCAACTTTTGTGTAGGTGCAGCATTAAACGAATACACAAATGGCTGTCTCAAGCCTCTGGGATTTTACTCGAAGAGGATTTCGGATTCACAAAAGATGCAAAGCACATATGATCGGGAGCTACTAGCAATCTACCTGGCAGTAAAATACTTCACTCACATGATTGAAGGCCGCAGCTGTACGATACTAACCGATCACAAGCCCCTCACTTTTGCATTTCAGCAGAATCCAGAAAAGACTACGCCTAAGCAAACACGCCAGCTTAGCTTCATCAGTGAATACACTATTGATATTCAGCACATTCCTGGTAAAGATAATATCGTTGCTGATGTACTCTCCAGGGTGGAAGCTATTTTCAATGAGGATCAAATCGACTTCGAAAAACTGGCTGAGTGTCAACAAATGGATGAGGAATTGAAACAGCAGCTCCATGGCTCTACTTTGCAACTCAAACAAATTCAAATAACTGGCTCCAAGGCAGCACTGTACTGTGATACAGCTCAAAATCGAATCCGTCCATATATTACACAGGATTTTTGTAAGCAAATTTTTAACTCACTGCACAAATTATCGCATCCAGGCAAGCGGGCTACCGTAAGGCTTATCACCGAACGTTTCGTGTGGAAGGACATGAAAAGAGACATCGCACGCTGGGTTAGCAACTGCAACAACTGTCACCGAGCTAAAATCGGACGGCACAATAAGGCCGCTTTGCAGAAATTCAACCTTCCTGACAAACGATTCGAGCATATAAACGTCGACATAATCGGACCTTTGCCAATATCTGACAATTTAAGGTATTGCCTTACTTATATAGATCGATTTACTCGATGGCCGACTGCAATACCAATAGCTGATATAACAGCAGAGACGATTGCAAAGTGGCTGGATCGCACAATTTGGCATACCACGCTTCATCACCACTGACCAAGGGCGACAATTTGAGTCAAAGCTTTTCAAGCAACTCACAAAATTAACCGGATCTAAGTACCTGCGGACAACGGCCTATCACCCGCAAGCAAATGGCTTAGTGGAGAGAATGCACAGGACCTTAAAGAGCGCAATCAAATGTCACACTAACTCCAATTGGGCAGATAGCATTCCTATTGTACTCCTTAGTTTACGAGCTACAATAAAAGAAGATCTCAACGCTACTCCGGCTGAGCTTGTTTACGGAACCACTCTACGGCTGCCTGGAGAATTTTTCGACAAGCCATCGGAGGAATATATCGCAAGCGAATTTATTGGGCATTTAAGAGCGACAATGGCACAGCTAAAATCCATCAACACTTCTCATCATACGCCAGATAAGATATTTGTTCAAAAAGATCTCAAAACTTGCTCTCACGTTTTCTTAAGGGATGACACAGTCAAAGCTCCACTTAAGGCGCCATACGACGGCCCATTTCAAGTTCTCGAGCGAAACGATAAGAATTTCATCATTGACATCAACGGCAAGCGCACAACAGTTACCATCGATCGCATTAAAGCTGCGTTTATAGAAGCTCCAGCATCTTCTCCTGCTGCTGATCAACCAATTAGTAACCAGCAAGGACCTCCGGAGAAACAAACAACACGCAGTGGCCGAGAAGTCAATCTACCAACAAGGTACTTAAATTCGTTGACCAGCAGCAGCATCGGAGGGGGAGTAGATGTGGCAGTCACGATACATCGCGAACAAGTTCCACCAATCGATAGTTAAGTCGATGACAGCCCAGCTGCAATCGAGTTAGAAGCCACCACTAAGAAAGCGACGCCAAAAAGAGCTACACACAATTACGAAGATTAAAAACTGTAGAATTAAGTGAAATAAATGAATAAACATAATTTGCTACTTAATTCCATAAAGTATTAGCTGTTGGAGAAAAAACTGTTGGTTATTTAGGTTTTATTTAAAGCGGATGTACAAAGTTTATTTGTGATTGTTGGTTTTACATTTAATTGACGACGCGCGCTCTGCCGTTGTACACAGACCGGCAAAAGCTTTCTTACCACACTGACGGATCAGTGTGACCAAAGGGTATTAACAAATAGGGTTGCCAGCTGCATTTCCAACACTTCCCCTCAGATGGCACTTTACTTATGGATTTGTCTCATACTCAACATTTGAATGCATGAGACGTGTTTTGGCTTCGCCAGACCCTTGGTTAATACATCCGCCGGCATCTTGTCTGTTGGGATGTATTTCACATTGATGTCATCCTTCTCGACGAGTTCTCGCACAAAATGGTAACGGATGTCAATGTGCTTCGTCCGTTTATGGAATATCGGATTCCTTGTGAGCTGATCAGCTCCCTGGTTGTCGTTGTAGATTGTGGTGGTGCCCAGTTGCCCCATAATCTCTTGCAGAAAACTTCGAAGGTGGACGGCTTCTTTGGACGACTCAGATAGCGCCATGTATTCTGCTTCCGTACTCGACAACGCAACAGTTCGTTGCTTGCGACATTCCCAGGATACCGCCGCATCGGACATCTTAAATGCAAACCCTGTAAAAGACCTGCGATAATCAGAATTTGCTGCCCAGTCGGCATCTGCATAGCCGACCAACTGTTCACCAGTTTGCGTGAACAATAATCCATGGTTTGGAGTACCCTTCAAGTAACGCAATACACTCTTAGCTGCAACCCAGTGTTGCTTGCCATAGGACGTGTTGTATTGGCTCAGGACACTAACGACGTGTGCAATATCCGGACGTGTAGACACTGCCAGCGTTTGGAGCTGCAACGATCTGATTGTGGATTAATTTCGGTCTACCAGGTTTACTTGTACGTTGTTTCCTTGGCCTGCCAGGGCCACGCTTCATTTGCACCTCCGGATGGGCTTCGTCTGATGAACTTTCACTGCCGTTATCAGTTTCTTCTTGATTTGTAGGTACGCTTTCTACATCTTGTCCATCCGTTTCGGCAAATTCCTCGAAGTTGTTATCTTTACCAAATTGGTTTGTAAAGACCACGTCACGACTCTTTAGCACAGTTCTTGCTTCCGGGTCATACAGCCTGTATACCTTTGCATTGTTGCAGTAACCTATGAATATGCTTTTCTTCGATTTTGGGGTGAACTTGCCTTTTGGTCGTTTGTTGAGCGAATACACAATTTGCCCAAACGTACGTAGATGTTTCACAACTGGGATACGTCTATTCCACAGTTTAAAAGGTGTTTCGCCACACAGGCTACTCGACGGACATCTGTTCCTTATATAGTTTCCAGTGTTGACTGCTTCGGCTCAATAGCTTGGAGGTAGTGCTGCCTGTATCATCATACAGCGCGCCATTTCTACAAGCGTTCTATTCTTACGCTCAGCTACTCCATTTTGCTGTGGGGTACACTCGACTGTGAATTCGAGCTGAATACCTGCACCCGCCAGGTACTTCTTGAACTCGTTGTTCGTATATTCTGTTCCATTGTCTGATCTCAATGTCTTCAGCTTCCTTCCAGTCTTACGTTCAGCAAAGTTTTGAAACTCCTTGAATTTTTCTAAAACTTCCGATTTTGCCTTGATTGTATATAGCTCGCACCACTTTGAATGGTCGTCTATAAAAGTCACGAAATAACGGTTGCCTCCATGACTATGCACACGCATAGGACCACATACGTCGCTGTGGACCAATTCTAGGACTTTTCGGGATCTGGAGCTCGACGATGGGAACGGCTTCTGAGATTGCTTCCCCTTAATGCATACTTCGCATTGTGGTAAACTTCTGCTTAAGTTTACTCTTACTCCCTGGACCATACGTAGTTGTATGGCTGCTTTGAGATCCTTTTCGTTGAGATGACCAAAACGTTCGTGCCATTCTTTGATATCGTTTTGATTATGACTTGATACCTGGCAGCTTTCTCTTATTTCTTTCGTATAGTATAGATCTAACTTACGTTTGGCTCTAAACACTGTCTGGCCATTAGATACTTTTATTATTTCTGCTCCGTCTTTCTTGAATAAGACGTTATAGCCATGATCTCAAATCTTTGAGACGGACAACAGATTTTCCCTTAAATCAGCGTGTTTAAAAGGTTTACTGAGAAACTCTTGGTTGGGTTAAACGGAACTAATCCACAACCTTCTATTTCTGTCGAGTCATTATTTGCGAGCTTTAGATTTGAACACTCTGCTTTACTGAT
Organism: Zaprionus camerounensis; assembly: GCA_018904165.1. NCBI lineage: Eukaryota > Metazoa > Arthropoda > Insecta > Diptera > Drosophilidae > Zaprionus > Zaprionus camerounensis. The sequence goes on along the minus strand of JAEIFS010000546.1, from coordinate 16,866 downwards.
CTTTTCAAATCTATTTTCCTGCGAACACATGTGTGATGTCGCTTCAGAATCCAAACACCAGCCTTTCTGCTCACTACTGACAGAGTTTGCTATTTCTGCCTTCATGCTCGACTTATTGTTACTGTCTTGTTCTTTTGATTTACACTCCGCTGCTTTATGTCCAACTTTTCCTCACTCATAGTACCTGTACTTGAACTTTTGTTCAGTTTTCCTTTCCTTTTCCTTATTGTTTTTGTACTTCTTGTTTACAAAAAGCGCTCCAGGAGTAGGCTCACTACTATTCCTTTTTCGGGCTTCATATTCGTCAAGCAACTTGATCTTAAGTGCTTCTGGCGTCAATAAGGTGTCTTGTGTTTCGATCGCTATACGAAACGGTTCGTATTCTTCAGGAATGCTATACAACAACAGTATGGATAACAAATCATTTATATTTACCAACTCTACTTCATTTAGTTTATCGACGATATCGAAAAACTTATCTATGTGATTTCTCATATCACCGCCATTGCCTAATTTTAACAAAATTAGCGACTTCAATAGGGATGCTTTGCGAGCTGGCCCTTTAGATTGGTAAGCATCGTGTAGCTTTCTCCATACAGCGTTTGACGTGGCACAGTTCTTTATTTGTTTCAACTCTGTAGTTGACATGGATAGAATCAAGTCTGATTTTGACTTTGCATCTTGATTGTCCCACTGTGCATTGTTTTCTTCGGTTTTAACACATGTTCCGTTAACATATTTCCAATTGTCATTTTTAATTAGCAGCGCTTGGATTTGTATTTTCCAAGTATCAAAATTGTCTTTGCCCAAAGGCTCGAGTCGCACATTGTTAACACTCATTTTTTTTTAATAATGTTCTTACTTTAGAATTCGACGCGTATGCGATCACTCTGGCGCCACTTAGGTGACATACACACACATTTGTTCTTGGTAAAAAATTTAATTTCACCACTGATCGCAATTCTTGAACACGAATTTGTGCAATTGAGCTACACAAGCACAATTGCAATCTGTTGCAATTAAATAAGACACTTTTGTACACCCGCGCAGTGGAAGCGTGCTGGTCCCATAACCTGTTGGTTATTTAGGTTTTATTTAAAGCGGATGTACAAAGTTTATTTGTGATTGTTGGTTTTACATTTAATTGACGACGCGCGCTCTGCCGTTGTACATAGACCGGCAAAAGCTTTCTTACCACACTGACGCTCGGATCAGTGTGACCAAAGGGTATTAACAAATAGGGTTGCCAGATGCATTTCCAACAAAAACCTACTCTGAAATTATATCTGTTAAATTAAGAGTTAGTTATTAAAAAGAAAAAATTGAAGTGTAGTGTAAATTAGTTTAGGGCGGAGCGGGAGCGCAATAAAGGTCTCTCTTCTCTAGTTTTGCATTCGCCCCGTTTCGCAGCCGTAGTTAAGCTAGGCTAAGCAATGGAGTACTCGCTCATTATATATTGAAACGAACGCACGTCTCTTTTTTCGTCTTCGCCAAATTACAGCCACCCAAGTTTTCGGTAAAAAATAATTAAATTTTCATGGCGCCCCCGGGTGGACTGTAAATTAAAAAGGCATTGTGAATTTTTTTTAACGTGACAGTGACACCTAAAGTGTAAATAAACACATACAGTGTGTACGAAGTGCTTAATAAGCCAATAAATAATTGCCTTCGGTTCGTGGGTGGAAACAATTCGCGTCGGTCGCGTTAAGTGCTACAATTGTGTTCCTGCTAAAGTCTTCGAGGGATACCCTGCAATTGCTGCAAGCGCCAAGGAAAGTAGCAGCCGGTCAACCCGTTCCAAAACCACAGGTATTTGTTTGAAAAATTGAAAGCGTCTTAAATTGGTTTTTAGCATTTCGCGTTCAATTCTTCGCACATACGTACACGATAATATAGTTGAGCTTATTTGCATGCATATATATACGCCACATATCAAACATATGCGTATATACATACATACAGACAGGCATCGTAGTTAAATTCTTATATATTTGAACTGCTATTGGATGCAATTGTCTGTTGTTGTTTATGTTCCATTGCAAACAACAATTTGCAGCGGCGAATTTTTCGTTTCTTTGGTCTCCCATTCGTTCGTCCGCCAGCTGCACTTCTAGATGCATACGTACGCACATTTACACAGCAAGCTACAGCGGTGATTTTTTTCGTTTTCGTTTTCGCACGTCACCCGCTCACTAGCATTTGTTGTTTGCGCGCTTGAACTCAAACGGCAAGTGATACGCATACTCTACTTTTGGTCGGGTATAACTCTTTTTCGGTATCACTTGCAACGAACTATTTTTTTGATAACTAGTGCTTCGACAATTATTCAAGTATATTTGTTTTCGTCATTTATTGTATTATGCAATAAAAACATATACAAGGTTTCGTTGTTGACTTCAAGGTCAAAAGTAGCGCCGCTCAAGACGAAAACACTTCCTATACTTGAGTTATGTGCCGCTCACCTTCTAGCTGATCTTTGCCACAGAATCAAGCCCTTATTGAAAATAAATATCGAACGAATCGTCTACTGGTCGGATTCAGAAGTTACTCTTCACTGGATCCGATCTCATCCTTCCTCGTTGGCGACGTTCGTTTCGAACAGAGTGCCTGAGATTTAGGACTGGTCCAAAGAAGCTACATGGCGACATGTACCAACAAAACAAAACCCAGCAGATGTAGTATCAAGAATTTGCGACATTGACGACTTGAAGGAGTCAATCTGGTTTGGTGGTTTTTGAAGAACGAAGCTGAAGATTGGCCCGTTAATCCGCACCTAGAGCTGTCAAGAGAGATGATGGAGCTGGAGAAAAGAAAAACAGCAGTTGGACTGCCGTAATTAAATCGGATCTAGTGGACATCATCGAGGGATTCTCGTCACACCTAAACTGCTAAGGGTATTTTTTTATATGTCCCGCTTCATAGCTTCAAGCTATAAAGAAGCCTTTTTAAAAATTATCGAAGTTGTTCAATGTCACGAATTTGATGATGACATTAAAAGAGTTCGCAAGGGATCCAAGCTTGGCCCTTGTCTTCAGCGATTAAATCCATTTATCCACGAAGACAAGGGAACTTGATGTAAGTTCTCGTTGTTGAGAGTTGGGGGGCGACTAGCAAATGCTCCTATATCGTATGATGCCAAGTTTCCATTGTTGTTGACTAAACGCTCTCAATTTGTACAGAGCTATGTCCGACATTTGCATCAAACCAATTTTCATGTTGGCCCACGAGCACTTGTGAGTATCCTTCGGGAGCGTATTTGGATAGTTAACGCTCAGGAGGTCTGCAGTCAGGCAGTTCGTTCGTGCATTAGATGTTTCAAATGCAAACCGCGACTTCTGACTCAAATAATGGGGAATTTACCCGCAGACCGACTCCGTGCTCTCCGCCCCTTTAACATCTGTGGCGTTGACTTTTGTGGTCCAGTGTACACGACACTTAAAATCCGTGGTAGGCCCCCTTATAAGTCCTACATAGCGCGGTTCGTGTGCTTTCATTTAGAAGTTGTTTAGAAGTTGTTTCCGATCTATCCACTGACTCCTTTTTATTATGTTTTCAAAGGTTTGTTGGTCGCCGAGCATGTCCGAAATCGTTTACTGCGATAACGCGACGAACTTCGTCGGAGCGAGTCGCCACTTCGACGATCTGCGACGGAAGATCGTGGAGCAAAAGGACGCAAGTCGCGAATTCGCATCAAAAAGCGGATGCGAATTTGCGTTCACACCGCCACGAGCACCACACATGGGAGGGCTCTGGGAGGCAGGTGTGAAAACTGCAAAGCACCTACTCCTACGAGCGGTGGGCAGCGCGCAGCTAACAGCGGAGGAGCTGCAAACGGTCCTCGTCGGCGTCGAGGCGGTGCTGAACTCGAGGCCACTCGGACCAATCAGCCAGGACCCCAGCGACGGAGAGGCCCTAACCCCAGGGCACCTGCTGACAGGCGGGTCGCTACTCGCCCCACCAGCAATCCGGACCCCGGACCAGACGGGTCTCAATTGCTTGCGGCGATGGCGACTTGTCTCGTCAGTCAGGCAAATGTTCTGGCAGCGATGGTCCCGCGAATATGTCCTGGGGCTTCAAATCCGGGGCAAGTGGCAGCAGCAGCAGCCCAACGTCAAAGAGGGCACACTCGTCGTCGTCGCCGAAGACAATCTGCCTCCGCAACAGTGGCTCCTCGGCAGGATCGTGGCAACTCACGCAGGGCAGGACGGCATGGTCAGGGTCGTCGATCTTAGGACCAGCGAAGGGAGACTGTACAGACGGGCCATTCATAAACTGGCTCCATTACCGGTTGCTTGAAGCCTTACAGGCCTTCAACGGGGCCGGTGTTAAATTAAGTTAGTTATTAGAAAGAAAAACTTGAAGTATAGTGTAATTAGTTTAGGGCGGAGCGGGAGCGTAATAAAGTTCTCTCTTTTGTCTTGTTTTGAATTCGCCCCGTTTCGCCGCCGTAGTTAAGCTAGGCTAAGCAATGAAGTACTCGCAAAATATACATTGTAACGAACGCACGTCTCTTGTTGTCGTCTTTTCAAATTACAGCCACCAAAGTTCTCGGTAAAAACAATTAAATAAACTCATTTAATTTTTTCAGATTCATAATTTGAGATTTCCATGTATGCTAGCAGGCTTTCTATTATCTGTAAAATGTTATGATTTATTATGTGCGGGTTCAAGTTTATGCCGTGCCCATAAATTGTGACCCATTTGCAAAGGGAGCAAAGGCCTCAACTTGGACTCTGACTCCGTCTCTGACTGCGGCACAGACATTTTCAGCCTGGCATGCCACAGCCGGCAGCAGTTAAGTCAATTAATTGGCTTTAGATTTATTAGTTCTATTTTTCTAGTCCCTCTACCATCTAGTCGCCTCTTTCTCCTCGCACATACATATGTTGTGATTTATTGTGCGAAGAATTCAAAAAAGAAGAAACTCTTCTCATTCCGCACGCACGTAGGTTCGCGTAGGAAGGCGTGGCATTTGCATATAAATAGATATGTCACTTTTAAACATTAGAGAGTGTTGGGGGGGCATATTGCGTTTTAGACGTAGCTAGCGAATTTCGCGCAACATTAAATTAGCCTGAATTATTAACAGGGCCAACACTTGTAGTAGCGCCTGTTACTGGGTTATTTTATGTTTAAACGTCGATATAACGTAACGAATAAATTCGACCTAAAAGTAGGCAATGAAAAATGTTGATGTTCAAAAGCGCCATCTATGATCAGGAATATGAAATATGGTACGATCGGCTATTAGCGCCATCTGTTGGCGATATATTCACAAGTTCCAATAAATAAATGCAATTATCTGCAATCGAATTGCATCAGTAACTAAGTCAAGGCCAATCGACATATCACGGTGACTGACCAAGACGTCGGACGTGCGCTTCCGCTGAAAAAAAAGACTTTCAAGCGTGGGAAAAAAATTATATTTTTGGCACATGCTGCCTAAAAATTGTGATTGAAAATAAATAAGTTGTAAGTACGCTTCCGCATAATTTATTATATAAATTCTAAAAAGTGAATTTAAATAAATTCTTAGGATGCCGAATATTTTTCTGGAGTAAGAAAAATTAGCAAAAGCGTGACTAGAACCCCAACTTTGGTGCCAGACCAGGTAAATATTTTCTTTAATGTCGAGAAAATAGTTTTCTGCAGAATCTAATAATTAATTAATCCTACTATCTATCGGGTCGACGCAATCCGACCGCCCGCGATCGGCAACTCCCAACCCGCCAAACGAACACCTGCTTACAGCGAACGTCATAAAACGATCTTGCTCTTCGTCTCCCATACCAACAAAATCTGCTTACACCAAGCAAAGAGAACAGAACTTAACTGTAACAGCAAGCACAAACTCTTCAATTGTCGCGACAACCTCAATAACAAAAACAACACCGATGCCGACTGCCCGCTCATCAAATACAAACACAACGAAAGCTGCGCAGACAGCAAAACAAACTGCAACAAACGAAAACGAAAACGGAAAGCCGGCCATACAGACTGGAATGGATCGCTATATCCAAATAAAACGAAAGTTGAGCCCCCAAAAAAATGTAAACAAACCAAAAATCACACGCGCCAACGCCAACACAACGTTAGGCGAAGTACCGAACAATGCCAACAGATTTGACATTTTGGCAGACACTATTGAAGACCTGCCCGTTGAAGCTGATGGAAGCGATAAAAATAAGCCAAAGCCAAAGCCACCACCAATTTGTACGTGAGAAAAGCTCTAGTACATTTGTAAACAATGTAATAAAGCTCATAGGTGACGCAAATTTCCACATAATTCCCTTAGTTAGGGGCAACATTCATGAAACTAAAGTCCAGACCAAGTCTGAACAACACTTTAGAGCCTTAACAGAGTATTTGGACGAAAGAGAAAAAAGCTATTACACATACCAGCTAAAAAGCTGTAAGGGTCTGCAAGTCGTACTAAAGGGCATAGAGCCTGATGTCACACCAGACGAAATAAAGCTGGCGCTACAGGATAAAGGATTTACCGCAAAATCAGTCTTCAACATCTTAAACAAAAATAGACAGCCGCAACCACTCTTCAAGGTCGAACTTGCACCAGAAGCAAAGATGCCGAAAAGAAACGATGTGCATCCAATCTACAAACTCCAATTTTTACTACATCGTAGAATCACCGTAGAAGAACCTCACAAACGTAACAATCTGGTACAATGTATGAACTGCCAAGATTACGGCCATACAAAGTCTTACTGTAAGCTGCGCCCAGTGTGCGTAGTCTGTGGCGAGCTCCACGACAAAGCCAGCTGCAGTGCATCCAAAGAAGACTCAAGCGGAAAAAGGTGTGGCAACTGCGGAGGCAATCACACTGCCAACTACAGAGGCTGCCCAGTATACAAAGATCTCAAAAGCCGCATTAACCAGCGCGTAGCCAATGTACGCTCACAAAACGCACCGAATACAAAAACACCCTCCAAAAACAACCCAGAAGTTTTCTTCTCTACCGCAGCCAGATCCTCACTTGGTACAGGATTCGTTACCAAAAACGCTTCATATGCAAGCGCTTTAAGATCAGGTCTAGAGCCCCCAGCCTCCAATGCGCCATGTTCACAAGCCAAATATGTGGACTCCAACTCGGTACAAGACAAAAAGCCAATGGAACAACAACTAAACAATTTCGAAGCAATGATACTTACCTTGCAGCAGAGCATGACGGAGTTTATGGCGTTTATGCGGACAACCATGCAAGATCTAATGCGTAATCAAAACATGTTGATACAATTGCTTGTATCACAACAATTTTTTTTTTTTTTTTTTTTTCCAAAAACAAAATAATTATCTTCATGGCCTCGCTAAGAATCTCTACGTGGAACGCCAACGGCGTTTCACAGCACAAACTTGAGCTAGCTCAATTCCTACTCGAAAAGCACATTGACGTAATGCTACTTTCGGAAACACACCTCACCAACAAATATAACTTCAACACAAGAGGATATATTTTCTACGGAACCAACCACCCTGATGGTAAGGCCCACGGCGGGACCGGGATTTTGATAAGAAGCCGTCTCAAGCACCACTGTCATATTGAGACTGCCAAAAACTATCTACAAGCAACATCATTAAAAATTCATTTGGATAATGGTAACCAGCTTACTTTAGCCGCTGTTTACTGCCCACCACGTTTCACTGTATCTGAAAACCAATTTATGGAATTCTTCAACTCACTTGGAGAACATTTTATAGCAGCTGGGGACTATAATGCCAAGCATACACACTGGGGGTCTCGACTCGTGAATCCAAAAGGAAAACAGCTCTACAACGCCATTATAAAAGCAAACAACAAGCTCGACCACGTTTCTCCTGGCACACCTACATACTGGCCTACTGACCCCAAAAAACTACCTGATCTAATTGATTTCGCAGTCACCAAAAACATTTCCCGTAATTTGATAAGCGCCGAGTGCCTCTCAGACCTATCATCTGACCACTCGCCCCTCCTAATAAATCTGCTCCGACACCCAGAACCAGCAAACCACTCTTATAAGTTGACTTCAGAAAAAACCAACTGGCTCAAATACAAAAAATACATAAGCTCTCACATTGAGCTTAACCCACCTCTTGAAGCTGAAGCTGACATTGATAGTTTTGTTTACTCACTGGAGTCAATCATCGTTGCTGCAGCTCGCTGCTCAACGCCGCAAACAGTAAGCAAAATTACAAATCACAAAAAGACCAACCTGCAAATCGAACAACTTGTTCGCGAAAAACGGCGCCTACGGCGAGAATGGCAGTCCTCCAGATCACCGTCGGCAAAACAAAAGTTAAAAGACGCCACACGCAAACTTACAAATGCTTTAAAGCAAGAAGAAGAGCTTGCCCAACGTATTTATATTGAAAAATTATCAACATCCAGTATAAAAAACTCACTGTGGAAAGCTCACCCAACTCTTGGCTCACCCACAGTACCAGTGGTCCCTATTAGAAACCACACAGGTGGTTGGGCCCGTAGCGACAAAAATAGAGCCAGCACATTTGCCACTCATCTACAAAAAGTCTTCCAACCGAATTCTGCAACAAACACGTTCGAAATTCCGCCCGCAACAGACGACTCCCAGCTTCATCATGCTCCAGTTGTGTTTCGCTCAAACGAAATCTCAAAAATCATCAAAGAACATCTGAACCCAAAAAAATCTGCAGGGTGTGACCTAATTACCCCTAAGATGATTATTGAGCTGCCTTACTGTGCCGTATGCAGCATTACCCAACTCTTCAATGCCATCAACAAACTTGGCTACTTTCCAGGAAGATGGAAAAAGTCAATAATAATAATGATACCAAAGCCGGGAAAAGATCACACTGTTCCATCGTCGTACAGACCCATAAGCCTTCTATCCTGCTTATCGAAACTTTTCGAAAAATGCCTACTGTCTCTGACTATTACTCCATTCCTGAACACGCACAACACAATACCAGCACACCAATTTGGCTTTCGTGAAAAACACGGAACTATTGAGCAAGTTAACCGCATAACATCAGAAATACGAAACGCATTTGAAAAACGGGAATACTGCTCTGCGATATTTCTAGATGTTTCGCAGGCATTCGACAGAGTTTGGCTGGACGGTCTGATGTACAAAATCAAATCAACGCTTCCAAACAACACTCATAAACTGCTAGAGTCGTACCTCTACAACAGGAAGTTTGTAGTGAGGTGCAACACTGCGATATCCGACGAACACAGTATTGAAGCTGGTGTCCCACAAGGCAGCGTACTAGGCCCAACACTATACGTCCTATTCACAGCAGACATCCCTACAAGCAGCAACCTGACAGTTTCAACATTTGCGGATGACACAGCTATTCTCAGCCGCTCCAGATGCCCAATCAAAGCATCATCTCAGCTAGCCATCTACCTGGTCGACGTGGAAAAGTGGTTATCCGACTGGCGTATAAAGGTAAACGAACAAAAATGCAAGCAAGTAACTTTCACCCTTAATAGGCAAGATTGCCCACCGCTCACGCTGAACAACGTCGCACTTCCAACAGCAAACGAAGTGACGTATCTGGGAGTACACCTCGATAGAAGACTAACTTGGCGCCGACACATCGAAGCCAAGAGAACTCACTTAAAACTGAAGGCCAACAGCCTTCATTGGCTTATCAACTCCCGCTCACCACTCAGTTTGGACTTTAAGGTTCTGCTCTACAACTCAGTGCTAAAACCAATCTGGACTTACGGCTGCCAGCTATGGGGAAATGCCAGCAACAGCAACATTGATATCGTTCAGAGAGCCCAGACGAAGATATTGAGAACTATCACCGGGGCACCGTGGTACGTTCGAAATGCCAACATTCACAAAGATCTAAACGTGCCACCTGTAAAAGACGAAATTGCGGAAAAAAAGGAAAAGTACCTTAGCAAGCTATCAACGCATCCAAACCAGCTCGCGAGGAGTCTAACAAGGCTAAGCAGCCGATCACGCCTACGTCGAAACGACTTCCCAACCCAGCAGTAATTTTTTTTAGGGCCGCTTTTATAATACAGTTCAAGAAATGGACTGGTAATTAGTATTTACACTTAAGATTTGTTAACTTGTTGTTAGTTTTCGGTACTGAAAAGATACAACAAATAAAAGCTCCAAACTGGAAAAAAAAAAAAAATCCTTAGATTCTGGCTCCTTATATATACCTAGTTAAAATAGGTGATATTGAACTTTGGCCATAATTTTCACCTTTGGGTGCTACAAATTAAAATTAAAATAATATTGAATATCCAGATTCCGAAAACCCATAATGAATATGGTAGTTCCAATTTCCTAACTACAGAATAAGAAATAGTATAGCTAGAATAGTTAAATAAAAAACGAAAGTAATAATGAATTTTACCGTAAATAGGAGTTTTAGTGTTAAGCAATAAAATTTATAATGAATCTTAACTAAAGCTTAATTGTTTCCGGGAGTCATGGGCGACGGAAGTGATGAAATGTATTAAACTTTAGGTAGCCACAAGGGATCGCCACTTATACATTGGCACCTGGCGATCATGGAAGGGTGGGGATATGGCCTCTCCAAATATTAGAGGGAGCCAAAAAGGCTGCTTTAATTTTTTTTAGTCTTGTGTAGCTGACTGACCTGTCTCTTGTTTCCTAGTTGTCCTTCTGATCATATTGAGTTGTCTGGCGATATAGCACGCGAACTTCTTTTATTTGTATTTATATTGTCGTGAGCACAGTTGTTGCGGTTTTCGTTTGAACCCCCCCATTGCTGACACATCTGAGCCGGATTCCAGCGCGTGCTAGCGACCCAACAATACCCTAACATCCGCTCAACAGTAATGCAAGGAATTTCAATTCGTTGTATGCTACAGATTAACAATAAAAAATTAATAAAATGGCGCCCAAACGTGTGGGGCCTCGATCCGGCAGGTTCCGAATCAAGAAAAATAAAAGTCAAATACCATCTCTTGACATTTGCGACTTATATACGATCAGAAGTTTCCCTGCGTTGTGAATCTGTTATTATATCAACTGTGGAATTGTTTTCACAATAGAAAAGGTTGAGACACCCTGTTGAATAATATACAGAAAATATGTGATAATTTTTGATTGGTCGGATATTGTTCTGGTAAAGAGTATATACCTATGGTTCTCCACCATTCAAAATATTGTCAAATTTAGTTTGTCCGTAACTACATGAAGTGCATAAGGGTTAGTTGGATTTAGTTATGCAAAGAGTATATGGCTATGGCTAACCACTAATCCGAATTTATCTCAATGAAGTTACCGGAATAGTAATTTTGGATAAGTGATTCTACTCGATAGTATTATATCACTTCCATTGCTATTCAGATTCCCTTTGTGATTCCTGAATCTTTCCTTTTCCTTCTATTTTCTTTCCCTTTCCATCGTATGCAATCGAGAGAGCAGGTTATTTCTAGAAAGTGGATAGATTCTTACTAAAGGTCGAAATAAATTATTTATTTACCTGATGGTTTGCCCGCTTATAGATAATACCAATATTTCTGATATTTAATATCAAATGCTCCAGTTCTTTGCAAGTCTTTTCCTACATCCTTACTCATTGTCTTTTACCCGTCAGTCAGCCGATCACGTTAACCAAAAGTAAGAAAGTGCCTATGTTTCTCACAGAAGTTAATCGTGACTCCTGGAATTTTTCTATGAATTTATTGTTTATTATCGATTTAATTTTTGAGTTTTCTTTTGCATGGTTATGATACTATTTTTGATTTTGTTGTCTTTTTAAGATTAATTTTTGATTCTATTTTGATTTTGATTTTTTTATTGATATCCTTTCGTTGGTATTTTATAAAACTAACACTAAGATACAATTTTGATTTAATTTTTTTATTATGTTTATGAGTCGAAGCTCAGAAAACATAGATGTTGAGGTGACTTGTTATATTTGCTTGAAGGAAATCGAACATACCGCCCAATTACTGTCGACAAGCTGCAACCACACCTTTCATTGGGTTTGTTTTAATACAAAAGTGACCAATCGCGAGCGTCTTCCAGTTTGTCGATCAACATTGCAGTCTTCCTTATTAAATCTAACAGTAAATACCGACTTAAGTCAGTCAACGCAAAGTCTGCCAGAAGCTACAATGCCGCGTACTCGCAGTCAAAGGCTTGACAAAGCAAGCGCCGAAAGCGCAAACTTGGCTTCAGAAGCCAATGTTAGAGCTGAGGCTCCAGCAAGTGCGTCACAGCAGACGATAGTCGATGCCATTAATGCTTCTGCTGCTAGACAGACTGAAATGATGTTAGCCCTTCAGCAAAGCATCCAAGGCATGATCACAGCCTTTTTTACCAATCTTCGGGTTGCACCCCCAGCTTCGCCTCCATTACTAAATATGTCAGCGCATAATATGCCTTCACATGTCCCCAGAAGTCCTGCAACTCAACCGAGATGCTCGCCCACAGACTCAGTGATTCGCCTCGATAGAGTAAGCCAAATTATGGGGAATTGGAAGTTAAAATTTTCAGGCAGATCTGGTATGGGTGTAGACGATTTTCTATATCGGGTAGAAGCCTTAACACACCAGTCCTTGGAGAGTAACTTTGCCATTTTGACCAGCAACATAAGTACTTTGCTGGAAGGCAGTGCAAGCGACTGGTATTGGCGGTATCACAAAAGTGTGCATACTGTCACGTGGAACGGCCTTTGCGAAGCTATGCTTACGCAGTTCAGAGAAGAACGAACTGACGTGAGCATTCGCGCTGAAATTCATCGAAGGAAGCAAAGAGAAGGCGAATCCTTTGACTAATTTTATGAAAGCGTTGTGTTGTTATCAGATCAGGATATAAGCTCTATGGCCCAACTTCGACGTATTATCCGTACCAGGGAATCATTCTTCCAAACGCTCAGGCCCGTAGTACGAAAACCCCAACCAGCCCCCCGTCGTCTAGTGCATGAGGTTGAGGTGTCAACAGAAGTGGATTCTGAAGAGGAAGACCCGGAATTGGCCACAGTCAACGTGTCCTGTTGGAATTTCGGTAAAACAGGTCACCGCTATCAATACTGCATATCGGAACGCAGAGTATTCTGCTACGGTTGCGGCAAAGCGGACACCTATAAGCCATCGTGTGCTCAGTGCAGCGCTTCAAAAAACTGCCAAGTGCGTGCACCTTGGAAAGGGGCACGCAAACAGATGGTTTCGAGAGCCACCAGCACCGAGTGACTCATAGTTGCTCCACTCAAGTTTCACCTGATATGACAAATCTACCTGACGTTCCTCCTGATGATTCAATTTCATCTTCTACCGAATGTGGTTCATCAAAAACGCTATCTCGTTCATCTCAGCGCTTAAATATCTTCTACTATAAAGCTAATGGAGAAAATACTCAGTCTATGTCTGGTATTACGTCACCCGATATGCGGCCGTATGCCACAGTCTCTATGCTAGGTCGATCAATATCTGGCCTAATGGATACTGGTGCGTCCATCAGTTGCATAGGCGGAAGCTTAGCGGCAGATATTTTGCAGGACGAAGTAAAATATAGACCCTTAAATTGCAATGTACAAACGGCCGATGGGAAAGGCCAAGAAATTATTGGAAAACTTCGCACGGCAATAGAGTACAATGGCAAACGCAAGGATTTGACAGTCTATATTGTTCCTACGCTCAAACAATCGTTGTATTTAGGGATCGACTTCTGGATAGAGTTTCAATTATTGCCTGTTGGTATTGGTGAAACTAAGCGGACTGAACATCTAACAGCTATTGACAACAATGTGTTTTGTTCGCTAACAGACACTCAACAAAAGCATTTAGATAGCACCATTAAAAAGTTCCCTTCATTCGTTGAGAAAGGATTAGGAAAAACATCCTTGTTATCTCATTCGATCGATGTTGGCGATGCCGCGCCAATAAAACAACGACACTATCCAGTATCACCTGCTGTCGAGCAACTGATGTTTGAGGAGCTAGATAGAATGATTACGTTTGGAGTAATAGAGGAATCGAACAGCGCCTGGTCCTCACCAGTAGTTTTAGTCCGAAAACCTGGTAAAGTTCGTCTGTGCCTTGATAGTCAAAAATTAAATCAAGTTACGCGCATGGATGCATATCCGATGCCTATTATTGAAGGTTTGCTTAGTCGACTCCCAAAAGCAGAATACATAACGAGTCTTGACTTAAAAGATGCCTATTGGCAAAAAGTCCAACAGGCCTCCTTGGTTTTCACGTGAGCTAGTAAGGTTGAAAAATTTGAAATCCCGGTATTTTAAAAAATTTAAAATTACTTGTAATCCTTCTGATTTTACGCGTTATACTGTTGCAAGAGCAAACTTTATTGCTCTGAATGCTAACTGTTATAAAAAGTATTTGTGTCGCTGCCGTTTGCAGTTTGCTCAGGACCCAAAGCAGTTTTACAACTTTGTCAATTTAAAACGTAAATCAAGTAGATTTCCTTCTGTACTATCATATGAAAATAAGGAAGCAACTGATGATCAGGCTGCCGCCGATTTGTTTGCAGACTTTTTTCAATCAACTTATTCAACTGAACCTAACAGTTTCCCATTACATCCATACCCTTATATTATACAAAATTTTAACACTTTCTTCTGTCCTTCTATTGACGAAACGTCTTTACTTAGTGACCTTAAATCATTAAAACCCGTTTTCTCTCCTGGCCCTGACGGAGTTCCAGCATGTGTGCTTAGATATTGTGCTGATTCAATTCTCCGGCCTATTCATAAGCTGCTTGACTTGTCACTAGCAAATAGTTATTTTCCACCTATTTGGAAAAACTCTTTTTCCATTCCTCTTCACAAAAGTGGTTCTAACCATGATGTGAAGAACTATAGGTGTATTTCTAAATTGTCCGCTATTCCTAAAATTTTTGAAAAAAATTTTACGGCTCAGTTAACTTTTATGTGTAAATCAATAATTTCACCCTGTCAACATGGGTTTATTAAGGCAAGATCTAAAGCTTCTAATCTTTTAGAATTTTCCTCTCACATCAATTTAGGATTTCGGAATAAAATGCAAACTGATGTGGTCTATACTGACTTCAGTAAAGCATTTGACTCCGTAAATCATAGACTCTTAATCCAAAAGTTAAATTTGATGGGTTTTCCTCAAAAGCTCCTTTTGTGGATTTCCGATTATTTAACTAATAGGTATCAACGAGTTTCTTTTAAAGACTGTCTTTCTAAGCCGATCTTAGTCACTTCTGGTGTTCCTCAGGGTAGCCACCTTGGGCCTTTGCTATTTAACCTTTTTATTAACGATCTTCCTTCTATACTTCTTCACTCTAACATTCTTATGTATGCTGATGATGTGAAACTCTGTTTGACACATAGTGATCCTATTAATAACCTTCTTCAAACAGATCTTGATTTGTTTTTTGCTTGGTGTAGACATAATCTACTACATCTAAACTGTTTGAAGTGCAAGGTTATGTCATTTTACAGAGGTAACTATCATGTCATCAACTATAATCTTAACTTAACCCCACTCTTAAGAATATCTGAAGTAATGGATTTAGGTATCCTCTTTGACCATAAATTGAAATTTGATCGTCACATAACACAAATTGTCAATAAGGCATTTCGACTACTTGGGTTCATCAAAAGATGGGCCAAAGAATTCGAGGATCCTTATACGACAAAGTTGCTTTATACTTCTCTTGTTCGTCCAATCCTTGAATATGGGTCTTGCGTGTGGTCGCCGCAATACCATATTCACCAAGATAGAATTGAGTCTGTTCAAAAGCAGTTCCTACTCTTTGCCTTGCGTAGTTTTAATTGGGTTTCGGGTGTTGACTTACCACCATATTCTAGTAGACTCCTTCTAATTAACCTACCTTCTTTAACTAACCGTCGTATTATGTTAGATGTTATGTTTATCGTAAAACTAATAAAGTACGATATAGATTCCCCCACTCTACTTAACCTAATCAATTTCTGTATTCCTTCTAGAGTTACTCGTAATTTTAGGCCACTTTCTTTAGCCTTCTGTCCTAATAATTACAGCTTGCATGACCCTTTCCGAGTTCTCTGTGCTGACTACAATAGACTGTCTAGAGTTTTCAACTCAGAGTCCTCCCTCCACTCTGTTAAATTGTCTATCCTTAATGAATTAACACCTCATTCTAATAACTAAAATTAATCTACCGATCTGATTGGGTTTTACTGGGTTTTCCCCAATCCATTGCAGCAAATGCTGGATCGTTAATTTTTGTTTTATATTCCCCAGCCTAAATTTAAAAAATATATAATCTTAATTAATTTAAATTTTTTTATATTTTTAATCTTAATTTTATCTAATTTTATTTTAAATATGCAAGTCGACTGGCTTAGTTGACGTTAAATAAATAAATAAATAAATAAATAAATAAATAAATAAATAAATCCCACTTGAGACTTCGTCGAGGGAGAAAACTGCTTTTTCAGTGCCTGGTAGACCACTCTACCAGTTCACAGTTATGCCTTTTGGTCTCACTAACGCTCCATCGACCATGTCAAAACTAATGGATCGAGTTATTCCTGCCTGCTTAAAACATGAAGTATACATCTACCTAGATGATCTTCTGATTCTTTCAGACACCTTCGAACGTCATATTGCGGTTCTTACGAACATAGCAGCGTGTTTAGAGAACGCTTGTCTGACTATAAATGTTCAGAAAAGTAAGTTCTGCATGCGAGAAGTGAAGTATTTAGGACATATCATTGGCAACGGAACCATAGCGATGGATCCAGATAAAATATCAGCCATTATTGATGATTCACCGCCACGTTCTGTTAAGCAATTACGCAGATTCCTTGGTATGACCAGAAATTTATTCGTAATTACGCTTCAATTGCTACTCCTTTAACTGATGCTCCGAAAGGAAAACAGCGGTTTCAATGGTCAGATGCGGCCAACGACGCGTT